>OY728137.1:207325565-207675565 GCA_963277665.1 Viscum album
ATAATTAATTCAATAATTAATTATTATAATAAATTCCAAAATCACACATTCCGTCAATTAGTTCAATAATTAATTAATTCAATTTCATATTCACAACAATCCATTAATTAATTCAAAAATTAATTAATTAAGTTCAATCCAATTTCATGATCCCAATATCCCATTAATTAATTAAATAATTAACTAATCCCATATAACCATTCAATTTCTTCAATTAACCTAAATTGTTAACAAATGGAAATTTAAAAAAAATTAAATTATCAATGAAATTACTCAATCATGGAAAATGATATTCTTACAATTACATACACTTAATTAAATCAAGACTATTTTATTGAAATTTAGACTACCTACGTCAAATCATTGACAAATGCTCAATAATGGAAAATCCACAATTAAAGCGAAACAATGACGAAGAATGAGATATAGACCAGGAACCTAAATCCAAGATCAAATGAATCAAGATCCAACAAACCAAGATCTAGATCCATTAAAAATGAGTAAAAACCCTCCAAGGGATGTGAAAAACATGGGAGAGAGTAAGAAAACCACACAAGATTAGGATCCCTTACCAGGAGAGGTTCATATCTTCAATATGGACTTCGAATCATGAAGAACGAATGTTGGGATCCCTAGGAGTTCATCTAGGAGCCTCCAAAATGAGAGGAATTAATCCGATCTAAGTTAGGGTTGATTTTGGGTTAAAATGGGGGGTTTGTAAATTTTAAATCTAATTTTCAGGTTAGTTAAAAACCCATGAATGATTTTCTGTTTAACGGCACAGGATTTGAAAAATTATGCACTTTTCTAGGGGGTTCATAGTTTCTTCCTAAGTGGGTGCGTGAATTATCACAGTTTGATGGGTTGGGCGCATAGTTTCGGAAAACCATGCACCAACTGTGCACCGTACCTTCTCCTTAAAATTTACTCAAATTATCACCCAAAATCACCCAAGGTAAAACCCAACCAAATGTACTCAAAACATTTCAAAATAGTACTTGTAAATGAGCTCGATTGATCTCTAGAAAAAGTATGTATCTTACATTAGGAAATTATGGTTATAAAACATTAACTTAAAAATATAAACCAATAAATATATATAATAGAAAATAAATATTATCTAATATAAAATTTATTTAATTTTAATTTCACATATTTAATTTTATTTAGCTCATGTTTTGAAAAGCAGTCATTATTTAACTTTTTACATTTCCCATATTTTCATATATCAACTAACTAAACATGTATAACAAGAATAATTAAGATTAAATAACATATAAAAATGAATAAAACTAACTTGTTTAATAATGTATGAAAAAATTTATGAACTCCACCTAATAAAGAGGGAAACTAATATAATTGTGTTTATGTGGCTAGAATATCCCTAGCATTTAATGACCACTAAAATATAAAAATTTCAAAATTAAGGAAATTATAATGAATATTGGTTCAGAATTATTTTAGTCTTCTTACCCATCCATTAATGGAAAAAATCAACTCTCTGTTTCCTTATTTTTAAATTTTTCACTTATATATGTAACTCTAACATCATCATTTAGACATTTCGCATCTGTTGAAATGTGTTATAGACCCATAAAACTATAAAAAAATAGTTCTCTCATTTTTAATGAAATATGTGTATAGATACCTAATTTAATAATTAGTAAATTAAGTATTTTCATGTCATATTTATTTAAATAAATAAAAACTAAAATTTAAATTTACATACATAGAAAATAGCTACAACACAGGTATGGTGATCTTATCAAAAAAACAAATTCATGGTATTTTTTTGAATATTCTCAATCAATATCCTATTTCACATACATTATAAATCATTATAAACTCATAAATACAATTCAAGAAATAAGAAATTTGGTATAATCTTTTTAGTCCATCAGAAATCTCAGAAGTATTTAAAGTTGTTGGTTCCTAAAAAAAATTTCTTTTGAACTAATTATTTTGATTTTAGATAATCTAATATAAATTAAATATAATAAAACACTATAAATAATTTTCAATCAAATTTAAATATTATTTAAAAAAACATACCACATATGTCAAGTGAAGAATTATCCTATCCAACCAGAGTAAAAAAATAACCTAGATAATCTCCAACTCTAGTAACCACCTCTGTAGGTAATGGCACTAGAGAATTTGGATCCATAATATCATTTATCATTTATCTTACCTAGATCAACATCATAGGTGGGTGATTTATAGAATCCCACAAAATATTATGACTTCGTATATTATAATATATATATATGGGGATCTCTAGAATATAACTCACAGTATGAGGTCGAGTCCAAATGAAGAGGTGTAGGATCTAAGTAGGTATACTATGTAGGCTGTGATTTCCTCATAATTTTTTCAAACATAGCCTACACAAATAATTTAATTTGAGCACCCATGGACTGATTTAGGTTTTCCCAATATATTTTAACGAATATAATTTTTTATCCCTCATTTTCTTACTTTGAAAGCCAAAAAAATTCAAAATACGGACACCCACCTCATATCCTCTTATGTGGTCAGGGTATTCTAGTTATCCTAAAGCAATATCTAGAATTTTCATCCTACCCTAAGGGATAAAATTCACCAATTTCACTTTATCCTGAAGGTTATCCTTGAATGATATATTAAAATATTATATTAGTGGTATTAATTTAAGAAATAAAAACATTTAAGAAAAATTAAAATTACTTTCTTATAATTCTGCAATCTACTAATTTAGATTGATCTATAAGAAACTTATAATTTTTTTCATTCTCACTCTTTTCCATTTTAATGATGAGTGGGGGAGATGGAAGACTAAACTAGACCTCTTTTTCACCACTACTAGAATTTTCTCATATTCCATCGAATTTTTCTTCAATCATTTTCTCCTCTGGTAAGTGATACCCTCCATATGATATAGTATGAGGGTAAACATTCTGTAATTGGATCTCTTAGTGATATCTCTTAGAGGCCTATTACATAAAAATAAATAAATAAATAATCATATAATATATAATAAATTTTATAGAATATAATAATTATTGTACCATAAATTCTTCATGATGTCGGTTTTCATAATATTTAGTTCATTTGTCTGCATCTAAACCCCCATATTTGAGGCATGGATATTCATTCTACAAATTTCCAAGAACATAATTGTTTATAAATTTTATTTTAAAATCTCTCAATTTAACTGTCTATAAAGATAAACATGTTTTATTAATTTCATTCATTTCTTGAAAGTAAATTATCATTTATAATTGAATACATTAAACATTAGTCATGTAAAATATGTAATATTTGAATACTGAGATAAAAATAAATAAATTTAAATATATTATCATTAAGGACTTCCAAAATTTCTCTTTAATCATCTAATTGATAGAATTCCAATAAATATATAAAATTTTAATCCTATAATAGCTCTATATGGTGATATAACTCATAAACTACATTTCATTTAGGCCAATTGGGTTATTATTATCATCAACATTTATATGTATCCTCTATTCTCCATGAGAAAGTGAATGTTTCAGTTAATGTCTAATCCTACATCTACTAACTCTAGGAATCGTGTTCTCTATAGAAGAATAATAAGGATTCGTCATAGGAGGCTCACCAATAGTCCTAAAAATGATTTTTGACAAATTAAAAGTTTAATTTTATTAAATAATTTAATTATTCAATATTTAATAATATGAAAAAAAACATACATATACCTGGATAAATGTTCCTCTATCTTTGTATATGTTATTTAAATAGACAAATATAATGATATTATATATACTTAGATATTATTAGAAAAGTAAATATCTAAAAATAATGATTACAAAAACATTTAAGTAAAAAAACATTACCACACATGTGTAATTTCCAAAAAAATGATGTCATGATTATTAACCAAAAAACATGTAACTTAAACTAAAAAAATATAAACATTAATTCAAAAATTATATAAATGACCAAAAAAATTAAAATTAAATTTAATAGTTATAAAAAAGTGTTTTAATATGTGTAAATATAACCAAAACATTGTGATGTGCATCAGGTTTTTCAATAAAAAAATTCTTAACTAGGATTGTTGAATATAAATTCTAAAATAATAAATCAAAAAAATAATCAATATATATAGTTTTAAACATCCAAATTAAAAAAAATATTTTTTACATGTGTAAATTCTAGAAAATAAATAAAATATAAATATTTACCTGAATAAAAAGAAGAGTAACTTAGTGTTTTCCATATCCCTTCAACATGATCATTTTAGGAGGCAAGGACTATGTATACATTATAGTCATTGTTATCATCATGAAATCTTGTAATAGATGAAGAAACCTCACATAGATCCATAACATCATCCTCATCCTCACCACCCTAATGAATTCTTGTCCCTTGAAAAATGATGGGCCACTAATCATTTGATGGTTTAATAACATAAAATATATTCTTTGTATGTGTTTCCATGATAAAAGGTTCCACCTTACAACTAAATATTTTTAAATCAATGAGTCTAAATACATAATCATCATGTTTCAAACAATTTTTACTATCAACCCAGTTACACATAAATATGGTTACTTGAAATTTAGAATAATCAATTTCCCAAATATCAGCAACAACTCTAAAATATGTCATTGATGAAGAAATTGGATTTTTATATTTTTCACTCGAAAAATGTAGTCCTATGTGATGAACATTACCCCTCTATTTTAAATGGTACTCTTTTCACCCTTATTTTTTTGTGTAAATGAGTAAAAATTAATATCAAAACCAAACCATGTGATGACATTAAGAGATGGTCCACCTAGAAACGATTTCAATGTTTATGATGTAGATAAAACTACATTTAATTTCTCTTTAAACTATGAAATAAATTCCTTCCTATTCATAATAATCTACCACTTTTCATTTATTTTAAGATATCATACATCCAATCCAGCAATATGTAATGATATATATGGTTGAACCTCATTTTTATCAGTTAAAATATATAAATTTTCCTACATTACTTCATCACATGGAATTAAATTTACATTTAATCCATGAACCCCTCTACCTTTAAAATAAACTATCAAATATCAAGATATAAGGAGAAAAATGTGCTCCAATTCATATAAATAATTAGTACAAAACTCAATAACCTCTTCCAATATATATTTTTGATCAATAGAGGCCTCCAGTCGATGAGTATTTTTAACATATACCTTCAAAAAATACATATATCCTTTAGAATTATACATACAATATAAATAAATAAGCCAATATATTCTTATATCTCTCACTAAAGAACCACTAGAAGAACCATTATATCAAGTAACATTGGTGTTAAATATATTTTATTTAACAAGATTTGAGGGAAGCTTCATTCTCCAACACATCTAACAAATTTAGATCAATGAATTTTATATAAATGGATTTGAAAAAATAACATAACTTGATAACAATCTTTTTAATAGGTATTATAAATATACCATGCAGTGCAACCAGTAGTAGTTGTTTCATAAATACATGATTATCATGAGACTTCATACCTATTAATTTAAAATACTTCAATAACTCCAAATTCTTCACATTTGAATAATATCCAATGGGTACATTAATATCATTCATACACTGAAAAAAAAACATCATCTCTCTCTTGATTAATGTGTGAAAAGCTGAAGGTAAATATGTTATGTTTCATTTCACAGTGGGAGATAACTACAAATTCATTCCCATGGATATTAAGTCTAATCCAGTATGAAATCCATATTTTTCTTTCCTTTTATATATAAAAAAATTCCAATAAAAATATCACATATTTTTTTCTCAACATGTATAATGTCAACATTATGTTTTATCTCTAAAAATATCCAATATGGTAGCTGGAATAAGATAGATTGTTTTATATATTTTTTTTTTTGATAACCATAACTTCCTTTTTTTATAAATTTAAAATCCATATTTTTCACCTTGTTGTAATATTCTTTAGCTGACATTGGTTATGTTGGGATAGTATATTCCTATAAACCATTAAATAATTTTTTCAATCTATGATAAGGATGATCCATTCACAAAAATATTTTATGTCCCAGTACAATGCCTTTATTACATTCTGTAATTGAAAATATCAAGTCTCTTCTTCACAAATTGGACAAACCTTATATTCCATAATGATTTAACCAGATATATTTATATATGAATGATGGTTATTTATAGTGAACAATATCATATCAAGAAAAAGAAAATATTATTTATTTTATGCATCAAAAAATATAACACCTATCACCCATAAAATTTTCAAATCATCGATCAATGATGAAAGATACACATCAATATGATTTCCTGGTTGTTTTTCTCTAAAAATCATCAATTTATTAATAATATATTTTTTCTTCATACATATCTACGGGGACAAGTCGTAAACCACCAAAAAAATAGATCTAAACTATTTTTCTTACTAAGGCTCTTATATGGTTTCATTCCATCTATGCACAGTCCCAATCTAGGATTTCTAGCTTCACTTCCAAAATTAGGAAATATTTTATCAAATCCCTTCCACTGTGGTTAATCAGTAGAGTGATATAAATTTCCATCATATTTGACATCTTTTGTATGTCATCTTAATATGTTTCCATCATTTTTATTTAAAAATATTCTCTTAAAATGGGTAATTATTAGATGATACTAAATTTCTTTAGTGGTGTGTTTGGTGATACTACCTAAGAATGAATTAGAGTTGAATTTTCCATCCATATTATGTCATGATGCCTCACATTTAGGAAATTTCGATAAACATTCATATTTTTTATGATAAAACATACAATCATTAGGGAAAGTGTCTATATTTTTATACCCCAATCCCATTGGGCATAATATTTTTTTCCATAATAATTGGAATCTGGAATCATGTTTCCATCTATAAGTATTTTTTTTTAAAGTTCAAGAAATTCAGAGAAACTTCTATCACTCCACCCATTTCTTTCTTTCAAGTAAACTAATCTCATAACTACTGATAAAAATGTAAATTTTATGTAACTTGAGTATAGTGGTTTCTTTGAATCTCCATAGAGTCTTTCACTAGTTGTTTTTTTATGGTTCCAATTCCTACATCAGGAATTAATCATTCAATACGATCCTTTATCTTGTTTTCATCAATATTAGATGTTGAGTTTTCTATTATTTCACCATAAAAGATACAATTTATAAAATTATGGATAAAACTGTAAGGCCCCGACCCCAGTAGCCTGGAGTTGGTGCTCTGGATATGGTGTGTAATTTTTTTTTTGCGAAAGGGAAACAATTAAATTACACATCATATCCACTCAGGAGGAACTTTCTGGTTTAGATCCTGAAGAATCAGAGACAACAGCTTCACTTCTTCATTACTGGGACAAGATCAAAATCCAACTCTTTGTGAAACATCTACTAACCTGTAAAAAATTTATTAAAAACGTAGGGTGAGCATTAAAATACTCAGTATAGGGTTTAAAAAATACTTAATATGACTTTTGAAAACATCCTTTGAAAATACTTTCACATACTTAAAATAATTCTATTAAATAAAATGTCATCACTTTTCAAAGGTTGCTGGAAACCATTTAGGAAATTCCACACAAGAATTTAAGCATTCAACTGAAGAATACTAAAAGATCATGTTACAAAGTAATCATGCTGGTACATAAGTGCATGGATTTCCACTAAATACAAAGAAGAATAACATGAAAGGTATACAAGTACTATTGAGGGTGAACATTATCAGAGTTGCGCATAAACAATTTCACTAAAAATTATGAAAATGCACATTATAACATGGTAAATATAATGATAACACTTGCATTAAAATTCTGGAAAGGTAAACTAATCATGCATCATCACTGTCACATCATATACCATGTGTACTTTAATCTCATACTCATAAGTAATGGTTCTATAACCAAGGATATTTCTCTAGTTGAAATAATCACTTGGTTGGTCATATACTGAAACATAATGAGGAAACGTATAATGTCGGACTCATGTCAAAATGTCATGGCCTCATGCCATGACCTAGGGGTAAATACCCAATATGAATATCTAGAGAACTATTGATGCATTGAGGAGCTTACTTTTACCGGTCTCCAACCCAAAGGGCTTCCTTTAACCAGTCCCCAACCTGGAGGGCTTTCTTTTAACCGGACCCTAACCCGGCAGTCCAATACATTCCTCTTATTTCAATAAGGTCTGATATTCAAGGTGTCCCATACCACTTTAAATATTTAATTTTTAGTTGATATTACAGAAAAATACTCCAGTGTTTTTCTGAAAACATTAGGCAAGCTTCTGAAAACAAAATAACTAATTATGAGACTGCTCGACTAATGACAGGTCATGATGGATCCACGACCAATCCCTTCATGACTACCACACTCGATAGTCGGGTTTTCTAAAAACGTTTTTAAGCTTTCATTAAATATATATACATTTGTACTGGGTTTTCATATATTAAAACTTGTAAACAACATTTGATATATAAGCAATGCATATACATATTCTCACATATATATATATATATACTTTCATAAGAATTTATCTGCTTGTTCTAAAGAAGTCAATTTACACATCGACATAACATTGAAGATATGGTAATAAATAATCTAAGGCATACATGGTATGATAAACATTCTTTGCACATAAGATATCACATGAAATAATGGGTGATTAGGGTTTTAAAAACTATATGATATATATATATATATACACAACCGTATATACATAAGGTGTATATATGAGTTCTCATAATTAAACCATGTTTATTAATTTGTTAAAGTAATAAATACTTTAAAATATTTTTAATACATCATTATCACTTGATTGGAATCCAAACCATGTTAGGTATATAACTTGTGTGACCGAATGTATATTCATATGTAAAAATTAGGGTTTCGCATACTAAATATAAATCCGATTGAATTCAAAAAACATTTCACATCCAACCCATTATTTAAATATTGGTATTCACCCTTTTAAAAATAATAAACATATTTTTAATTAATTACCCATGTATATCTGAATATAAGTGTATACATATATATAAAAATTGGGGTCTTGTATAATAATTATAAATCCAATCAAACACAAATGAAATTTCACATCTAAAACATTATTTAGGGCTTAGAAATCTTCTTTTAGAAATTATAAAATGGATTTGTATTGTGTCACATAAATAAGTATATAGACATATATATATATATATACAGTTTTTAGAAATATAATTCCATTTAACCCAAAACGTAGTTCGCACATAAAATATTATGAAAGGATGGACACTCAATTCTTAATGGTCATAAATGTTTATATTGAAAAATATATATGCATAAATATATAATTATACATATATATATATATATGTACATATCAAAACTATATTTATATATATAATTATATGGAAACCTGTTTTCATGTAAAAGGGAAAAAATAAAACCGCCCATACACAGTTTATGCGTGTGCGAGCGTAACACACAAATATCCTTTTGAAAACCATTAAACTAAATGGAGAGAAAGATATATATAAACATGTATATATTGTATATACAGAAACGTGAGATAGGGGTTTGATGAATAAAACCGCTTGAATATTATCCCTTACACCATTTAAAGAATACCATTTCTAACCCAGAAACCCAATTTTAAAAGAGGAAGAGGAATGATTCCAGTACTGAAATATAAATATATATATATATAGTATAACTGATTATACAAAGTGTGTGTATATTATATAAAAAAATTTGAAATATCCCCTTACTTAGGTGAAGGAGGAGAGTCAGACTAGAAGAGGAGAGAAGGAGATTACTGGAGGCCCTGGAAAGAATAGACCAAATGAATCTCCCAAGGGTCATGAACGTTGGGTGTAGTGGTGAAGGAGTGTATGGTCGGCCAGAGCTGGTCCGACGGGGTCTCGGCCACCTGGAAACATTGCAAGATGATGGCCGACAGTGGTTCTCATGCAGCGATGACAAGGCGTTGTGTGGGTCGGTGGGGTGCTCGTGCGGCATGGTGGACGGCGTGGCACGGCATGGTGGTGGTCAGGTGGCCGATGGGGCGCCAGTGTGGTGACGTCGCTGGAGGTCAGAAGGGGTTACCTTGCAGCCATGTTATAGGCCCTTTAAGGAAGACGATGTCTCCTCTTTTTCTTTTTTTTTCTTTTTTTTTATTATTTTATTCATTTATTATTATTATTATTATAACATTATTATTATTTTATTTTATTTTTAAAACCTATGCAACCCATGACTCTTCCCCTACCCGTGTTTTCATTTGGTTTTTTTTTTGTTTTTTTGTTTAAATCATTTATATTATTATTATAACATTATCTTTATTTTTAAAAAAAACCTAGAAAACCCCCTCAAATATTGTTTATTCTATATTTCTTCTTTTTTTTGTTTATTATTATTATTTATAATTTTATTTTATTTTTTGGTACCCATGAAACCTGTGAAGAGTGCCCCCCCACCCACGTTTTTACCTCTTTTTTTAGCATTTATTATTATTATATTTCTATCATTAATACACCAAGTCAAAAGTTGTTATAAAACATTGATACTTTAACAATGTTTTAAATAATAAACATAACTTTCTTAAAATCAAGATTGTAATATGTTTATTTATTAAATTTATAAACATATATTTTCATACCATAATAAAAAAACAATTATATATAATTATATAAATGTGTATATATAAAAATTTTATAAAAAAATATATATTTATAATTCATATTATAAATCTTAATATAATTATGATTTATTGAATAACATTCCAATTAATTTGAAAATAATAAAATGTGTTTATTAATATTTATAAACATATATGACAATATGATTTATTTTATTAAAACAAATTTTAATTAAACACATATATTTTTATTGAAACAAATTCTAATTTATTTGAAACAAACATGTATTTATTATAATAAAATATTTACATTTTAGTATTATTAATTTCATTATTTAAAATTGTTATTAATTATTTCTAAAGTGATAATTTTTATAATAATAATTTTTCCAATATATATTATATAATTTAAATTTAAAATTTATAAAACAAATAAGAATCTATTTTTATAACAATGTTGGTTGAATTAAATAGCCATAATTTTTAAACAAAATACATATTATTAATAATTTTATAAAACTCTAATCTAAAAACAATCATTATAATTTCATTTATATATCATTTTTTGAAAATGTATGAAACCCATAATAATTACTCATTAGTTTGCATAAATTAAAATAATGCATTTCACTAAATAATTTCAAAATGACACGTATTATGATTTTATAGTAACTTTAGTTTTATTAATAATTTTATAACTAAATAATCTAATCATAATTTTATAATGATATTTATTTAAAACTAAGTATATGAAACAATTACATATAAAAGGCATTGCTTATATACATTTATAACATATTATAAATTATTTAAAATTATTATTTTTACTACGACTTGGGGTTTTACAATATCCCCCTCTTAACAGAATTGCGTCCTCACAATTCAATTGGCGTACTCTTACTGACTTAACCACATGGCCTCTCTAACATCCCTAGTGGCATCTCTATGCAAAACACCCTAAAAACTAATAAATAACAAGGAAAGGAACATAAAGAAACCAAGTTGTACATTTTACAGGGCCAACCATCATGACCAGTTCGCTGATGTCCTCAACTCTATTCCGAGGGTGGATCCCAGTTCCTCAATTTCTCTTGCCCAAATACACCTTGGGCAAGTGTGGTTAAACTCCCGCATAAAATAGTTGGGCTTCCAGATAGAGGCTTGAGAATTGTAGAGATCGGAGATATCAAGATGGACTTGATCCCTGGAGATCAGTCGGACCACTTAAATGCTAAGGGGTTTGATGTCAAAGAGTCTCCCATATAAACTTAAACTTAGGACTTGGAAGAGATATGTTGCATGAAGGTTACCCTCCTCTACAGCTTCCTGAAAAACCCTTAAGGCTAGATAATTTTCGGATAGGGTAAGACATTGGAAAAGTGCTTCATAATACTTTCCCCTACGCATATGGTATGCAAGTTGGGCATATGCCATATGGTAGTAGACATGACTTGGTCCCCGAAATAGTCGGAGGACATTTGAGTTGTTCGACACTTGGTAAATGAGCTTATAGGATAGTCGAAGGTTCCCAAAGGGTTCATAGCCTTCCAGACATGACTTAATGATTATAGTCTCAAGAATTTAAGTTGGAAGAGACAAAATACTTGTTAGTGATCTTTCATCTTCCATCTAAAAAATTTAAGATTTAACTCTACTTAGTAAGATACAATTTAGGCTGTTTTTTAGAGTTGTTCTAATTTTCTAGGGTTGTATAAACCATTCCTCTGATACCAAATGTAAGGCCCCAAACCCAGTAGCCTGGAGTCAGTGCTCTGGATATGGCGTGTAATTTTTTTTTTGCGAAAGGGAAACAATTAAATTACACTTCAAATCCACTCGGGAGGAACTTTCTGGTTTAGATCCTGGAGAATCAGAGACAACAGCTTCACTTCTTCATTACTGGGACAAGACCAAAATCCAACTCTTTGTGAAACATGTACTAACCTGAAAAAATTTATTAAAAACATAGGGTGAGCATTAAAATACTCAGTAAGGGGTTTGAAAAATACTTAATACGACTTTTGAAAACATCCCTTGAAAATAATTGCACATACGTAAAATAATTCCTTTAAATAAAATGTCATCACTTTTCAAAGGTTGCTGGAATCCATTTAGGAAAATCCACACAAGAATTTAAGCATTCAACTGAAGACTACTAAAAGATCATGTTACAAAGTAAGCATGTTGGTACATAAGTTCATGGATTTCCAATAAATACAAAGAAGTATAACATGCAAGGTATACAAGTACTACTGAACATGAACATTATTAGAGTTGCGCATAAACAATTTCACTACAAATTATGAAAATGCACATTATAACATAGTTAATGTAATGCTAACATTTGAATTAAAATTATGGAAAGGTAAACTATTCATGCATCATCACTGTCTCATTATATTCAATGTGCACTTTAATCTCATACTCATAGTTAATGGTTCTGTAACCAAGGATATTTCTCTAGTTGAAATAATCACTTGGTTGGTCATATACTGAAACATAATAAAGAAATGTATAATGTCGAACTCATGGCTAAATGTCAAGGCCTCATGCCATGACCTAGGGGTAAAAACCCAATCTAACTGTCTCGAGAACCATCAATGCATCAAGGAGATTACTTTTACTGGTCTCCAACCCGGAGGGCCTACTTTAACCAGTCCCCAACATAGAGGGCTTTAATTTAACCGGACCCCAACCCGGCAGTCCAATACATTCCTCTTATGTAAATAAGGTATGATATTCAAGGTGTCTCATACCACTTTGAATATTTAATTTTCAATTGATATTACCCAAAAATACTCCAGTGTTTTTCTAAAAACATTAGGCAAGCTTCTGAAAATAAAATAACTAATTTTGAGACTGCTCGACTAATGACATGCCATGATGGATCCACGCCCAATCCCTTCCTGACTACCACACTCGAGAGTCAGTTTTTCTGAAAATGTTTTTAAGCTTGCATTAAATATGTATACATTTGCACTGGGTTATCATATATTAAAACTTGTAAACAACATTTGATACATATGCAATGCATATGCATATTCGCACTTATATATATACTTTCATAAGAATTTATCTCCTTGTTCTGAAGAAGTCAATTTACACATCGACATAACATTGAAGATATGGAAATAAATAATCAAAGGCATAATTGGTATGGTAAACATTATTTGCACATAAGATATCACATGAAATAACGGGTGATTAGGGTTTTAAAAACTATATGATATATATATACACAACCGTATATACATAAGGTGTATATATGGGTTCTCATAATTAAACCATGTTTATTAATTTATTAAAGTAATAAATACTTTAAAATATTTTTAATACATCATTATCACTTGATTGGAAGCCAAACCATGTTGGGTATATAACTTGTGAGACCAAATGTATATTCATATGTAAAAATTAGGTTTTCACATACTAAATATAAATCTGATTGAATTCAAAACACATTTTGCATCCAACCCATTATTTAAATATTGGTATTCACCCTTTTAAAAATAATAAACAAATTTTTAATTAATTACCCATGTATATCTGAATATAAGTGTATACATATATATAAAAATTGGGGTCTTGTATAATAATTATAAATCCAATCGAACACAAATGACATTTTGCATATAAAAAATTATTTAGGGCTTAGAAATATTCTTTTAGAAATTATAAAATGGATTTGGATTATGTCACATAAATAATTATATAGACACACACACATATATATATAGTTTTTAGAAACATAATTCCATTTAACCTAAAATTTAGTTCGCACATAAAATATTATGAAAGGATGGACAATCAAGTCTTAATGATCATAAATGTTTATATTGAAAAACATATATGCATAAATATATAATTATACATATATATATACATATCAAAACTATATTTATATATATAAGTATATGGAAACCCATTTTCACGTAAAAGGGAAAAAAATGAAACCGCCCTTACACAGTTTATGCATGTGCGAGCGTAACACACAAATATCCTTTTGAAAACCATTAAACTAGAGGTAGAGAAAGATATATATAAATATGTATATATTGTATATACAGAAATGTGACACAGGGGTTTGATGAATAAAACTGCTTGAATATTATCCCTTACACGATTTAAATAATACCATTTCTAACCCAGAAACCCAATTTTAAAAGAGGAAGATGAATGATTCCAGTACTGAAATATATATATATATATATATGTATGTATATATATATGTATATATATATAGTATAACCAATTATACAAAGTGTGTGTATATTATATAAAAAAAAGTGGAAATATCCCCTTACCTAGGTGAAGGAGGAGAGTCGGACTGGAAGAGGAGAGAAGGAGATTGCTGGAGGCCCTGGAAAGAATAGAACAAAAGAATCTCCCAAGGGTCAAGAACGTTGGGTGTAGTGGAGAAGGAGTGCATGGTCGGCCAGAGCTTGTCCAGTGAGGTCTCGGCCACCTGGAAACGTTGCAAGGGGATGGCCGACAGTGGTGCTCATGCAGCGATGACAAGGCATCGTGTGGGTCAGTGGGGTGCTCGTGCAGCGTGGTGGACGGCGTGGCGCAGCACAGTGGTGCTCGAGTGGCCTATAGGGCGCTGGGGTGGTGACGCCACTAGAGGTTGGGAGGGGCTGCCTGCAGCCTTGTCGCTGGCCCTTTAAGGAAGACGACGTCTCCTATTTTTCTTTTTTTTCTTTTTTTTTTGTCTATTATTTTATTCGTTTAATATTATTATTATTACAACAATATTATTATTTTATATTTTTTTTAAAACCTATGCAACCCATGACTCTCCACCTACCAGCGTTTTTCATTTGTTTTTTTTTTGTTTTTTTGTTTTTTTTTTGTTTTAATAGTTTATATTATTACTATAACATTATCTTTATTTTTTTTTAAAAACCTAGCAAAACCCCTCAAATATAGTTTATTCTATATTTATTCTTTTTTTGATTATTATTATTATTTATAACTTTATTTTTTTTTTGTACCCATGAAACCCATGAGGAGTGCCCCCCCCCCCACCCACATTTTTACCTCTTTTTTTATCATTTATTATTATTAAATTTCTATCATTAGTACACCAAGGCAAAAGTTGTTATAAAACATTAATACTTTAATAAAGTTTTAAATAATAAACATCACTTTCTTAAAATCAAGATTCTAATATGTTTATTTATTAAATTTATAAACATATATTTTCATACCATAATAAAAAAACAATTATATATAATTATATAAATGTGTATATATACAAATTTTATAAAACAAATATATATTTATAATTCATATTATAAATCTTAATATAATTCTGATTTATTGAATAACATTCCAATTAATTCGAAAATAATAATATGTGTTTATTAATATTTATAAACATATATGACAATATGATTTATTTTATTAAAACAAATATTAATTAAACATATATATTTTTATTAAAACAAATTCTAATTTATTTGAAACAAACATGTATTTATTATAATAAAATATTTACATTTTATTATTGTTAATTTCATTATTTAAAATTATTATTAATTATTTATAAAGTAATAATTTTTATAATATTAATTTTTCCAATATATATTACATAATTTAAATTTAAAAGTTATAAAACAAATAAGAATCTATTTTTATAACAAAGTTGGTTGAATTAAATAGCCATAATTTTTAAACAAAATACGTATTATTAATAATTTTATAAAACGTTAATCTAAAAACAATCATTATAATTTCATTTATATATCATTTTTTGAAAATTTACGAAACCCATAATAATTACTCCTTCGTTTTCATAAATTAAAATAATGCATTTCACTAAATAATTTTAAAATGACACGTATTATGATTTTATAGTAACATTAGTTTTATTAACAATTTTATAACTAAATAATCTAATCAAAATTTTATAATGATATTTATTCAAAACTAAGTATATGAAACAATTACATATATAAAATACATTGCTTATATACATTTATAACATATTATAAATTATTTAAAATTCTTATTTTTACTGCGACTTGGGGTTTTACAATATCCCCCTCTTAACAGAATTGTGTCCTCACAATTCGATTGGCGTACTCTTACTGACTTAACCACATGGCCTCCCTGACATCCCTAGTGGCGTCTCTACGCAAAAAACCCTAGAAACTAATAACTAACAAGGAAAGGACCATAAAGAAACCAAGTTGTACCTTTTACAGGGCCAACCATCATGACCAGTTCGCTGATATCGTCAACTCTATTCCCAGGGTGGATCGCAATTCCTCGATTTCTCTTGCCCAAATACACCTTGGGCAAGTGGGGTTAAACTCCCACATAAAATAGTTGGGCTTCTAGATAGAGGCTTGAGCAGTGTAGAGCTCGACAATATCAAGATGGACTTGACCCCTGGAGATCAGTCGGACCACTTCAATGCTAAGGGGTTCGATGTCAAAGAGTCTCCCATATAAACTAAAACTGAGGACTTGGAAGAGATATGTTGCACGAAGGTCACCCTCCTCTACAGCTTCCCGAAAAACCCTTAAGGCCAGATAATTTTTGGATAGGGTAAAACATTGGAAAAGTGCTTCATAAGACATTCCCCTACACGTATGGTACGCAAGTTGGGCATATGCCATATGGTAGTAGACATGACTTGGTCCCCAGAATAGTCAGAGGACATTTGAGTTGTTCGACACTTGGTAAAGGAGCTTGTAGGATAGTCAAAGGTTACCAAAGGGTTCATAGTCTTCGAGACACGACTTAATTATTATTGTCTCAAAAATTTCAGCTAGAAGAGACAAAAGACTTGTTAGTGATCTTTCGTCTTCCATCTGAAAAATTTAAGATTTAACTCTGCTTAGTAAGATACAATTTGGGATTTGTTTTAGAGTTTTTCTAATCTTCCAGGGTTGTCTAAACCATTCCTCTGATACCAACAGTAAGTCCCTGACCCCAGTAGCCCGGATTCGGTGCTCTAGATATGGGGTGTATTTTTTTGTGAAAGGGAAACAATTAAATTACACATCAAATCCACTCGGGGGGAACTTTCTGGTTTAGATCCTGGAGAATTAGAGACAACAACTTCACTTCTTCATTACTGGGACAAGACCAAAATCCAACTCTTTGTGAAACATCTACTAACCTGTAAAAAATTTATTAAAAACGTAGGGTGAGCATTAAAATACTCAGTAAGGGGTTTGAAAAATACTTAATACGTCTTTTGAAAACATCCTTTGAAAATACTTTCACATACTTAAAATAATTCCTTTAAAGAAAATGTCATCACTTTTCAAAGGTTGCTGGAAACCATTTAGGAAATTCCACACAAGCATTTAAGCATTCAAATGAAGACTACTAAAAGATCATGTTACAAAGTAAGCATGATGGTACATAAGTTCATGGATTTCCACTAAATACAAAGAAGTATAACATGAAAGGTATACAAGTACTACTGAACATGAACATTATCAGAGTTTCACATAAACAATTTTACTAAAAATTATGAAAATACACATTATAACATGGTAAATGTAATGCTAACATTTGAATTAAAATTATGGAAAGCTAAACTAATCATGCATCATCATTGTCTCGTCATATTCCATGTGTACTTTAATCTCATACTCATAGGTAATGGTTCTATAACCAAGGATATTTCTCTAGTCAAAATAATCACTTGGTTGGTCATATAATGAAACATAATGAGGAAACATATAATGTTGGACTCATGTCTAAATGTCAAGGCCTCGTTCCATGACCTAGGGGTAAATACCCAATCTGACTGTCTTGATAACAATCGATGCATCAAGAAGCTTACTTTTACCAGTCTCCAACCCGAAGGGCTTACTTTAACCAGTCCCCAACCTAGAGGGATTTCTTTTAACCGGGCTCCAACACGGCAGTCCAATACATTCCTCTTATGTCTATAAGGTCTGATATTAAAGGTGTCTCATACCACTTTTAATATTTAATTTTCAACTGATATTACCCAAAAATACTCCAGTGTTTTTCTAAAAACATTAGGCAAGCTTCTGAAAACAAAATAACTAATTCTTAGACTGCTTGACTAATGACAGGCCATGATGGATCCATGCCCAATCCCTTCCTGACTACCACACTCAAGAGTCAGGTTTTCTGAAAACATTTTTAAGCTTGCATTAAATATGTATACATTTTCACTGGGTTTTCATATATTAAAACTTGTAAAAAACATTTGATACATAAGTAATGCATATACATATTCGCACTTATATATATATATACTTTCATAAGAATTTATCTGCTTGTTCTGAAGAAGTCGATTTACACATTGATATAACATTGAAGATATGGAAATAAATAATCAAAGGCATAATTGGTATGGTAAACATTATTTTCACATAAGATATCACATGAAATAACGGGTGATTAGGGTTTTAAAAACTATATGATATATATATACACAACCGTATATACATAAAATGTATATATGGGTTCTCATAATTAAACCATGTTTATTAATTTATTAAAGTAATAAATACTTTAAAATATTTTTAATACATCATTATCACTTGATTGGAAGCCAAACCATGTTAGGTATATAACTTGTGTGACCGAATGTATATTCATATGTAAAAATTAGGGTTTCACATACTAAATATAAATCCGATTGAATTCAAAACACATTTCGCATCCAACCCATTATTTAAATATTGGTGTTCACCCTTTTAAAAATAATAAACAGATTTTTAATTAATTACCAACGTATATATGAATATAAGTGTATACATATATATAAAAATTTGGGTCTTGTATAATAATTATAAATCCAATCGAACACAAATGACATTTCCCATCTAAAACATTATTTAGGGCTTAGAAATATTATTTTAGAAATTATAAAACGGATTTGGATTATGTCACATAAATAAGTAAATAAACACACACACACATAGATATATATATATATAGTTTTTAGAAACATAATTTCATTTAACCCGAAACGTAGTTCGCACATAAAATATTATGAAAGGATGGACACTAAAGTCTTAATGATCATAAATGTTTATATTGAAAAAAATATATACGCATAAATATATAATTATACATATATATATACATATCAAAACTATATTTATATATATAAGTATATGGAAACCCATTTTCACGTAAAATGGAAAAAAATGAAACCGCCCTTACACAGTTTATGCATGTGCAAGTGTAACACACAAATATCCTTTTGAAAACCATTAAACTGGAGGGAGAGAAAGATATATATAAATATGTATATATTGTATTTATGGAAACGTGAGACATGGGTTTGATGAATAAAACCGCTTGAATATTATCCCTTACACCATTTAAAGAATACCATTTCTAACCCAGAAACCCAATTTTAAAAGAGGAAGAGGAATGATTCCAGTACTGATATATATATATATATATAATATAACCAATTATACAAAGTGTGTGTATATTATATAAAAAAAAGTGGAAATACCCCCTTACCTAGATGAAGGAGGAGAGTCGGACAGTAAGAGGAGAGAAAGAGATTGCTGGAGGCCCTGGAAAGAATAGACCAAAGAAATCTCCCAAGGGTCACGAATGTTGGGTGTAGTGGAGGAGTGCATGGTCGGCCGGAGCTGGTCTGACAAGGTCTCAGCCACCTGAAAACGCTGTAAGGTGATGGCCGACGGTGGTGCTCATGCAGCAACAACAAGGCGTCGTGTGGGTCGGTGGGGTGCTCGTGCAGTGTGGCGGACGGCGTGGTGCGTCATGGTGGTGCTAGGGTGGATGATGGGGTGCCGGTGTGGTGACGCTGCTGGAGATCGGGAGGGGCTGCCTTGCAGCCTTGTTGCATGCCCTTTAAAGAAGACGACGCCTCCTCTTTTTCTTTTTTTTTCTTTTTTTTGTCTATTATTTTATTCATTTATTATTATTATTATTATAACATTATTATTTTATATTTTTTTTAAAACCTATGCAACCCGTGAATCTCCCCTTACCCGTGTTTTCATTTGGTTTTTTTTGTTTTTTTTTTTTGTTTTAATAGTTTATATTATTATTATAACATTATCTTTGTTTTTTTTAAACCTAGCAAACGCGTGATACCCCCCTCAAATATTTTTTATTCTATATTTCTTCTTTTTTTATTTATTATTATTATTTATAACTTTATTTTTTTTACCCATGAAACCCGTGAGGAGTTCCCCCCCTTACCCAAGTTTTTACCTATTTTTTTATCATTTATTATTATTATATTTCTATCATTAATACAACAAGTCAAAAGTTGTTATAAAACATTAATACTTTAATAAGGTTTTAAATAATAAACATCACTTTCTTAAAATCAAGATTATAATATGTTTATTTATTAAATTTATAAACATATATTTTCATACCATAATAAAAAAGACTATATATAATTATATAAATGTGTATATATACAAATTTTATAAAAAAAAATATATATTTATAATTCATATTATAAATCTTAATATAATTCTGATTTGTTGAATAACATTACAATTAATTTGAAAATAATAAAATGTGTTTATTAATATTAATAAACATATATGACAATATGATTTATTTTATTAAAATAAATTTTAATTAAACATATATATTTTTATTAAAACAAATTCTAATTTATTTGGAACAAACATGTATTTATTATTATAAAATATTTAAATTTTATTTTTATTAATTTAATTATTTAAAATTATTATTAATTATTTCTAAAGTAATAATTTTTATAATAATAATTTTTCCAATATATATTATATAATTTAAATATAAAAGTTATAAAACAAATAATAATCTATTTTTATAACAAAGTTGGTTGAATTAAATATCCATAATTTTTAAACAAAATACATATTATTAATAATTTTATAAAACGCTAATTTAAAAACAATCATTATAATTTCATTTATATATCATTTTTTGAAAATGAACGAAACCCATAATAATTCCTCATTCATTTGCATAAATTAAAATAATTCATTTCACTAAATAATTTCAAAATGACACGTATTATGATTTTTTAGTAACATTAGTCTTAATAATAATTTTATAACTAAATAATCTAATCATAATTTTATAATGATATTTATTCAAAACTAAGTATATCGAACAATTACATATATAAAAGACATTGCTTATATACATTTATAACATATTATAAATTATTTAAAATTATTATTTTTAATACGACTTGGGGTGTTACAAAAACCTTAAAAAATCAAATGATCTTTGATTTATATGGAATTTAACTTTCTCATATTCAAATAATTCATGCTTGGATATAAAATAAGATCTTTGTTTTGAAGATTTTGTTCATAAAATTCCAAGTAATCACCAACCCCTATTTCATATTAATGAGTGGTTCTTCATAAATTTATCTAATTATAATCCATTAATTACCTAAGATAACAACATAAAATTTAAATATATTAAAACATATAATCATTTAAATATATATATATATATAAATTTAAAATATAAAAAAATATAATCAAAACAATCAATTAACAATTTATTGATAACTATAAAATTAAAACAAAAAATTATACAAAATGATCGAAAAATAGATTTGAAAAATTTACATAAAAGTGATTAAAAGAGGATTAACTCACAAAGAAAAAAACTAGATTAAATGACATAACATGATGATATACAACAACCATAATATAACACACCAAACATAATAGAGAAAACAAATTCAACATTATAATAACAGTACATGTTACATAACTTCTGTTTACCCTTAAAAACATTAGTTTAACCCTATATAACTTTTTTTGTCTTTACTAAATATTTTTTACCCTTACTTTACTTTTATAGGTTTCTGTTTACCCTTATCCTATACAGGTTTCATAACTTTGATATATGAAAAGTAAATATTATTTAAATAATTTTTCATATTTTTTAATTAATTAATCAAATAATGTAATCATATTTACTTTAATTTATTAATTATAAAAATGTGTGTGTGTGTATTTTAATTTAATTTAGTTTAATTATAAATATTATTAAATCAAAAAAATATATTTTATTTGTTTTTTATCGAAAAAGAGTTAATTTTAATTTAATATGTTAAATAAAAATAAAAAGGTATAAAGGAGTATATTCAAGGAATATTATTCTTGGTTTAAAAGGTAAGGTAATATGTTAGAACATTTATACTATTAACATTCCATTTCTGAGTAACCCTACTCCAGAATGGTGTATTACATTAGAGATGCTCTGATATCAAAACATTCAAATTAATCTTAAAATATGTATCACTCATGATCTAATTATCAATAAGGTTAACTAAAAAAAATAAGAAATAAATATATATATATATATATATAAACTATTATAAATAAAAACAATTCCAATTAAAAAGAAATTATACCATAATAAAAAATAATTTATAATCATAATGAAATTTATACTCTGAAACTAGTTATAACCATAGGAATTTGTAATTAAAAAAGATGTATATATAAAAAATAAATTAATAAAATTTTAAATTAACAAAAAATAAAAAAATATTATAAAAATAAAAAATAAATATTCCACTTAAAAAGTATAGATATTCAGGCTATAAATATGTGACAGAGATATCTAAAATAGTGGTTGATGAACATTAGATTGCAAGTAATGAAACAATATATCTCAATATCAACGCAGATGAACCAGGGATGAGAGTCACATTCCATGCATATTAGGGTTTCACAAAATGGATATTGGTGGCCCGATTAAAGAAAATGAAGAGACAAGTGATGCAATAGAGAATAAAATTGTTGAAGAAAATGAAAAAAAAAGATCAAATGAGGGTGATCTAAGCTAATGAAGTAGGGTTGACTATCACGCATGATAGGTTTTAAGGTTTATTGAAAATTAATGATGGATGGATGAGTGAAAATTCATGTGTGTAATTTTTTTTAAAATGCATATGATGTCATTTTTTATTAAAACCAAAGGCAAAAAAATTTAAAAAAAGCATTCCATGTAGGTTTTTTATAAAAAATAATGCTGAAATTTTTTTAAAAAAAATTACTTCACTTTTTATTTAAAATGACATCAAATATTTAAAAATACTTTTAGTATTGGTTTTTATTAAAAAATTATGCAAAAAGGTAAATTAGTAAGATATTTAATGTCATTTTATTTAAAAAAAGATATTAAAAGTGTCTTCTCATCCATTGTGATGTTGGTTTTGGAAAAAAATGTCAAAATAGTGATGTATATTCATATTTTTCTACTAGGGGTGACTTTTTGTGATTCTAGATCATTAGGAGAAGGTATCGTGAAAGAATTATATTCCTTTTATTCATGTCTTATGGAAACATGGTGGCTTAGAGGAGATAACTTTGGAGTGAGAGTCACTAATTTGTGTTCAATATCTTGGGTTATTTTAATTATTTATTTGTTTCCCTTCGGTTAAGATGATGTGTTTAGCCTTATGTTATTTATTAGATCATTTCTCTTCCTCAATGTGAGATTTATTTATGTAATTTCCCTTGTTTGAGGGGTATCTCACATGAGAGTGTGTTATGGGGTTGGTTGGGGATGTATCATGGTTATTCTCCTTGTTCCTCTAATGTTTGTCAATGTTCTAATTTTAGAAATATCCTTTAGAGGTATCTCATAGGGTGGTTGTTCAAACCCTTTCTCTTATTTATAGGTTTGTTTTAAATTCTTGAGGATGAGAATTGTGTGAGAGGTTTTAGATGTAAGGTCCCAGATTTTTACCATTTGTGTTTTCTTAAATCATTTAGGTGTTGAGTGTAATTCCCTAAGTTTTAAAATGATAAAACTATGTTAGATAGAATATGTGATACACAACACTAAACCCAAACAAACAATGATTATTTAAATATGACCATTTTAATCTTTCCATTACATTTTTGGATATGAGTATAATTAACAACCTTATGAAATATATATATATATATCATAAATGTATTGATAAATTCTTAGTAAATAATCAATCAATTTTTGGTAATGTTTTTTTGTTCTTCAAAATATGTTTTCTTCAAAAATGATTTTTATTTATTTTTATAAAAATATATTATAATTAATTTAGAGAAAATTTAGAAATATTATTTGATAAAATTAAATCTATTTTTTATATCATGATTTCAATATTTACTTAGGGTGAAATTTTTGGATTTTTTAGAAAATATAGATTTTCCCATGAATAGTGAAAAATATTGTTTTCAAGTAATATTTTCATTTCTTAAGATAAATTAATTAATATAAAAGTCAAAATATTATATTAATTTTATTTGAAGTTAAAATATGTATTATTTTTTTATATTTAATTCAATTAATTTCATTTAAATAATATCTATACCAGATTTTAATACAAGTTTATTTTTAGGATAAAAATACCTTTTTTGAAAACTATTTTAAAATGCATAACATTTCCCCATTTTAATTAATTAAAATAAAACCTAATGAGAAATTATCTAAATTAAATGTTTAATTATATATCTATCTTTATGAATTGAAATTAATATAATTAATATTACAATTTATATAGTAAAGGTAAAATCATATTTTCCTTAAAAAATATATTTTTCAGAAAATCGCTTTCTATCATGATTGGTGGTTTATATTAAATTAAATCCTTCCAACAATGTGAATATATTATTATAAAATGGATTCTATGTTTTCAATCAACATAATTAATATTAGTTAATGAGTTAAACCTTATTTTTGAACAATATGAATAGTAATTGTAGTAAATATTTATTACCATGGTAAAAGGAAAATAGGTTAATTAAGGGTAAAAATAATTTAACAAAGACTAGAAATAAAGTAACCCTATTGGTATGAATATTTATATTTTCTTTTCATTGAAATTATTATTATATTTTTTTCTTTATTCTTTATAATTTATAAATGATTATGTAATTAGTTTGGTAAAAAATATTTTAATACAATAAAACACAAATTATTTTGGGTAATATTCAAATTAAATTAACGGATTTATTTTGATAAATTAATGGATTTATGAAATGAGTAATATTTTATTAAAATATTATTATTAAATATTTTTTATTAAATATAAATGATCGTATAAATTTTATGAAGTCAAATGTATTTTTTATAAGGGTTTGAAAAATATTATTGCAAAAACCCCATAATTTCTCAATAATTTAAAATTATTGTTTTAAAATTGAAAATTCACATATTTAAAAAATTCTTAGGATAAAATAAATATTTTTTTTTCAAATCACAATTTCGAAATTATGTGATGGTGAATTTTTTATAATTTTCTCACACAATCAAATTTTCAAGGAGAAATTAAATACCGTATAAATATATGGTGTGTATTATGACATTGTAATGACCCAAAATTGATGTAATAAATACTATAAATGTTCTAAACAATCAAATATATTTTTTAACTTTAAAATAATGTGATTTTATTTTTATTTTATTAATTTTATAAAGCCTTTAGGAATCCTCCAAAACCATTAATGTATTTGGAGGTTTTAAAATCATTTCTTTAAGTGTATGACTCACTTCTACATCATCAAGCATATTATTTTATTATTTTCATCCCTTGGACTTATAAAATAATGAAACCCACTCCCCTTTGGTAGAAACCATGGTCAAAAATCATGGAAAGATTTTTGGTTTTGGTTATTTTATTATATAGAGTCCAAAACTTATGTTTGAGAAATGATAAAGAATTCCACACTCACTTCATATATAAACCCACCCAAGATCCCATATTTATTTACAAAATCAATGGATAAAATCATTATTATTTAATCCCATCTATATATTCCTCCCAAGGGTCCCCCGATCTCTTAAAAATACCCTCCCAATCATTTGGAATCACGCTCTCAAGGTAAGGGATCCTCTTCTTCTCTTCTTTATTCAAGTATCTTCATTTTCTTATGTCTTTTCTCCAATTCCTAATTTTGGTATATAATCTTCCATATCACCCTTACTTACCCTATGATTAATAAATTATGATATACCTATTCCACTTTCATTAATCCCTTCCATGAACATGTATAAACCCTCGTTATGCTGTCGAATTTTCATCACAATTTTCCATGCCAAACAAATGTGTAGTGAGTACCCATACCCAATTCCTATCAAGGGTATTAAACTTTATGAAATTATAGTTATTTAATTAGGTAAATACATTTATTTATTCCACACTCCTTTATCATGGAATAAAATTTGATTATAAATGATCCCATTTTTGATGATCTATGTGTCACACTTATGCATGAGAATGAAATGAAGGTGACGGGTGCACCCAGAATTATATAGCACTCCAATGCATTGGGTAGTGTTTAGTCTCATGCTACTTAATATTGGGACAAGGAGTGAAGATGATTCATTTATGTGACTTTTCCATCATATTTTCATGGCAGTTATCCTTGACCTATGTTTATAACACATTTTTTAAATTTTTTCCACATTTCCCATGTTTTCTTTATGTTATCATGTTGTATCATGCCTCAATGTTCATGTTTATGATTCTCACCACTTTTATGTCCAAATTATATACCTATTGTCTAACATGTATTATTATATTCATGTTATACCATGTTTATTCCCTTACTGTGCTTTATATCTCACCCCTTTCTTTTGTATATCCTTAGGTTATCCCATACAATTTTAGGTATGTTGGGATAGTATGAGCATGTTAAAGAACTTTTAAATAAAGATGATGTATTTATTTAAGTTTTTAGGTAATGTAACTATTTCCCTAAGACACTAGACTTCTCAATATTATGGGTTATATTAAGTGTAATATTATTTAATAAATCATGTATTAATATGTAATAAAGATAATTGTTGTCATAGTTGGTATCAAAGGAAAATTTTAGTTATTTTGGGGATTAGGATTTGAAAACATTAGATAAATACTTAGGGATGAGACTAAGTATAAGAAAACATATCTAAATTTTGGTAAGTATAGAGTAAGTGGTTTAACAAGAAAACACATCCATATCTAGATACTACAAATGGATGTGGCTCTGGCACAAATGTAAATAGTGGTAAAACCCAAAAACACCTAATTGAGCTAGACTTGATCAGGAACAAGTGCATGACAATGGGCCTTGTTTCACACCCAATTTGACACACCCGGGGGATATTATTTGGTCAATTCAGAAGCTCATTACAAACCATTATTAAGGGAACAAGAATTCCCATAAGAGTCTATTTTTTGAAATATATAATGGATAACATAGATTGAATCCAAGAAATTCATAAGTTAAGGAATAAACATCATTTATAATTTATCACTTTATGATCATTTTCAATGAATTGATGGTCTTATCACCCATCCTAGATTTATGGTTTTGTAGTCCTTGAATTTATCCTAACCATGTTCTCTATCACACTCTATTAGTTCTTTGGTGTTAGTTTTCTCTTCCAAGTTTATATTTTCACTTACCATTAATTCTCTCCAACTTATAAACCTAGTTATGTGATAACCTTCAAACTTCCCTATCTCTCTTTTCAAGAGGATATTTTATCAATCCTTTTTATGATATGATTTTTCAATAAAAATATTTTTAAGAATCAAAATATTTCTTACTGAGTTCAAGTTTAAATTGAAAGAGTAAAATATATTAAATGGGGGCATAATGTAATGTCCTGGTTTTTTAAAATAAAAAACTATGTTTGACAGAATATGTGATACAAAACATTGAACCCAAAAAAATAATTATTATTTAAATATGAACATTTTTACCTTTCCATTAAATATGCAAATATGATTAGTATTAATAAAATTATGAAATATATATATATATCTTAAATTTATTGATAAATACTTAGTAAATAATCAATCAATTTTTGGTAATATCTTTTTTTTATTCAAAATATGTTTTATTCAAGAACAAATTATTTATTTTTATAAAAAATATTATAATTAATTTAGAGAACATTTAGAAAATGTGTTTGATAAAATTAGCTCCATTTTTTTATATAAGTATTTAAATATTAACTTAGGGTTAAATTTTAGGATTTTTCATAAAATATAGATTTTTTTTGAATAGTGAAAAATATTTTTTTCAAGTAAAATTTTCATTTATTTTGATAAATTAAGTAATATAAAAGAACCAATATTATATTAATTTTATTTCAAGGTAAAATATGTATTCTTTAGTTCAATTTAATTCAATTAATTATATTTAAATCATATTTATACCATATTCTAATCCAAGTTTATTTTTATGATAAAAAATGCATTTTCTAAAAACTATTTTAAAATGCATAATGTTTCAAAAAAATAATTAATTAAAATAAAACCTAATGAGAAAAAATATAAATGAAATTTTTAGATTATATATCTATATTTACGAATCTAAATTCATTTAATGAAGATTATAAGTTATACAGTAAAAGTGAAATTGTATTTTCCTTAAAAAAATGTATTTTTTGGAAAACCACTTTCCATCATGTTTGTGGGTTTTATATTAAATTAATGTATTCCACCTCTATGAATATATTTTGATAAAATAGATTACATATTTTGAATCATAATAATTAATATTAGGTAATAAGGTAAAAATGATTTTTTAAAAGTATGAATAGTAATTATAGAAAATATTTATTACCACGGTAAAAACAAATAGGTTAATTAAGGGTAAAAATAATTTAGCAAAGACTGAAAAAAAAAGTAAACCTATTATTATGAATATTTATATTTCATTTTAATTAAAATTATTATTATATTTATTTCTTATTGTTTTTACTTTATAAAATTATTAAGTAATTAGTTTGATAAAAATTATATTTTTATACAATAAAACACATATTGTTTTGGGTAATATTCAAAATCAACTAAGTATTTTATTTTGGTAAATTAATGGATTTTTTAAATAAATAATATATTATTAAAATATTATTATTAAATAATTTTTATTAAATATAAATGATAATATAATATTTATGGAATCAAATGTACTTTTTATAAGGGTTCAAAAAAATTTATTGTCAAAAAACCCAACATTTATCAATAAATGTTGATTATTATTTTAAAAGTAAAAATTAACTTATTTATAAAATTATTTGGATAAAATAAATACTCTTTTTTGAATCATAAATTCAAAATTATATAAAGGTTGATTTTTCATAATTTTTTGAGATAGTCGAATTTTTAGGTAAAAATTAAATATCGCATAAATATACGGTATGTATTATGACATCATAATATCCCAAAAGTGATGTAATAAATACTATAAAGGGTTTCAATGAAAAATATATGTTTTCAATTTAAATTAATATTATTTTATTTTTATTTTATTAATTTTATAAAGCCTTTCTGAATCCTCTAAACCCATTAATGTATTTTAAGGTTTTAAAATCATGTCTTCAAGATTATGACTCACTTGCATATAATCAAGGGTATTATATTATTAATTTCAGAACTTTTCCTTATAAAATAATTAAAACCAATCTCCTTTGTTATAGACCATGTTAAAAAACCATGGGAAGTGTAGAGACCCGAATATTGACGTACATGGCCTTTACATTACTTTTGTGGCATACTTAGTACATAACAAAAATAGACACACAAGGATCGTAATAGTTTAGTTTCTTTAGAAACTTGGAACATAATCTTCTAATCGTGGTGAAAGATCTTCAACATCTCCCATAAAGATCTTCCTTTTTTTTCTTACCTAAAACCTTTCTTTACATCCTGGGGAAAAGAAAACATAAAAGGGGTGAGCTAAAATGCCCAGTAAGGGTAAGCATGGATCAAATAAAACATACCATATACATTTGAACTTAAAAACATGAACATAAAATCTAAACATCAAAATTTTGAGCAAAGACATGAATCTTATAAGTACGTAAGGCTTAAATCATAACGGAACATTAAGAATGATAAAATATCATGGGAATAAAACATGTAATTGTGGCAACCATTCAGCACATGTCATGATTTCCATAGTAGCCAAGGCATTGCTGCCAAGACCATCTTAGTGGAAAAAGTCCCTTTCTGAATCGAGTTCACTCCTCGTTTCAGTCCTGTAACACTGAATCAGATTAACTTACCATTCCAGCCATGTCTATCTAATGAGATATAAAATCTTTACCCAATTCATTGGAGGGATATATAGGTCCCACCCATCTCATAATGAAATCATTCTTACTTGTGCCACAAAATAAACTTAAAACATTCATCATAACCCAAATAATAAAATGGGTCTTATAAACATCATCCCATCATCACATAATCCATATAAAATAAATGGATATCATTTCATAATAATAAAAGTGAAACCATGTAAATCATAGGGACATTATACTTGAAACATACAAATATGAAAATAATTTCATCTTAGATGGAAAATGGTTTTGATAAAACACTCGAAATGAATTCTTGAGGAAAATATCCTTTCTTCTTGAAAATCATTTTCTTTTCACAAAATGCCATGAAATTTTAAAAGAAATATATTTTGTTGAAAATATTCATGAAATCTTTTGGAGGAAGCTTCATGAAAATAAGGCTTTATAAAACCGTAAAAATCCATTCACGCCGTATAAGTTAAAAATAACAATCTTCTCGTACTTTTGTCGGAGAAGTCAAAAAGTACCTCGTAACGTAAAGAAAGGAAAGATTCCTTACATACCATGTAGTAAAAGTCAAAAATGGGTAAAAAGGACTTTAAACATACATGAAAACACTTTTATAAATCATGGACATGGATGATAGAAATAACCCCAGTAAATACTTACGAATAAGCAATCTCGGATAAAAATGAGATTTGAAAAATTATCCCTTACCTTAGGTTCGATATGCTTCGTACGTATCCAAAAATCCTGTATAATGATTTAAATAATGTCATTGACTTATTACATAATCATATTCATTGTTATGATATCATATATGGTTCACTTATGACTTTATATTACCCGTTCTTTTGTAAATTCCATGTTAAAGAGCGTTTTGGGTAAAATAGTTTTATTTATCGTACATGTTTGGACTTTTTGTTCTTGATATTATTATTTATAACCTGATTTACTTAATTTCAGAATGTAAAACATGATTTATATGTAATATATATTCATCATATACATATATATTATAGATCGATAAAAGGAATGAAATACACCGTTCATGGAGACGGTAGGCCGTACGTACGCATGAACGCTGTTTTTGTTTCCTTATTGAGTTGAATGGAATTAAGTAGATGACATACATATATATATACATAAATCCAGTAGCTTTATAATGTCATATATTTCATTATTATTTCTTATATATACTTTATAATCATTCTTAAATGGTTAACATGGATAATGAATCTCATCACGTCGTGGAGACGGTAGTCCGTACGTACGCACGAGCGATGATATCATTTCCATAATTATTGGATTGAATTGGAGTGGATGATAAAATATATCAGAATCATTATGATGTTATAATAACTATGTATAGTTATTCTTTACACCATAATACCCATCCATGTAAGTTGTTGGTGGAAAAACATATTACACCACAGCATGGAGACGGTATTTCGTACGTACGCACGAGTGGTGATTTTGTTTTCCATAGGATGGATAGAAGGTGAAATGGGGTTGTTTCATTTTTATAATAACATATCATTATATTAGTGATACTGATGTTATTACTTTATAAGGAAACAACTAAATAAGAAGAAGTTGAAGAAGAAAGAAGTTTGAAAGAATCGATAGAAGAAATTACCTCTTCTTCGATACGCCTCTTTGAAACCTCCTCTTAGGGCACTAAGATTGGTCTTTGAAGTAGACCAGGACCTCTAGGATGTTTCTAGGGAAGTGTAGAAGAGAATTTGGCAGGGTTTGGCCGAGCTTGAAGGCTCAAAGTGGTGTGAGGAAGAGAGGAAGGAGGTGCCTTTTTATAAGGGAGGAGAGGGGCACCTTTGGAAAAACTAAAAATATTATTTTATTATAAAGTCATATTCGGTTTTAAATAGCTCAAAATTGATATATTTCGAAGCTAAGGTGGGGATGGGTCGAAATCCTCTCATCTAATAGAATTTATACAAGTTTAGGTTTCTATTTTAACCTTATCATTTAGATTTAACTTTAAGTTAAATAATTTTACTTTTACCTTGTCTTTTTGTTTTCTTACACTATAAGGTTAAAAAACTTAATATAACAAGCCAAACGAACCCCAAGTTGTTTATTATTAATATCTATAACTTTATCTAAGTCATTTGGCCAAACCTTAGATTTTTAGGAATAAAATAACAATTAATAATATAATATTTGTTTTAAAAAACTATTTTATGTCAATTTTGACACTATTTAGTAATTGATTTTTTTGAAAATTATAACAGAATTATTAGTTCAAAAAAAGTTAATTAAATCAATAATAACATGTCATATTATCCTATAAAATTAGTTAAATCCATAAAAAGGCTCAAATTATACTTATTTAGTAATTTATAACATCAATTATGTCATTATTTCATTAATAAGATAATTATTGCATCATCTTTGTGTCATAAATAAATTAACTTCTTTGATTTTTAAAAATTACAAATAAAATACCATTATGTAGGAAATCTTTTTAGCTTTATAATGAATATTTATAGTCCAATTTATCTTATGTCTAATCCTATATTAAAAATTATTTAGTTATTAAACGTTGATTTTAATTATTTTAACCCTTCTTTATTTAAATTAATAATAAATGTCCTAATATAATCCAAGTGGGCCTAAATGGTCATATTTTATTCCTAAGGTTGTTTTTGGTCGAATTACACTTATCCAATAGAATTAGGACATGTGTTAGGGTAATAATAATATCATTTTTTACCCTTAATTACCCTATTTACTTTTAACCGTGGTAAAAAAAAGTAAAAAGTTACTATTCACCAAAAATTATTTTCATCTCATTGAACCACATTTTACTTACTGACATCAACTGTGTCTCTCGGATTTTCGAAATTCCACTCACAGAAGTGGTAAAATTAAGTTTTATGAAAAATTCAGTTTTTTAACTACCACTTAGTGGTTTCACTATTCATCAAAAAACGCAAGTTTTCAGAAAAATACCAAAAATTAGGCCTAAGCTATATTTGATATCATGAATTCAAAAATGATGTCTATTTTATCAAATTCAAAACATATCATCTACATTAACTAATTTAAAAATTAATTCCCGTCGTCAAAACAAATAGCGTGTTTTTAAGAGATAATAACTATCAAAAGATTGACACTTATTTATAACTTGTTTAAATGTGAAATTACATCCAATGACCAACATTGTATTAAATTGTAAAAATATATTCTAAATATACTTTAAAACCACTCAAATTAATAATTTATCACTATTAATTATTTTGATTAAAAAAGTTTTTTTTAATTAAAATTTAGTAATTTTCACTATTCATCAGAAAATGAAAGTTATCCGAAAAGTACTAAAATTTAACCCTAAGCTAATTTCGATATTCCGAATCCAAAAATGAAGTCTATTTTGAAAATAAAATTTACAAAATTTCAAAAAGTGGTTATTACTATTTATAACGGCTAGTTTTAATAATATTTTAATAGCATATCGTTGTTTAGTGAAACTCATTATTGCGTACTACACACGCTATCGAGGAACGTCGTGATTGCGTGTAATGCAAGGCAAGTCAAGGATGCGTGTTGTGAAATATCCTTTTGGTGTAGCGTACAACACAAGACATTAATGAAATTAAAAAGAATATTTTTCATAAAATCTCGGGGTGTAACATTCTACCCCCCTTAAAATGAATTTCGCCCTCGAAATTCGTCGGTGTTACAATTGGTTTACTACTTCGAAAGTTTCTTTAATATAAACCCACATCATAAAAAGGAATACCAAAACCAATCTTTAAAAATAAAATTATGAAACGTAACGGTTACCCGAATAAACTAATCGTTGGGTTTCCACATAGGTGAAAATATGGATATGGAAGAGAAATCTAACCATCATGTTCTGATGGAGAGTGGTAGAGAACATAGCTATGGAAAATCCAGCAATCACAAAGCCATAAATTTGTGACGATCTAAGGTACCATCTGATTCATCGGATATAAGTTCACTAGGACAACATTTTTGTTTTTCAAGATCATTTACCTAAAGTTGAAGAATTTGAATTAGAATAAATACTTACTTTATTTTGGTACAATCTCACTGTTGTTCGTGCTTTGAACAATTTCCACTTCATCTCTTAATTAAATGAAGTTGAATTTGTTATTCGTGAAGTGTTAATATATCATGTGATAGAATGATGGGTCATTCCATCTGTTTCAAACAAAAGGTTAGAAAAAGTTATCAAATATACATAAGTCCATCTATGGTGAGGTTAATCGTATACGATTCCAAAAATGAACTTATACTTCACATATCATACCGTGTAATAAAATAAAACTAGTTTATACTAACCAGGGACTTACTGTAGGCCAGTGGTAGGAGATAAAGGCCAGTCGCACTTCGGTTGTGGGTTCGATTCCCACAGCCTTGTCCGACGCAATGGGTTGTCGTCCGTCCTACAGGTTGTCCTTTTTCTAAAGCTATATTACCATAACATCCCATCAATAATATCGAAAAAAGTTATATCCTAACTTATGTCCAACATAATCCATTCCAATCTTTAGGCTTATCTAAAATACTTCGGTCCAAGCTCATAGTATAAAGAAAATGATTACTTGAAATGTCACATAACAATCACGTGAATGCCATCATTTATCCCCCATATATCATAAGATATATCTTTTTGGTCAAATTAAAAACATGTGAATACCTTAATCATGTATTCTCTTGAAGAATGAATACCCATTGAACCTTAGTGAAAACATGAATGCAGTAAAAAGTTAACTCTTTCCACATACCAAAATCCAAAAATTCTATATACTCAAACCATGATATAACCTTCTTCTTGTATTAGTCATGAGCTCATGAATACTATCAAACATTTAATTTTCTCCTTATCCCTTCATTATGCGCATATCATCTACATTCCAAAAATATCTGAATAACCTTTCATGGATACTGGTACTATTAATCATACACTTTCAAAACTCAAGGAAAGAAAATAGTGTAACAATCCTTAGATGTCTCTTTATTCCATAGTACCATGATATTACTTATACAACATTACACATGATAAACATGTAATCATTCCACAACATTCTTAAACCATTGACCGAGCTTCAACAATTCTTTCATCTCACATATCATTTGTAGTTTCTTCATCATCATCAACATAAATACTACCCATAAGACCATACTGATTCTCTTCATGAGACTTTCCCTTAGGAAATTGGTTTGCATAATTCCCGTACATTCCACATTTAAAACATTTAACCATTGTTGATGTCGTAGCAATACCATTATCCTCATCCCTGGTGTTAACTGAACCTTTTCCTTTGCACTTACTGCCTTTGTGTCCTTCTTTTCCACACCCAAAGCATCTTCCAGTTCCTTTGAAACATTCTCCTTGATTCCTCTTCCCATATGATTTACATAGGGGAAATTGAACTTTCTTTCCTCTATGATCATCATGAAACTCCATCTTTCTCTTATTAGCCGATTCAGGAAACTTAACAAATTTTACTTTATTGATCATATTATGAGATTGCTGATTCGGCATAATAATGATGTTTGGACTTCCAAATCCCATTTCATTTGGTTTCTCATGAAGAATATCATTCCATTGTCCATCATATCCTCCATTATCATGAATCATCTTGTTTCCAGCCATTTTCTAAAACCCAAAAAGAATAGTGTGAGAGGCAAAAAACATAATAAAGGGGAAGTAACTTCAATATCTAACATCTTTGGTTTAATCTAATATCATTACCATAGTTCTAGGACTATATCCTATACGTATACTTATCCTTAGGGACATCCCTAGACATACCTTAGAAATATCTCTAGGGATCTCACTAACGTTCTCGCATCCTAGTTTCCAAAGGTTGACTAAACCTTTCCTCTGATACCAACTGTAGAGACCCGAAGCTTGACGTACATGGAATTTACATTACTTTTGCGGAATACTTAGTACATAACAAAAACAGACACACAAGGATCATAATAGTTTAGTGTCTTTGGAAACTTGGAACTTAATCTTCTAATCGTGGTGAAAGATATTCAACATCTCCCATAAAGATCTTCCTTTTTTTTCTTACCTAAAACCTTTCTTTACATCCTGGGGAAAAGAAAACATAAAAGGGGGGAGCTCAAATGCCCAGTAAGGGTAAGCATGGATCAAATAAAACATACCATATACATTTGAACTTAAAAACATGAACATTAATTCTAAACATCAAACTTTTGAGAAAAGACATGAATCTTCGAAGTACATAAGGCTTAGATCATAAAGGAACATTAATAATGATAAAATAGCATGGGAATAAAACATGTAATTGTGGAAACCATTCAGCACATGTCATGATTTCCATAGTAGCCAAGGCATTGCTGCCAAGACCATCTTAGTGGACAAAGTCCCTTTCTGAATCGAGTTCACTCCTCGTTTCAGTCCTGTAACACTGAATCGGATTAACTTACCGTTACAGCCATGTCTATCTCATGAGATATAAAATATTTACCCAATTCATTGGAGGGAGATATATGTCCCACCCATCTCATAATGAAATCATTCTTACTTGTGCCACAAAATAAACTTAAAACATTCATCATAACCCAAAGAATAAAATGGGTCTTATAAACATCATCCCATCATCACATAATCCATATAAAAGAAATGGATATCATTTCATAATAGAAAAATTGAAACCATGTAAATCATAGGGATATTATACTTGAAACATACACATATGAAAATAATTTCATCTTAGATGGAAAATGGTTTTGATAAAACACTTGAAATGAATTCTTGAGGAAAATATCCTTTCTTCTTGGAAATCATTTTCTTTTCACAAAATGCCATGAAATTTTAAAAAAAGATATTTTGTTAAAAATAGTCATGAAATCTTTTGGAGGAAGCTTCATGAAAATAAGGCTTTATAAAACCGTAAAAATCCATTCACGTCGTATAAGTTAAAAATAACAATCTTCTCGTACTTTTGTCGGAGAAGTCAAAAAGTACCTCGTAACATAAAGAAAGGAAATATTCCTTACATACCATGTATTAAAAGTCAAAAATGGGTAAAAAGTACTTTAAACATACATGAAAACACTTTTATAAAACATGGACATGGATGATAGAAATAACCCCAGTAAATACTTACGAATAAGCAATCTCGGATAAAAATGAGATTTGCAAAATTATCCCTTACCTTAGGTCTGATATGCTTCGTACGTATCCAAACCTTCTGTATAATGATTTAAATAATGTCAGTGACTTATTATAGAATCATATTCATTGTTATGATATCATATATGGTTCACTTATGACTTTATATTACCCGTTCTTTTGTAAATTCCATGTTAAAGATCATTTTGGGTAAAATCGTTTTATTTATCGTACATGTTTGGACTTGTTGTTCTTGATATTATTATTTATAACCTGATTTAATTAATTCAAGAATATAAAACATGATTTATATGTAATATATATTCATCATATAAATATATATTATAGATCGATAAAAGGAATGAAATACACCGTTCATGGAGACGGTAGGCCGTACGTACGCATGAACGTTGTTTTCGTTTCCTTATTGAGTTGAATGGAATTAAGTAGATGACATACATATATATATATACATAAATCCAGTAGCTTTATAATTTCATATATTTCATTATTATTTCTTATATATACTTTATAATCATTCTTAAATGGTTAACATGGAGAACGAATCTCATCACGTCGTGGAGACGGTAGTCCGTACGTACGCACCAGTGATGATATCATTTCCATAATTATTGGAATGAATTGGAGTGGATGATACAATATATAAGAATCATTATGATGTTATAATAACTATGTATAGTTATTCTTTACACCATAATAGCCATCCATTTAAGGTGTTGGTGGAAAAACAGATTACACCACGGTGTGGAGACGGTATTCCGTACGTACGCACGCGCGGTGATTTTGTTTTCCGTAGGATGGATAGAAGGTGAAATAGGGTTGTTTCATTTTTATAATAACATATCAGTATATTAGTGATACTGATGTTATTACTTTATAATGAAACCACTAAATAAGAAGAATTTGAAGAAGAAAGAAGTTTGAAAGAATCGATAGAAGAAATTACCTCTTCTTCGATACGCCTCTTTGAAACCTCCTCTTAGGGCACTAAGATTGGTCTTTTAAGTAGACTAGGACCTCTAGGATGTTTCTAGGGAAGTGTAGAAGAGAATTTGGCAGGGTTTGGCCGAGCTTGAAGGCTCAAAGTGGTGTGAGGAAGAGAGGAAGAAGGTGCCCTTTTATAAGGGAGGAGAGGGGCACCTTTGGAAAAACTAAAAATATTATTTTATTATAAAGTCATATTCAGTTTTAAATATCTCCAAATTGATATATTTCGAAGCTAAGGTGGGGATGGGTCGAAATAATCTCATCAAATAGAATTTAGAGAAGTTTAGGTTTCTATTTTAACCTTATCATTTAGATTTAACTTTAAGTTAAATAATTTTACTTTTACCTTGTCTTTTTGTTTTCTTGCACTATAAGGTTAAAAAACATACTATAAAAAGCCAAACGAACCCCAAGTTGTTTATTATTAATATCTATAACATTATCTGAGTCCTTTGTCCAAAACTTAGATTTTTAGGAATAAAATAACAATTAATAATATAATTTTTGTTTTAAAAACTATTTTATGTCAATTTTGACACTATTTAGTAATTGATTTTTGTGAAAATCATTACAGAATGATTAGTTCAAAAAAAGTTAATTAAATCAATACTAACATGTCATATTATCCTATAAAATTAGTTTAATTCATAAAAAGTCTCAAATTATACTTATTTAGGAATTTATAACATCAATTATGTCAATATTTCATTAATAAGATAATTACTGCATCATCTTTGTGTCATAAATAAATTAACTTATTTAATGTCTAAAAATTACAAATAAAATACCATTATGTAGGAAATCTATTTATATTTATAATGAATATTTATAGTCCAATTTATCTTATGTATAAACCTATATTAAAAATGATTTAGTTATTAAACTTTGATTTTAACTATTTTAACCCTTCTTTATTTAAATTAATAATAAATGTCCTAATCTAATACAAGTGGGCCTAAATGGTCATATTTTATTCCTAAGGTTGTTTTTGGTCGAATTAAACTTATCCAATAGAATTAGGACATGTGTTAGGGTAATAATAATATCATTTTTACCCTTAATTGCCCTATTTACTTTTAACTGTGGTTAAAAAAAGTAAAAAGTTATTATTCACCAAAAATTATTTGTATCTCATTTAACCACATTTTAATTACTGACATCAACCGTGTCTCTCGAATTTTCTAAATTCCACTCACAGAAGCGGTAAAATTAAGTTTTATGAAAAATTCAGTTTTTTAACTACCACTTAGTGGTTTCACTATTCATCAAAAAATGAAAGTTTCCAGAAAAATACCAAAAATTAGGACTAAGCTATATTTGATATCATGAATTCAAAAATGATGTCTATTTTATCAAATTCAAAAAATATCAGCTACATTAACTAATTTAAAAATTAATTCCCGTCGTCAAAACAAATAGCGTGTTTTTAAGAGATAATAATTATCAAAATATTGACACTTGTTTATAACTAGTTTAAATGTGAAATTACATCCAATGACCAACATTGTATTAAATTGTAAAAATATATTCTAAATATACTTTAAAACCACTCAAATTAATAATTTATCACTATTAATTATTTCGATTAAAAAATTTGTTTTTAATTAAAATTTAGTAATTTTCACTATTCATCAGAAAATGAAAGTTATCCGAAAAGTACCAAAATTTCACCCTAAGCTAATTTTGATATTATGAATCCAAAAATGAAGTCTATTTTGAAAATAAAATTTAAAAAATTTCAAAAAGTGGTTATTACTATTCATAACTGCTAGTTTTAATAATATTTTAATAGCATATCGTTGTTTAGTGAAACTCATTATTTCGTACTACACACGCTATCGAGGAACATCGCAATTGTGTGTAATGCAAGGCAATTCAAGGATGCGTGTTGTGCAAGATCCTTTTGGGGTAGCGTACAACACAAGACATTAATAAAATTAAAAAGAATATTTTTCAAAAAATCTGGGGGTGTAACAGGAAGGTTTGCGGTTTTGGTAATTTTATTATATAGACTCTGAAACCTATGTTTGAGGAATGATAAAAATTTCTCCACTCATTTCCTATATAAACCCACCTAGGATACCATTTATATTTACTCAAAATAATTATAGCATGTCCTTAATATTTCATCCCTTCTCTATAGTCCTCAAAAGGTTCCCCCAAACTCTAAATAAGCTCCTCCAAAGCATTTGGAATCACACTCTCAATTTAAGGGATCCTATCCTTCTCCTCTTTATTCAAGTATCTTCATTATCTTATGCCTTTTTCACCAATTCCTAATTTTAGGATATATTACTATATATCCCCCTTAATTCTTTTATGATTCCTAAATTATTATATACCCCTTCCACATTCATTAATTCCTTACATGAATATTTATATGCCCCCATTATGCTGCTTAAATTTCACTGCGATTTTTCCATGCCAAAAAAATGTGTAGTGAATACCCAAACCGAATTTTGATCAAGGGTTTTCACCTTTATAAACTTATTATTATTTTATTATTGAATTAAATGTATTTATTCCACACTCCTTGATCATTGAATAAATTTTTTTGATAAATGATTCTATGTTTCTTGATGTATGTGGGACACTTAAGCATAATAATGAAATAAAACTGATAGTTGCACTTGAAATTATATAGATCTTCAATGCATTGGGTAATTTTGGTCTCATGAAGCATCATTTTGGGATATAGAGTGAACCTGATTCCTTTATGGGATTTTATCCATAATTATTTCTTGGAAGCTACCCTTGACCTATGTTTATGATTCATTATTTTACGTTTTTGTCACATTTCCCATGTTTCCTTTATGTTATCATGTTGTATCATGCCTCATTGTTAATTTTTATGATTATCACCCCTTTTATATACCATTGATATACCAATTTTCTAACATTTATTATTCTATTCATGTTATTCAATGTTTATTCCCTTACTAACCTTTATATCTCACCCCTTTCTTATGTATATTCCCAAGTTATCCCCTACAGTTTTAAATACATTGAAATAGTACAATCATGTTAAGGAATTTTTTAATAAAGATGATGTATTTTCTATTTTAAGTTTTTATGCATAAGTTCTCAATTAGGATGATTATATCACTGAGAGTGGGAGGGGTAAATCAGTGATACTTTTTTATGTTTCCTTGAAACAACCTTCGCATTCTGTTAAAGATTCAATTCCCTACTGAAAACAATTCAACCACACATACAAAGGAACAAAAGAATTTAGAAAGTTTACTATTAAATAAGAATAGCTATATACTTGGTATGGTTTATAAATATTCTAATACCAAAAAATCCACTAGAAAAAATCCTTGGATTACAATGGGTAGGATATACCCTTTCACACATATATCACTATGTAAATAGTTCAAATAGTGTGTGTGCACCCTCTTAGCACAAATAGGGTGATACAAAATTTATGTAACATCTAATGTTACCTTTTCTTCTTCTCAATTCCACAAATGTATTAAATTCAAAAAACTTCTTCAATTTCTTACCCAAAAGAAGGTGAGAACTTCCCAGACTTTGTTATGAAAACTCGGTCTGATCTCACCAGTTCAATTTTCCTAGTCCAATTTCTCTGAGTACAATTCTCCCCGATACGATTTTTTAGGTATGATTATCCTTAGTATAAAAAATATGACTTTTACATAATACAGTAAAGATAAATTGGAACCACTTCAATTATGTGTATGGAAAACTCAGTATGATTCTCCTGGTATAGTTCTTCTTCAGTCCTGAAATCTCTGTACAAAAATACCGAATCTAATTATCCAGTATGATACGATGATCTTCAAAATACGATTGACAAGACGAGTATGGTAATCAGCTAAGTATGATTATCATTGAGTACGATAGTCATCTGAATACAACTTTGTAATATTGTCTCTTCTTCTTTCACTTCAATCTGTCAAAACTTTTTCAACATAAGTGATTACATAAATTGATTTTTCTCTATTAAACTTGGATATTCTCTCTCATAAATAGTACATCGACCATCATAAAAGTACAATGTAGTTTTCTCCTTTTATAGGTGACCCTTGAGTTTCTTTAGAAGGAATCCCAAAAAAAATCTCACTTAACCAAATTAACCTTAAACTCAATTTCTTCTAAAATCTCGAGTTAATTTTCACTTTTTTAACTCTTTTAGAAACTTATTTATTCTTCTATAATCTTCACTTCTTCTTAAGATTTTCATTTAAATTTCCAATATGATTTCAATTCATGAGACCGATTTTATAAATCTGATTTCTTCAATACAATGTTCTGTATCAATTGAATATATAAATGTATGAAGAAATGGATACCACATTTAATGTTTAATATAATAATTATTTTTAATTTCAATCTCCCCCTTGAAAATTCATTTAGCAACCTCTTCTTTCAAACCACTTTTACTACTTCAATTCTTCTCTTGACCAAGTTAAAAAAAATCAACTCTAATACAAAGGCTCTTGACCTAATTAAAACCTGTAAAGTAATTCAACCCTTTTTTAATGGTTGACTACATTGTTGATTTATCATAAAAATTTTCGTCTACATCATCTCATCTTCATAAACTTCCTATATTCACAAACTTGTGCTAGTATCATGACTTCCTTCACGACTTTAAATTAATTTGATAATTGCTTCAGCATTATTAGAATTTAATTTTGAAGTATTGTAGCTTTCCATTCATCCCAAATTATTACTTTTCTTCTTAGACTGAGTAAGATCTTTTCTAAGTATGATTGGCCTAGATATGATCATTTCTGGGTACGATCATTCTGGATACGATCATTCTAAATAAAATCATACTGGGTACAAACTTTTTCTTTCTAGGCCTGAGTATGATCATATTGGGTATGAAAGTTTTATTAAGTATACTATGGATAATTTTATGCTGGAGTACTTGAGTATAATTCTTATGAGTATGAATCCTTTTCAATTAGCATCATCCCTTTTTTCTATTCCACTTGGATATGATAAATCTAGGTACGATTTGGAATACCGATTTTCCCTTTTCTACCATAAATATTTCATCATAATTACTTCAATAAACTTATGGTCTATGTGAAATAAAAATCATAAAATCACCATCACATTTGTTTTATCATAGTCATAGAGACTCCAATTCTCTATCAAAAAACCACTTATTTTACCCTGAATTCAGAGTGAATCTGATGACCATTTACTTCCAGCAAGATACATTCTCCATGTGTCTAATTCTTTTGTTCAAGATAACAATCAATTATTTATTATGATATATTCACATATCATACTCGAGATGAGTCTGATTCTTTTCAAAACAACCATCAATACAATTTTCACCAAAAACAAAGTGAGCTAATTTCCTTTCTTTAAAAACATTCCTTGACAACAAAAGAAAACATTTGAAAACAACCACCTTCAACTTCATCTTGGTCCTAAAAATATCCCCCTTGTGATTTTTTTGTTAAACAAGTTTCATAAATCACTTAACTTTGTATCCTTGAGAAATGGATTACTTATCAATAATTATAAGCCTGTATGATCTAACTCATTATAGGAAACAAGAATCATTGACATCAAAACCATGTTGTCCAAAATTAGTGATTATGACAACCTTTTCCATTTTCCTTCCTCATCTCTTCTTCATCCTCCTTAGAATAAAAAAATCTATTCCTACAACCACTCTAATAAATAGTTAGAATAGTTCACTCACCAAACAATGATGAATTCATAGCTTACCCACAACTACCCCTTTTTACAGGCATCAAATGGATAGATTAATGAAAAAAATCATTACCCCCCTTGAAAACACTATCCAAAAGTAATATAAGAGAGGGGATAGAGACACATATCTCAACCTTAAAGATAAAGAGTTTTGACACCCATGTTCAACCTTGATTTAGAAAATGATTCCTTCAGAAAAGGTTATGTGAATATGTCAGCAACTTATTCTGATGTCGGAACATACTCCAGGTTCAATTCATTCTTCTCCACATGCTCTTTGATGATAGTATATTTTATATCAATATGTTTTGAATGATAATGTTGAACAATATTCTTAGTGAGATTAATTTTACTTTGATTATCACAACCCAAGAGCTAGGGTAACTTCACTTCAACAAGTAAATCATCTAATTGAGTTTTCATCCACATAAGTTGAGTAGTGTCTTGAGTGGAAGCAACATACTCGGATTCATCCATACTGAGAGTTACTAAATTATATTTCTTTGAATTCCAACTCACATAGTTATTTCCAAAAAATAGTACTCTACAATATGTGGATCTTCTATCATTGTCATTTCATTCCCAATCAGTATCTGAATACACAAACAAATCAATATTATCTGAGTTGCTATACCTAATTCAAAAAAAATGTGGCTTTGATGTAACTGGGAATTCTTTTTTCAGAAAGTAAATGTGATTTTTTGTATTACTCTAAAATATTGCACATAATCTAACAACATAAGCAATGTTGTGTCTTGAAAAAGTAAAATACAATAAACTCCCAATCAACTTTTAAAATTTCTTTTCCATCTTCATCTTTAGACAACTTTGTTCCCACTGAAATTGGTGTGGAAATAGGTTTTTATTTTTTCATATCGAACCTCTTAAGAAGTTCCTTAACATAATTTTCTTGATAAATAAAAATGTATTCCTTCCTTTTATGTATTTGTAACCCATGAAATTATTTCATTTCCCCCAACATGGACATTTCAAATACATTTTTCATTTCTTTATCAAACATTTCACAAATTATTTCATCATTCCCAACAAAGATAATGTCATCAAGATAAAAAATAACAATGAGGGAATACTCTTTAATTTCTCTAATGTAGATAATTATATCCACTCTTCCCTTTTTGAAATTCATCTTCCTTAATCATGTATCTAATTTGAAATATCATTCCCTTGGATATTATTTTAGGCCATAAAAATCCTTTTTCAATATTCACACATAAATTTCATCTTTCCCAACAAAAAATCCACAAGGTTGTTCAATATATATTTCCTCTTCAAGATCAACATTCTATAATGTGGATTTAATATCCATTTTAAATATCTATTAGCCTCATTGTGCAGAAATATTAAGAAATATTATGATTTTTTAAGTCTTTCTGTTGAAGAAAAGTTTTCATCAAAATCAATACCTTCAATTTTTGAATACCCTTTGAAAACCAATATTTCTTTGTTTCTTATTACTTCACGTTCTTCATTTATCCATTTCTAGAAACCCAATTTTTGCCAATAATTTTTGTGTTTTCAAGATTGGGTATGATTTCTCATGTGTAATTGTTTTTAATTTGATCCAACTCTTTACTCATGGTCTGAACCTATTTCAGATACTCAAAATCTTCTTTCACATCATTCGGCTCCACTTTTGAATACAAAGAAGTATGTTTAAGAGAATTTTTTATTCTTCTTCTTTGAACCTTCTGATATTGATCATGAATTATATTTTGATATTTGACTTGTTTCCTCGTCCTTGGATAAGATTTTTTAATATATTCCTCATCAATGGATATAGTCGGGTCTGTTTCATATTCTTGATTAGGAATACAATTGTTTGTATCCTTATCATAATTGTTTTCAAAACAATCTTGATCAAGTTTCTCATATGCTTTTTCAATAACTTTCACATCAACTAAATCAGCAATTCTTTTTGTCTCTTTGTTAAAGCATCTATATCCTCTTCCTTCCAAATCATAGCCAAGAAAGATTTCATCTTCACCTTTCTTCTTGAACTTTCCATAGTTTCCACCATTCTTCTATATAATGCATAGACTCTCGAACACTTTAAAATATTTCAAACTTGTAGTTTTCCCATAAAGCAATTCATACGGAGTCGTATCTGATTGAGTCCTATAGAAATAATGGTTCTAAAAATAAACCGCATTACTCATGGATTTCCTCCAAAAGTAATGAGAAAGGTCATATTCAAGTAACATGGTTCTTCCCATTTCCACCAAACTTGTATTCCTTATTTCAGAGAATCCATTTTTTTGAGGAGTGTATGGGGAACTATACTCATGCTGAATTCCTTACTTCTTAAGATAACTTTCAAAATCTTCACTTATATATTCATTACCATTGCCTTCTCTCAACTTCTTTACTGAATACTCATATTCTTTCTCATCCTTCCTTCTAAAACTCTTAAACCTTTTCAAAGAATCTGATTTATGTTTCATATATATAAAAAAAAGTAATGCGATTAAAATAATCAATGAAAGTGATAAATTACTTATCTCCATTTTTTGATTTTTTTCTCATTTTCCCACAAATTTTTGAATGAACCAGCTCCAGGGATTGTCTTAAAAAAATCTCAACTTTCTCATGCACTGATTTTTTAATATTTCCTTTTTGACAAATGGTGAAACACCAATCTCTTCTTCTCGTCAAATCAATAATGTATCAGACACTATATATTTTGGATAACTTGCTCATGTTTCTTTGACACATGTGTCCCAGCATTTTATTCCATTATTTATTCTCTTCCACCATACTCATTAACAAGAGTTTTTGTATTTCCCCAATCTGAAACAAATTTATTTTTGTACAATGGCCTCTTTTAAAAATATTTCCATCTTCCTCACTTTTCACAATAAACCCATATTTTCTAAATATAACATTGTTACCCTCATCACACAATTGTGAATTACTTAGCAGATTATGTTTCAACCCATCAACCTAAATGTTTTCTTGGATTTCATTTTTTCTTTCCCAATGATGGTTGATCCAAAAACTTTGAATTTTAAGGATTCATCATTCCCAAATGTCACTGTTACTTATTTAAAATCATTCACATTCTTCAACAATTTCAAATCTCCTATCATATGAGAATAACACCCATTATCAAGAATCCAAGGTCGTTCTCCTTTTATAGCTTTCAATGCAGTTTCAACAATAAGAGCTTTTACTTATTCCCTTTCTTTATTCACTTAATATTATGAGAATTGTTAAGAATATTTTGTTGTGCTAGAATTAAAACAATACATCTTTTTTTAAGGTGTCCAAGTTGTTCAAATCTTTCACAAATAGTATTTAGGGGTTGGACCCTATTTTCAATTTTCACTCCAACCTTTTCTGATTTTTTCACAACAACCTTCTTAGAACTATTTCCTTGAGGAGATTAAATATACTTTAACCTTCTCAATTCATAACCTAGGGGATAATATAATTTTTTTTTGGTTTAAACAACACATATTTTTTTGTATGTCCTAATTGACTATAATACCAGCAACAGCCATAGAAAGACTATTTTCCTCTGAAAATTTCATATTGATTGGAATTTAGAATATGTTTCTTAGCAACTTTCTTGTCTTTCTTGTCTAATCCACAAACCTTTCTTTTATAAATTTGAGTCTTCCTTTTCTTTTCTTTTTTATTATAACTAGGAGTATTTAAAACTTTTCTAAACTCAAATTTTTTCAAAACATTTTTAGAATCAGGGTTCTTTAAAACGTTTGAATTCCCAACTTTTTTGGTCTTGGACACATATATGAATTTATCATCTTTCTTATTTTCAAAAATAATTTAATATTTATTATCATCCTTTTAAGGTATCTTTTGTTGATCCTTCTCATGTTTCTCCTTTTGATAACTTTCACTAACTTCATTGATAGAGTTTTTGAAACTTTTAATTTTCTTTTCATCTTTATAATTTTTTTTTTAGAAGTTGCAACTCTTCTTATATTGCCTTACTATTAACATCTAGATTCTCATTATGATTTTTTTCTTCCTCAATAGATATCTTCAAGTCATCAATCTTTTTCACCAGCCTAACTTTATCATCAGAAAAACATTCTTTATTGCTTGTTGAAGAGAATTCATCTTCCAATTTTTTTTTCTTTTCAATCATTCTAATCTTTCTCAAAAATTCTTTCAACTCTTCTTACTAATGAAGTTCAAGTTGAGTTTCTTCTTATTTGAAACTACTACTTCTGAATTATTCACTATTCACTGTTATAATAAAATTATTTTCAATACCATAATCAACTTTTTTTTTTTGAATCAGAACCATTGTCTTCTTCTTCTTTATCTTTATATAAGAAACTTCTTGTTTTGGATTTGAAGAAATTTTTTATTTTCTTGTGGATTTCTATTTTTATTTGTATCCATTTTTCTTCCATGATATTATTGGATTTATTTCTTATTCATCCCTATCCATTTTTTTATTTCTTCAAGGATAATTAGCCAAAAAGTGACCAAAGCCTCCAAATTCAAAACATTTCAAGGGAAGTTTTTCTTTGTGTTTCCCTATACCTATTTTCACATTTTTAGAAAAAAAGGTAAAATGTCATCAAGAATTTTACATACCTCATTTTCAAAGTCAGAATCACCAGTATTATCTTCAATAAGAATATACTTTTACTTTTATTTCTTATCAGCCTTGAAATATATTTCTCTATAAACTTTTTTTTATTTTCATAGCTTCCTACCTTCTCATTTCATAATTGATGAGAGTTCTATACAAATCATCAAGAGACAATGTTTTAGGATCTCTGTCTTCCAATGATGAAACTTTTGCATCAAACTTGTCAGGAAGTATTATCAATGTATTTTTAAAAAATATATAATTATCTAACTTTTCACTAAGACATTTGATAGTAGCGATGATATTATTCACCCTCGTAAATAATTCCCCAACAGATTCATGCTCACCCATCTTCAAGTCTTCATACTTCAATATCTTGATTTGAAGTTTTTACTTCTTCACTTTTTTATTACCTTCGTATATGTTTTTCAATTTATCCCATATACCTTTGGTTGTGGAAACACATTTCACCCTTATAAATTCACTCTCAAAACGTGATGATAATATAGCATTCTTGTCCATTCCATCATTCTTGAGATTCTTATTTCCAACAGATGTAAGAGGAGTTTTATAATCAATAGGATGAAACCCATCTGTTGTAGCTTCAAAAAAATTATATCCAATGGAAATAATATAATTTGACATTCTATCATTCTAGTTATGATAATTCTTTCCATTGAAAACTGTAATACCTTTACTTTTCACACAATTCAAATTCTCCATCAGTAAAGAATAAGTCAAGGGAACCTACCCTCTGATACCATTTTTAAGTACTTAATCATGATGATTGTATCACTAAGAGGGGGTGAATCAGTGGTACTTTTTTATATTTCCTTGAAACACCCTTCACCTCTCCTTGAATATTCAATTCCATACTGAAAACAATTCAACCACACATCCAAACGAACAAAATTAATTACAAGGTTCACTATTCAATATGAATAGTTATATCCTTGGTATGATTTAGAAATAATCCAATACCAAAAAATTTACAAGAAATAAATCCTTGTATTACAACAAGTAGGATATATCCTTTAATTTTTTAGAACTATGTAAACAATTCCAATAGTCAGTGTGCACCCTCTTAGCACAAATAGTGTGATAAAACATTTATGTAACATCTCATGTTATCTGTTCTTCTTTTCAATTCCTAAGATGTATTAAATTGAAAACACTTATTCAATTTCTTACCTAGAAGAAGGTAAGAACTTCATGTACTTTGTTATAAAAACTCATTCAGATTCCTTCGAGTACGATTCCCCCTGATACAATTTTTCCAGGTAGGATTCCCCTCAGTCTGAAAAAATATGAATTTTAAAAAATATATTAAATATGAATCAGAACAGCATCAATTATGAGTATGGGAAACTCATTAAGATTATTCCTATACAGTTATTCCTCAGTTCGGAGATCTCACTATGAAAATCTCGAATCCATTTATCCACTTCGATACAATGATCAACCGAATATGATTGAAAAGCTGAGTATGGTAATCAACTGAGTACGATTATCATTGAGTATAATGGTCAGTAGAATACATGATTGTGATCTTATATCTTCTCCTTTCACTTTAATCAGTTAAAAATTCTTCAACACAAGTGATTGAGAAAAATTATTTCTCTCTCTTAAACTCGAAGCTTCTCTCTCATGAATAGTACATCAGTCATCATAAAAGTACAATGTACTTTTCACCTTTTATAGGTGACCATTGAGTGGATTTGGTGGGAATCCCAAAAATTTACCCACTTAACCAAATTCACCTTAATCTCAATTTCTCCTAAAATATCGGGTGAATTTTGACTTTGTCATCTCTTTTTGAAGCTTCTCAATTCTTCTACAATATTCACTTCTTCATATTTTCATTTCAATTTCTAGTATGATTTAAATTCATGAGCCTGATTTTCTAAATCTAATTTATTCAATACAATGATCTGTATAAATTTAATATATAAATGTATGAAAAAATAGATACCACACTGAATGCTGAATACAATCATTCTTTTGAATTTCAATATCCCCCTTGACAATTCATTCAGCAATCTCCTCTTTCAAACCACTTTTACTAGAATACTTATTCTCTTGACCTAGATGAAAATAATTCAACTATAATACAAAGGATCTTGACCCAATTAAAACTTACAAATAAATTCAACCATTTTTGAATGGTTGACTACATTGTTGATTTGTCATGACAATTTTTATAGACCAAATCTCATCTTCACCAACTTCCTTTATTCACAAACCTATGATTATATCATGACTACCTTCATGACTTTAAATTTATTTGAGAATAGCTTCAACATTGTGAGACTTTAATTGGAAATTATCGTAACATTCCATTCATCCCAATATATTTCTTTTCTTCACAACTTGAGTAACATATTTTCTGAGTATGATTGGCCAGGATATGATCGTTTCTAGGTACAATCATTCTGAATATGATCATACAGGGTACAAACATTTTCTTCCTGATCTTGAGTATAATCATCTTGGGTAAAAAAAAATTCTTATGCATATGATAGATGATTAGATTCTATAGAGCATGAGTATTATTTTCATGAGTACAATTCCTTTTCAATTGGCAGCATCCCTTTTTTCTCTTCCACTGAGATATGATAAATCCGGGTACGATTTGTAATACCTATTATCCCTTTTCTTCCATATATCTTACATCATAAGTCCTTCAATCAAATTATGATCTATGTGAAATCAAAATCAACAAATCATTGTCACATTTTTTTATCATTGTCATATAGACTCTAATTCTCCATCAAAAAACCTATTCTTTTACACTAAATTCAGAGTGAATCTAATAAAAATTTAATTTCAGTAATATACATTCTCCATGTGATCTATTCTATCATTCTAAATAATAATCAATTTCTCATTAAGATCTATTCACATACTGGACCCGAGGTGAGTCTGATTATTTTAAAAACAACCATCAACATGATTTTCACCAAAAACAAAGTGAGGTGATTTACTTTCTTCAAAAACTTTCCCTGAAAAAAAATGAAAAAATTGGAAAACAACCACGTTCAACTTCAGCTTGGTCCTAACATTATGTAATTTTTCTAATTCCCAAAGACACTAGACTTCTTGATCTTTTAGGTTTTATTAAGTGTAATATTATGTAATAAACCATTTATTAATGTGTAATAAAGAGAAAGGTTGTCATATCAAGAGGGAATTTGGATATTTTCCATTTTAAATTTGTAATTCTCTTTCATATGTTCACTTGAATGACTATGTGGATAGTATTTTGGTTGCGTGGTTGATCCTTTTTTGTAAGATCAATCATTTGGTCATATAGTTGATCCCTTTTTCATTTTATTGATCATTTCCTTCATGTGGTTGATCCCTTGGTCATGTATTTGATTCCTTCCTTCATACGGTCAATCATTAGGTTATATAGATGATCTCTTGGTTGTGTGTTCAATATTCATGGTTGGTTCATAGAGTCAAACCTCAAGGTTATTCACCCCCCATAATCATAATTCTCTAGCTTTTTCCATAATTTTTAGAATGATGTAAAATAACCTTTTAATATAAATATGGAAATAAAATCTTAAAATTTGAGATTTAAAACTAGAATCTATTAAGATATATGCTATATTTGAATTCGTTTATAATGTTATATTTAAAAGATTTATTTGGAGATAATTAAATGGAATTAAATATAAACTTTCATTAATGGTGAATTAAAAGGAAATATGATTGGATTTTTCAAAATACCTAAGTGAATAATTTCTCTTATTCTAAAATGATATTTTTTTCCCATCATTCAATATCTTCTCATTTTATCTCAAGTTAAAATGATCCAACCTTGATCTTGGAGTCTTAAAACCCCTTATGTAATCATCCAATCCTTTTTCTATGAGTTTCCAGCCTGTGCACATCATTTTCTTTCCTCTATTTTGGGTACATTGAAATCGTGAAATCTTCTCATGGGGTAGGGTATTTGATTATTTTCTTTTGTTTTGTATAAGGTGTGATTTAATCATGCTTTTTTATATCTAGGTAATTAGATATGATTAACCTTAGAAAAGATAATAATTTGAAAATTACATAAATAATTATTTAATAATCAAGGAAAATTACAAAGATAGATATAGAATATAAAAATGCATACAGTATAATATTGTTTAATGCTATTATTAATTCATGAATTGAAATAGAATTAATATATCATGCTATAGATAAATACTATTATCTTAAGAATCTATAAATGTAATGAAATTAATTATTATTATTTATACAATTATCTAATAAATAGAAAAAAATATTTACATGAGAAAACTAGATATTAATTCAGAGTATGGAAAATTTAAAATAGCAAAGAGGGAATATCATGTTGAAGTATCCCTTAATTATTTCATATTGAGATTTATTTTATAAATTCTAGTTATTAAATAAATATCACATGCTACAATATTATTTATTCATTATTATTTTAATGAATCAATTAATTAAAAATTTAGGATATTGGTAAATTCGAAGACGATAGTTATCACATATCATAGATAATTTTAGTTTAAGGATATGGATATCAAATAAAATGTTGTGGTTTCATGATAAATTTTGTTTTATGATTTTTTGATATTTTATATTGATTTTCTAGATAGCGTGCTTTTCATTAGATGTAGTTTTTTTCTACGTATCATGATATATATATATTATTGCAAGTTGGTTTACAATATAAAGTTGGAATGATACTATAAGTTAAAAAATAGTGGAGTGATTAATTTTTTACCTTAATTTATCAATGTTAATGAATTATGAAAGTAGTGATTTCTAGCTTTTTTCAACTACTACCTATAATTTCCTTGATGCTAAAATCCAGTGCATAATAAACTATTTAATTCAATGTGAGAATTAAAATTATTATTTTCTAAAAACAATTATTAATGTAACACCCAAAGATTCTAAAAGAATAAATTTGGGTTCAACAGAGTATGAAACATGAAACACTAAGCTTAAACAACCTACAAAATATATTTCTTTCAATTTAATCTGTTTAATATCTTACGGAACATGCAACCCTGATCCTAAATGAATTGTAATATAGTATATCATTATAACCTAGTAGTTAAATTTTTAGGTATGAATATTACTAGATAAATTATGAAAATTATGGTTATATATTAATTATAAATAAAATAAGAATAATTTAAAATAAAAAAAATGTTTTCTAAAAAACTATATTTTCCTAAAATACGGTTTAGTCGCGCTTTGCGAACGTAATTGAAAATTAATTTTTATCACTTTTAAAAAACATATTTTATAAAATAATCTTAATTTTTTAAAGTAACATATCAATATTATATAAGGTTTTTTTATTTTTCTAGAAGGTTTCATTTTTTGATGAATATTGAAAAATACTAATTTTTAGTGAAAATTTCTTTTCGTTTTAACTATTTATAAAGTTAAATTATATTATAAATTGGTTTAAAATCAAATTTTTTTCAATTATGTTATAATTTAACTAATTTATTTCATTATAATTAATTTTATATTAAATTTTGAAATTAAAACCTTCTATAATTATGATAATTTACTCTTTGAAACCCCTATATTTCATCGCATTCGTGGATATGTTTTTAAATTGTATTCTTACACTTTTGTTAATTTAGTTTTTAAAAATTGATTCAATATTTTTAATTAGAATAATTTATATTATATAATAAGTAAAACTTAATTTTTTATCATCATTAATAGTAAACGTAGTAAAAATTAATTACTCTGTTTAAGGTAAAAACTGATTTACCAGGGGGTTAAACTAAAAATATAAGGACTAAAATAACATAAAATTTTGTATAAAAACCATTTTATGTACATATTTATACATTATAACCTATAAGGATATATAATTATCTATTTTTAGGTGATTTTTGTGGTAAAAACATGGGTGTAATTGTGTCCTTTCAAAAATTACATGTGTGTCCTCTCCGTAACTTATAAAAGGTCACCCAATATCCTCCCCTCTTCACACTCAAAAAGCCATTTGGTTCGGTCAATACCTACCCAAATTACTTAAATACTCCCATACCAATATCATAGATCCCTTTTTTATCAAAAAACTAACCTATTAAGGCTTTTGGTGAAAACTTAAAGAAGTTTTCGGAAGAAGAGGTAACGCTCTTAAATGAGTGTTTTTAAATTTTTTATTCTTCCACCATATTAAAATATTATTAAAACATGATTATATACTAAAATCAGTATATTACACATAATGATATTTCATTATGTTAAGTTAATTATCTATATCTATCTGCACTTCCATCAAATGGGAAATGGAACTGTTGGTTGTGTGTATGGTGGACTACTGCCTCACAAACTGATGTAATTTGTTTTCCATCACCACCTTTAAAGGAAGGATATAATGATATATTTAACACATTTATATGATATTTATGATATTAATATACTTCTATAATTTTATTATCACATATACCTTCTTAAGTTTCATTCCATTTAAAATATGTTAATGTCGCTCATGTGTACGGTGGACTACCGCCTCACGAAGCGATGTGATTTTTTTCACTTGTGCTTTACATGGATGGTAATAAGGATAGATTTAGTGAATATATGTGATATATATAAAATAATATTTATTATTTAAAATTAATATATCACCCACTTCCTTACCCTTTCACCCATTAAAGAAATGATAACATTGCTTGTGCATAGATACGGCTCATTGTCTCCACAAAGTGATGTGATTCATTCTCCATGTTCAAATTTAAATAATGATTATATAAATGAATATAATGAAAAAAATTATATTTATAAAATTAATATCATTATGGATATGATGGAACTGTATAATATATACAATAACCATAACTTTCATGAAAAACATGCATGAGAAAATAAGGCAATTAACAACCAAAACAATGAAAATAATAAAATATTAATTCAAAACGGGAAGTAAAATGTTATAAGAGGATCATATATGATATTATAAATATAAATATTATTATTTTATAAATTAATGACATTATTCAAACCATTATACTTGAGGTTAAATAATGTCCAACTAAAAGAAATCTGGAGGTAATAGACTTCATCTCAATTTCTCTTCATTGAGGCATATTGTAATGTTATGCACCTAATTTATTTTATATAGTGTATATACTACCTATTTTTCATGTAATATCATAAATACTTGATAATTAATGGTATTTTAAGTTTTAGTTTTAATTATTTCATCTAAGAGGACTTTAATTTAAAATTACTAAGTGGTAAATTATTTCATAACTCAATTTCTTTTCATTGGGTTATATTACTTTTTCATTTCCTTTGACATTCTAATATTATGTGTGTAAATAATTTTGAATATATTATATTTTATTTCCACTTATTTCATTCTTATTTACATTTTATATACATAATTTATTCTTTTTTTAATTCTCACTTCAACGTTATGATCTCTATAAGGTTTTATTTCACAATCTCATTTTAATCAAGGTAGTTTATACTTGAATTTCCATTAAAGAAAATTATTTGATCATTGTCCAATAAACCCCTTTAATTTTATTATCCTCTAGTTATTCATGATTTTTTCAGTTAATAGTACCATATTCTTCTCTTTGGTACTTAAAATGATTGATAAATTTTTTTTAATAAAATATGGCATTATTTCTCCCTTTGGTCAAAAATCTTTATTTTTCCTCAACCAATTATTCTAAAAATATTTTAAAAAATGTGTTTAAAATTACTCAAAAAAATTATTAATACATTTTTACCAATGTTTTACTATTTTCAAAATGTTTTTAAAGGAATCTTCATGTCGTTTTCCAAACAGGTCATGTTTTGGTTTTAATAAAAATGTGAAAATAATCTTTTTTTAACATGTACGACATGTACAAAATTTCTCATCATCATGACAACTCAATGTTTTAAATATTACTTTATAATTTTCAAAGGTTATTTTCAATGAAAATAATTCTCAATTTTTTTTTTGAACCTTTAGTCTTAAAAAAATATTTTCAAAGTGAAAAGTTATTTTCCATAAAAATATTTTCAAAGGATTTTTTATGGTATTTCTATTAATAAAAAACACCAAAAAATTATTGTACATTTAATCCACTGGGGATATATTGTATTTATTCCATCCTTATTATTGTTTTGGATGGTTTATGATTAGTTTGACTAGGGAAAGTATTCAAATTCTCTTTCTTGATTAATTTTTTTAATTGTTAACTTTCACTTGAAATATTTACTTTCTTGTCATCATTGTACATTACATTTACCTTAAATATCCATATTATTTTTCATGGATATACTTATCACTTATTACATATATAATTTCTATATATGGTATTTTACTTTGAAAGTTATATGGATTGACTGGGGAAATTATTATTAGTACGTATTCCTTACTCGATATGGAAATTTATTGATAAGGAATATTATTCATGAATTAAATCGATTATTCAATATATGAGTAATTATTTAGACATTAGATATGGGTGGGGTCCGATTATAGATAGCCCCTCGATTCATTGGTAGTCTCATGAGATGAATTAGTTGGATAGCCTTAGTTAAATGGTTTTTTTGTGTATAAATACCCAAAAGTTTTAAACTGTCTTGTGAAAGGTATTTATAGTAGAGGTATCATGATGTATGAGATCATAACATCCAATAATTAAGAATATCCTTTATTTAGAGTATATTTTTTATCATAAATGATATTTTCACAATGATATTATCTCTAGATGCATTTCATTCTTAGCTTATTTATTAAATGGAATTTGTGTCTAGTTATTTACTTTTTCATATTGATTATGACTTATTTATACCTGATAGTCAAGTTTCTGATTAAATAGAATGCATTATCAGTTATTTACCTTACCATATTGATTATTTATTATCTTTTCATGATAGTCAATTTTATTGATTAAATGGAATGTTTATCAATTATTTTCCTTTCTATATTGATTGTTTCTTATCTAGTCATGATAGTCAAATTATTTTAAAGGCATGTTTGTTCAGTTATTTAACTTTCCATATTTATTATGATTATTGATTCATGATAGATTTCATTTTACTTAACCCTTACTGATCATTGGATCTCAGCCTTATTTTTTTTCCTTTCCCAAGAATCCAGGAAGTGTAATATGAATGATATGCAAAGATATTCTAGAGTTAATACTGATATTTTTTTAAAAAAAATATGTTTTAATTTTTGTATTCAAATATACTATAAGAATCATCTATGTATCTAGTTTACCAAGTCTACTAAATTAATCAGTCCATTAAGATGTGATTCCTTCTATCTTATGCCAATGTAATAAATTGGACAATGGATCCAGGATATTAAGGTGAGGGTCACTATAGTTAGTATCAAAGGAAGTTTAGTATAAATCTTGGGAACTATATTTTAAAAAATATAGATTAGGTAACATAACCATATGATATAATTTTAGAATAAGTATAGAAGATCATTCAAAAGTTTTTGAAACATGGAGATTATGTTGTTTTTCCTATAAATAAATATCTATATGGATACTACAAGTGGATGTGATTCTAGATTAGATGTAACTAGGGTAAGAATAATGAAAAAGGTGTGTTGGTATTGACTTGATAATTACTTGGTATATGAAAATGGGACTTACTATGTACTTGGTTTGACACTCCTAGGGTATATTATTTGAATAATTCACATTTTATTTACTAACCATTATAACAGATTTAAATAGATGATGAGAATGAATATCCTAGGTTAAACCTAAGGTGTATTATATTGAAAAGAAGGTTTCATGATTTAGACATCCTATAAATGATTATTCATGATTAGGTGGTTTCCCACTATGATTATTGTTTATAACACTATGCTTGTTGGTTTTAGTAAATGTATGGAACCTGAAGTAATCATGTTAAAATTGAATATAAAGGATAATATAGTGACTATGAGAAACAAAATGAGATAATGACTAAAGTTAAAGATATCATGATTATGCCTAATCAGTTATCCCAAAACATGATTAGCAACCTATACCTTAACCAACTCTAGGACTCACCAAAGAAGAGAATGATGGAGATCTCTAAGAGCTTGAGTAGTGGATACCATGGAGGAAAGAAGATTTGATTTCCTTTATGTCAAAAATTTGGAAAGAGACACCCAATAAAATGTCTCAAAGGAATGGGAAAATGTTTTATTTGTAAAAAATAAGGTCATAAGTCAATGAATTGTTGAGTAAACGAAGAGTTCAATGGAAGTAAATAAATCTCATCTTATGTATCCATTTATATTTTTTCTCCTAAATGTGGGTAACCTAGGAATTATCCAAGTAAATTCACTATTATAATGTTTAACCCCTAAAATAAGGAAGGAATATTTTTAAAATAAAATGGTTTAAGTATTTATGTATTTGTATTCAGGAATTAAATTGTAGGATTATTTTTACCAATGGTATTTTGGTTATAATAATAATGAAACATCTAAGGATAGTGTAAAATTTCAGAATTATATATGTCTTCATTAACATAAGATTTATGAATATCATCATGATTTCATGAGTTTAAGGTTTATCACGAGTTAAAAGTATTAAACATCCCTTTTAGAAATTTTTGTGATTGGAATGTCACATGATTAAGGATATTTTTGGAAAACATTTATGGGAATAAAACCCATTAGTTTCGTATGTGAAAATTTTATTTGAGGAAGAATGACGTTACATTTTTGTGGATGTAAGATTAAATATTTATGTAACATTTAAGGTTTATATTATATTTTATTTTCTAGTAGTTATGGGTCATCATAATTTGATAACATAATAGGAATTATATTAATATAGTTTTGGAAAAAGGAAAACTCGTTGTATCCAACAAAGGTCACAGGGCTTTAATTTTAGTTCTTCATGAATAAATATAAATATTGGATATAAATATCTTATAGTAAAAGATGATGTGTAAATTGATTGAATCACAACAAAAGGGGGAAATTATTCTTATAAAATTGAAACATATCAAGTAATTATATTTCCTTATATTCTTAGACAGTAAAATAATTCCTCAACTTTAGGAAAAGGATATTGAAACAAACAATTTATAATATTAAACTCATGTAAAATAAATCAAATATGCTTTAAAATCATCTCATATTTTTTATTTTCATATCCTTAACTTTCTAATGGCCATTTTCATTTTTTGTGATCAATTATCTATATCACTCTCTATAATTATTTACGCTTTTCTTCCATGCTCATATATTCACTTCACACCTATGATATACTAATTGGAAACCTAGTTATTTATTATTATAGATGACCTTAATATTTACCTTTCTCTCTTATCAAGAGGAAGTTTTATTAATCCTTTTATGATGTGGGTTTTTCAACAATGATATTTCCAAATGTCAAACCCTTGATTACAGAGATCAAGATTAAATTGTGAGAACATAATGTATTTAAGGTGGGGAGAATGTAACACCCCCAATATTTTAAAAGAATAAATTTAGTTTCCCTATAGTATGTGACAATAAACAACAAACTTAAACAACCCACAAAATATATTTCTTTAAATTTAATCTCTTGGATAGCTTGCAGAACATGCAACCTCAAGCCTAAATGAACTATAATATAGTGTACCATTTTAACATAGACATTAAATTGGAGGGTATTAATATTACTAAATAAATTATTAAAATCATTTTTATCTATTTATTATAAATAAAATAATAATCCTTTAAAATAAAAATAAATGTTTTCTAAAAAAAATTATTTTTCTAAATGACGATTTAGCTGCACTTTTCACTTGTAAATTATAATTAATTTTTACCAATTTTATAAAAATTTATTTGATAAAATAAAACTAATTTTTGAAATCATTATATCAAAATTGTGTTATGGTGACTTTTTGGTATTTTCCTAAAATGTTTCATTTTTTAATGAATAGTGAAAAATACTAATTTTTATTGAAAATTTCCATTTAATTTAAATTATTTACAAAATTAAATTATATTTTAAATAGGTTTTTGTAACATCCCATTACTATTTCAAGTATTCCTAAACCCTATTGTGTTAAATTATTAGTATCTTAAGTGGGAAAAGATGATTTATCAGTAAAGTTTTTATAAAAGTGTAAAAGAAAATGAATGCCAGTTAACAACTTGGAGTGTTCAATTAAATATTTTTTGGAGTTTGACACTGAGTTAGTGTGATATTATGAGCCCTAAAAAGTCTTAGTGAAGACATAATAAAAATATTAAATATAATATATTAAGAACATAATATTTATTCAAAATAATTGATTAAATCTAAAACGGTGCATCTTACAAGAAATCCGAGACCACTATTATGTTTGAAATATGGTGTTTATACTAGGAGGGGTATAAAATTCAAAGGAATCATACATTTCTATGTCTCTCTTGTGAAATAAAGTTAGTAAATAATATTTAATATATTATTTTATTAAAATTAATTAAATATCTCACAAACAGTGCATCGCATGGGAAATTCGAGACCACTGATGAGTCCAGAATGAGTGGTTTACCCTAGATGGGTTTTAATATTTGTAAGCGTTGGGTTTTTAGACGCCTCACTTGGAAAAATAAACCTTTTATTTTAAGTAATTATTTATTTCAATTTTTAAATAATAAATCATTAATATCATTCAAATGGTGTATCTTATGGAAAATTAGATACCACCGTTGGGTCTGGAATAGGGTGTTTATCCTATATGAGGTATAAATTTTATGCCCAATGGACCTTTGAAATTATTTTATTTTTTTATATAAAATAATTATTTTAATTTAATAATTAAATCTGAATTTAATTATGGATTTGGTTTTCTATCAATTGGTTTATCTTCTCTAATTTTTTTCCACCATTTTGAACCGTAATAGAAATCCAAAAGCTTTTGTTTCTTAACCATTTCAATTTGTTTCTGTTACAATGAAATAGTGAGGATAAATTAATAACTCCATCATTAAATTTTGGTTGAATGATAGATTAAATGGGGTGTTTCATTTTGGGGTTAATTTTCCAACGTTTTTTTTGGGTTCCATGTAGCCGAACCTTTCTGCCTTATATTTGGTCTATTCCTTTGAGTATGGATGCCCCTAAAAACATCCCTACACCTAATTAGAAGACCTTCGACAAGAAGATTTGATATCCTTCATATGTTGGAGGCGTGACCTGGATCTCCTTATTCCCTGTTGGGCGCTACGCATAGGTATGTCTAGTTTATTATTTTCTTTTTTAGTTTAATTATTTAATTATTTTTCTAAATTCAAAAAAAATTATGGAAAAATAAATCAATTAATTTTAATAGAACCTAAGTTATTTAGGAGTAATTTATGAAGTTATCACAGAGGATAATTATATGGAATTATCGGAAGATAATTATGCATAATTATGAAAAGATAATTTATATTTTTTTATTAAAATGATAATTGTGTGAATTATCAAAAGGTAAATTTCATGAAATTATCAAAGATAATTATAAGAAATATTCACGTGATAATTTATTGATTTTTTCAAATAATAATTTTTTAAAATTACCAATGAACAATTACGTGATTGAGATTATTAGCTGATATATATAGATATATATATATATAAGATAATTTAGTGGATGATTATATTTTTTTCAATGAAAATGTAAGAATATAATTATAAAAAATATTAATGGATAATTATAAGGTAAATATCACATGACAAGATTATCAAAATTATCATAGGATAATTATGTGTTTTATCAAAGGATGATTATCATAATTTTCAAATGATAATATCATAAAATTATCAATGATAATCCCACAATATTATCAAATGAAAATTTTAAATAAAATTACCAAATGTTGTTTATCATATTATCGTATGTAATATTTCAAAATATAAATATTGGGAATTTATCAAAAGATAATTGTTAAAAATTATAGAATGATAATTGAAACGAATTATCAAAGATCAATTACATGGAAATATCAAATATAATTTTTACATATATTATCAAAGGATAATTAATATAATTATCTGATGATAATTTTGAGATATCAAAGGTTAATTATTAATATTATTAAAACAATAATTGTGAGTTTATCAGAGAAAATTATTTTGATGGATAATTGTGAGCGCATGCGTTGACCTAATGATAAATTAAAATTTTTTCATGAAAGATAAATATTATTGCATGTGATAATATATATTTAATTTGAAACCTATCCTTATGAGATAAATTATCATCACATGTGATAATTTAAATGATAATCTAAAAATTATCTAGGAGAAAGAGAAGGTATCATTGCATGTGATATTTTATTTCCTTTTGAAATAAAATAACTAGAATTAGTTCTCAGACCCCTTGATGAATATCAAACTTTGGTGTGTCGATGATTATGATAATAGGTCCATGAGGAGGTGTATTAAACCACATGGGGTGGTTTATCTTTTCCACTGACATCAACGACCTTGAGGTAGGTGGTTCTATCCTTGTTAGCCAAATTGATTATTCCTAAATTGCTTGATTTATTTTAATTTCAAATTTAAATTTATTTTCTTGCATTTTCATTCAATTAAATTGATATAACCTGATTCTAGTGAATTGTGATATTTGAATTGGTTTTGGCTCAAAAATTTGGAAATCCCCCAACTCCATTGAATTGGAGTGTGTTTATAGAAGCTTCATGATTTAAATTTTTGAATTTAAATTTTGGATTTGATGGAAATGTTTTCAATAAAATTATTGAATTTAATTGTGGAAATGAATTTTGAAAAAGGATGGAATTGGTTTTGAATGGGTTTCAAACTTATGAAAATGGCTTAAAATGAATTTATAGAAACCCAGTGGTTTTATCTTGTAAAAAGGGTATATTTTTTTATTAAAACCCATTTTGGTTTTAAATGGAAAATTATCTTTTTGAAATGGAAGAATGAGATTTAATTATATTTTAAGCAGTCTTAAAATAAATTTCGCATCATGTAAGAGCACATGTGAGCCTTAGGTAGTTAGTGAGTTATTTGGATACACTCTATACTATTAAAACATTCTATAACATACCTACGGTGGGTCACATCCCTGATAGGAAGGTGACAAGTCACCTCTGTCCAGTTTCAGGGGGATGTGAGTATACTCATTTTACTATGATCACTTAGATAATTTGGAATCCTATAGTTGGTTAATACTATCATACCTTTTGGCAGATGACTATGTTGTTTTATTGTTTTTTTATATTTGAGATATAAAATTATGCCAATGTTATTTGAACTGTATACATCCCTTTTGATTTTATATTAACTTTTTTATATAAATTGTTTACTTAAGCCATTGTTTTAGAAATATTCCATCTTTTATAAAGTATATTCTGTGCTTTAAGATTATTTTCCATCATTCAAAAATGTATAGCATGTTTTGTTTAAATGTGCCTTTGAAATGAAAAAATCTATTCATTTTCTAAAATTGAAAGAATTTTCTTTGGATAATCTATATTTGGCATCTATTATGGAATCTTTGGTGGTATCCTACTGGGCTTAGTCTCACACCCTACTTTTTCCTTCGGGTGTTTGTAGAATTTATTCTTCCAAGTTCAAGCAAAGGGAAGAGATATCTTGGAGGTGGATCCAGTTGTTGAGCTTTGGACTTGGTGAGTTGTGTCCTCAGGGACATTGGGGGTATTTTTCCCATTTTAGTACATGGGTTGTAGTACTTTGTGATTTTTATGCCTTGTTTTATTCTAGTACTTTACTCCTAGTGAAGTTTCCTATTATTATTCATATTTTCTTATCTCTTTTACTTCCGCTATATTTTATGGAAAATTCGTTCCCAATTTCATGTTGTATGATGATAGGTTCTAGTCTCCAACCCATGGGAATCGGGAATGCCCTTCGATACATATCACCTTCGGATCAGTTATTAGGTTATTAGGGTACTCGAGATGGTTCGTGACAAATTGGTATCATAGGGAGGTTGAGATTTTGTTTTAAATTCAGTATGCATTTGTGAAATATTATTGGGACATAGGTGGTAGTTGTGATTGAGTGTTTAGATAGTTCTCACCATAATGAACCTTAAGTCACCAGTAGTGGTTAGGGAAAGATGTCTTGTGGATTAATTATACCCTTTTACCTATTTTTATTTGGATAAAGTGGAATACAAATCTTGTTTGTTCCTTCTATTGAGAATAATTTCCCCTTATTGCTCAGTTTTAGTATTAATCTTTTTTTTTCTTTTTTTCTACTGATGTTGTGTAATATCATGAAACTGAGAAAATAGTTGAATTAGATCTAGGAGGAGCTTGATACTGAACCTCGGTGAGTGAATCTTGTTGTGGATCTGAATATAATTGAGTTGATCATTCATATTGTCCAAGCTTTGGGGTAGGAATCACAACCAGTCCCTATTTAGGCTCCAACTATGGATCCTTAGGTGGATTTTCTTCAAAATCATTCAAAAGAGTTCCTTCACCAGAAACCACCAGTTTTAAAAGGATCCAATGATCCTTAATATGATGAGGAATGGTTGGGTAGGATAGAATGTATGTTCGAGTTCTTGGAGACACCGGACAAGATCAAGGTGAAGTGTTCCACCTTCATACTAGAGGTACCGAGAAAGATATGGTGGGAAATGATGGTGATGATGAAGAAACATGAGGGATTAGAGTGGAATGAATTCAAGGTTATTTTCTCCAACCATATCTATTCAGATTCAATGGTTTTGTCCAAAGCTATAAAGTTTTTTTAATCTTGAGAGAGCTGATAGAACTGTGACTGAGTATTCAAATTTCTTTGCTGAGTTAGTGCAGTTTTTTCCTGAAATTGTATCTAATGAAATCATTAAGGCTTGACGGTTTGATTTGGGGATTTGATCAGTTATCCATTCTCAGGTTTTCTAGCTAAAGTTGTCCACTTATGATGATATGATGGATAGGGAGATGATGGTTAAGATGTCCCTGGCTGGAAAGTTAGGGTTGATGGGAGTTTTGTTTTCTCCTATTGGTAGCGTGAGTTATTTTAAAGGAAAGAGGAACGGTGATGACTCTCATAGTGGTTCACAATAATAGGGTCATTTTTTACCTCCTAAAGTTCCTAGAATAAGACCTTAGATATGATACCAGTGTGTTCATACAAGGAATTCAAAGAGGGTATGCACTGAGGCACCCAAGAACTGTGTCTCTTGCATATGTTTAGGTCTCTTTTATAAGTTCTACCACAACTTCTCTACTCCGTGTAGTGGCACAGGATCATCAGCACCTCCAAAAATGGAGGGTAAATCAAATTCTTCATGTAAAAAAGGATTCCAGCCATAGGCATCTAGAACAAAGCTTATTCATGTAGTGGAAGAGTCTCCAGAGTAATCTGATATGGGTCCAGCAGCTGTGAGAGGTACCATTACTATAGAATCATCATTTGTGACTTCTCTTTTCGATACTGGTGCATCTCATTTTTTTATTTCAACTTTTATGGTTAATATTCTTAATCTTCATATGGATCTATTATCTTGTGCAATGGATATTACTACACTCCTTGGTATGAAGATAGATTAGGGTCCCCATAGTCCTTCTTGTGTCTTCTCTCTATCAGGTATTGAACTTTCTTTGATTTTTCTAGTATTCGACATTCAATATCTTTACATCATATTAGCGATGAATTGGCTCATTACCAATAAAGCCCATATTTATTTTTATCATCGATGGGTTTACCTTACTACACCCACTAGTGTGCCTATTTTCTTTCAAGGAGAATGGGACCCAAGTTCAAGAGGAGTTAAACCTTATTATGCAGATTTGGGGAAAGTGATATCAATGTTTGTGTTTGATCTGGAGAGAGATTAAATGAGTGGTGATGGCTCTCCAGTCGTCATAAAATTTCCCATAATATTTTGCTTATGAAATTTTTGGTTTACTATTGGTAAGAGAGGTTGAGTTTTTCATTGAATTGATGCCCAACACTCAACCAGTTTCAATTCCCCCTTACCACATGACACTAGCTGAACTGAAAGAGCTGAAGTCCCAATTGGATGATCTTCTTGAGGATATGCTTTTCTCTTGTGTTCTTGACTTTGGTGGGTCTTGGGGTGATCATTTGGGGTTAGTTAAGTTTTCTTATAAAAATTTTAATCATTATATGATCATAATGTCTCCTTTTGAGGCCTTCTATGACCGACCTTGTAAATATTTATTGTGTTGGTAGGAGATTGGTGAAAGTTCTTTGGTTGGACCAAGTTTCGTGAAAGAGACAACAACAAAGATTCAATTGATTCATTATATATTTTTAATGTCCCAAAGCTGATATAAGTCCTGTGTTGATCGTCACCATAGACATTTGGAGTTCTGAGTTGGTGACCAGGAATTTTGTAATTTTTCACCTCAGTTGGGTTATTGATGGCTTGTGAGGCAAGGGAAGCTTTCCCCTTGTTTTGTGGGACCTTTTGATGCTGTTGATCAGGTGGGGAAAGTTTCTTACCATATAAAACTACCACCAAAACTAACATCGATACATAATGTGTTTCATGTATCACCGCTATGAAAGTATCTCTCTGATCCATCTCAAATTTTGAGCTGGAGTAATCTTGAAATTGAATGAGATTTATCTGTGAATGAACGGCCAATCAGGGTAGTTGATTTTGAGACCAAGTTACTTCACGGGAAGATGATACCTCTGTTATGTGGTCTATGGCAGCATGGTTCTAATTATCATGATACATGGGAGAGGGAGACATTGATGAGAGAGAAGTACCCTCATATTTTTGATTTGGAGGCTTCTTCAGAAGCTTTTTAGGGATAAAAAGTTCCTATGGTGGGGAGGTTATAACAACCAATTATTGTTTTAGGTATTCATAAACCCTATTATGTTAAATTATTAGTATCTTAAGTGGGAAAATATTATTTATTAGAAAAAAATTATAAAATTGTTAAATAACTTAAATTCCAATTAACAACTTGGAGTGTTCAATTACATATTTTTTGGAGTCTGATATTGAGTTAGTGTGATATTCCATGGCCTGAAAAGTCTCGGTGAAGAAAGAATAAAAATATTATATATAATATATTAATCACACAAGATTTATTCAAAATATTTTAATAATTCTAAAATGGTGTGTCTTATGAGAAATCTGAGACCACTATTATGTCCGAAATATAGTGTTTATCCTAGCAGGGGTATAAAATTTAAAGGCGTCATACATTTGGATGTCTCGCTCGTGAGATAAAGTTATAAAATAAAATTTAATATATTATTTTATAAAAATAATTAAATATATCCCAAACGGTGGATCGTATGGGAAATTTGAGACCACTAATAAGTCTAGAATGAGGGGTTTACCCAAGATTGGGTGTAACATTTGTAAGTGCCAGGTGTTTAGACGCCTTGCTGGCAAAAATAACCATTTTATTTTAATTATTAATTTATTCTGATTTTTAAATACAAAATCATTAATATATTTCAAACTGTTTATCTTATGGGAAATTTGATACCACTTTTGGTTCTATAATGGGGTGTTTACCCTATACGAGGTATAAATTTTATGCCCAACAGACATTTGAAGTTATTTAATTTTTTATACTAAATAATTAATTTAATTTAATAATTAATTCTGAATTTAATTATGGATTTAGTTTTCTATAAATTTTTTCATCTTCTCTAACGTGTTTCCTTCATTTTGAATCGTAATAGAAATATAAAATCTTTTGTTTCTTAACAGTTTAGATCTGTTTCTATTACAATGTAATAGTGAGGATAAATTAATGTCTTAGTCATTAATTTTTGTTTGAATGATGGATTAAATGGGGTGTTTCATTTGGGGGTTAATTTTTAAGTGTTTTTTTGGCGTTCTATGTAGTTAAACCTTTCTGCCTTATATTTGGTCTATTCCTTTGAGTCTAGGTGCCCCTAAAAACTCCCCTACATCCAATTGGGAGACCATCAACAAGAAGATTAGATCTTCTTAATCTATTGGAGGCATGACCCAGATCCCTTTTTTCCATGTTGGACACTATGAACAAGTGTGTCTAGTTTATTAATTTATTCTTTTGTTTAAGTATTTGATTATTTTTCTTAATTCAAAAAAAATTATGGAAAAATAAATCAAATAAATCGATAGATCCTTAGTTATTTAGGAGTAATTTATGAAGTTATAGGAGGATAATTACATGGAATTATCAAAAGATAATTATGCATAATTATGAAAAGATCATTTATATGTTTTTATTAAAAGGATAATTTTGTAAATTATCTAATGGATAATTTCATGAAATTATCAAAGATAATTATAAGAAATATTTGATTGATGATTTATTGATTTATCCAAACAATACTTTCTTAAAATTACCAATGAACAATTACAAGATTTAGATTATCATTTGATATATTATATATATATAAGATAATTAAGTGGATGGTTATTATTTTTCCTAGAAAATTTTAGAATATAATTATACAAATTATTAATGAATAATTATAAGGTAATTATCACGTGAAAATATTATCAAAATTATCATAGTATAATTATGTTTTTATAAATAGACAATTATCATAATTTTCAAATGATAATATCATAAAATTATCAATGATAATCCCACCAAATTATCAAATGAAAATTTTAAATAAAATTATCAAATGTTGTTTATCATATTATTGTATGTACTATTTCAAAAGATAAATATTGTGAATTTATCAAAAGATAATTGTTAAGAATTATCGAATGATAATTGCAACAAATTATCAAAGATAAATTTCATGGAAATATCAAATATAATTTTTATATATATTATCAAAGGATATTTAATATAATTATCAGACAATAATTTCGAGATTATCAAAGGTTAATTATTAATATTATTAAAATGATAATTGTGATTTTATCAAAGATAATTATTCTGATGGATAATCATGAGCGCATGTTTTGACCTAATGATAAACTAAAAAAATTCCATGAAAGATAAATATTATCGCATGTGATAATATATATGTAATTTTAAACTTATCATGTTGAGATAAATTATCATCACATGTTATAATTTAAATGATAATCTAAAAAATATCCAAGAGATAGAAAATGTTTCATCACATGTGATATTTTATTTCCTTTTGAAATAAAATAAATATTATTGGTTCTAGGACCCCTTGAAGAACATCGAACTTTAGCCTGTCGACACTTATAATGATAGGGTCGTGAGGAGGTGTATTAAACCACACAGGGTGGTTTATTTTTTCCATTGACATAGATGACTTTGAGGTAGTTGGTTCTATCCTAATTATCCAAATTTATTATTCATAAATTGATTGATTTATTTCAATTGATGATTTAAATTTAGTTGTACACATTTTTTCAATTAAATTGATATAACCTAATTCCAGTGAATCAGGATATTTGAAATGGTTTTAGCTCACAAATTTAGAAAACCCTAATTCCATTGAATTGGGGTTTGTTTATGGAAGTTAGATGATTTAAATTGTTGACTTTAAATTATGGATTTGATGGAAATGTTTTCAATTAAATTTTTGAATTTGATTATGGAAATGAATTTTTAAAAGGGATGGAATTGGTTTTGATAGGGTTTCAAACTTATGAAAATGGCTTAAAATGATTTAATAGAAAGCCAGTGGTTTTATCTTGTAAAATTGGTGTGTTTTCTATTAAAACCTATTTTAGTTTTAAAGGGAAAAATTGGCATTTTGAAATGGAATAATGAGATTTTATTGTATTTTAAGGAGTCTTAAAATAAATTTTCCATCATGTATGAGCGCATGCAATCCTTAGGTAGTTTGTGAGTTATTTGGATACACTCTACACTATTACAATGTTCTAAAACATTCCTATGGTGGGTTACATACCCAATGGGAGGGTGATGAGTAACCTCTAGCCATTGTCAGGGGGACGTGAGTATACTCATTTTGTTTTGATCACTTTGAGAGTACGGAATCCTATAGCTAGTTAATACTATCGTACATTTTGGAAGATGACCAAGTTTCTCTCTTGTTTATTTATATTTGAGATATAAATGTATGTCAATGTTGTTTGAAATTATTTACATGCCTTCTGAATTTATATAAACTATTTTATATAAATGTTTTACTTAAGACATTGTCTTTGAAATATTAAATCTTTTATAAAGTATAGATTGTGCTTTAAAAGTATTTTCCATCATTCAAAAATGTATAGAATATTTTGTTTAAATGTGCTTTTGAAATTCCAAACCTATTAATTTTTGAAAATTGAAAGAATTTTCTTTGGATAATTATGACAACCCATATTCTCCAAGATGAGGGAAAGGACAACAAGATGCCCTGCCCTTCCTTCTTTAAGGTGAAGGAGAGATAATCACCCCCAAGTCCTACATTTAGTAGGCCCCAGAGTGGAAACTAGCACCAAGGGTATATAATCTCACATAAATGGAAGGAATTAATCTTTTTATAGAACAAGGTCAGGAAATAAGATGGTAAAACTTAGCAATACCAAGGACAAAAGATAAAAGTAAATCCCAAAATACATTCTCATATACATGTTCAAAATAAACTGATACAAAGTACAAGATAAACTTCTAAGGAAGGTACCAAAATAAAAGAAAAGTATAAATGAAAATTGTCTTAATGCCCGAGCTAGTAAGGTCTAGCACGATCCTCAAAGTCCTCCTAGAAACTTGAAATTAGTGTTATATGCATAGGGTGTGTATACATGTATACTCAGTAGAGAAACTAAAATCTCTTGTACACAAGTGGGGAGGCATTCTAATTCCCTATAATAAAATAGAGGTAACCAAAACACCTAGTAATGAAAACTATCCACCCAACCCCACCAAGGAACACTCCCCAAATAACGAAAACCAGGTAAAATAATAGTAATATCACATCGATATTGGGGTACCCCTCACCTATTTCCCAATGGTTATTTAGAACATCCTACGCATTAGACCTCCCCCAAAAATCCCATTGTAGTCCCTCTACTGCCCCCAACAACAACTATATGGGTCATCCAAAAGGCATGTTAATCCCACCCACAAACTCTTGGGCCACCAAAACCACACATAACCATGCCTGTAGACACCTAGTCCACAGAAACCACCACCACGTCAGAAGGCCCCTGATCCATAACAACCACTTCAATAATAGAAGACACCTAGGACTCATCCCAAAGACAATGGGGAAACAAACCTGCCCCCACTAACCTGGGCCAACCCACCACAACACCCCCTTCCTAAAGAGTCTTGGGCCATAATGAACCTCAGTTCTTCATATCCTACCTGACGAGTCTTGGGATACCTGTGATAGGGAGTAGAAAGGATCTAATAACCAGCCACTAATAGGAATTTTGGTAAAAACACCCTCCCCCATGAAATGGGGGTGTTCATCACGAATTACTCAATTTGGGTGGGGTTCATATAAGAAACACAAGAACAATATTTTATACATATAGGTAATCAAGAACTCATCCCAGCTTAAGGGTCCCAAAACCAACAACCATCCCACACAAAACCCCTCTTACTGTTATCCCTACATGCACAAATACACAACAGCCAGAACCAGAGCATAACCCATTTCTGGAAAAAAAATTCCCCATTGTACTCGTTCTTGTTATCAAGTTCAAGTGATTATATTTAAATATTCCTTCACTATTGGGAAACTAACATAAATAACTACAAGCCATAACAACAACTGGAAGAAAAAATTGAAGCAAGAATTTAAGAATTCACTCCTGGTTCTCTTGTGAATAACAACATCAAAATGGGATCCTGTGAGATCCCTCTAAGTACTGGAAGCAAAATAAGCCCCAACTTACCGGGTCCAAAACATTTACTATCAGCTCCACATGGCCTCAGATTCACAAACCAACAACCTCTCAACTAGAGATTCCATTCCCATCTACATCACCTCATAGACATCAAACATAACAACCATGCATATCACCAGAATAGAGAAAAGAAGTTTTCATATTTAGCCAACACTATTAATTAAGTTCCTTCTTTCCATTTGGTTAACTGGAGTGATCACACAAGGGTTCTTATTCATCAGTAATCTATATTATCAACCAAGTTTTTGTGATTAATCAGTTTCTATATTACAGTTATTCAATCACAAGATTATCTTGAAAATTGGGCTTCATTAGTGTGCAAGAAAGGACCACCAACGGACACTATTTTCAGTGTACATGAGCCCATAAAAATTCAAAACATAAAAAAAAAAGTTAAAACATAACATCATAATAATATTCCCCACCCCTTGATTCTTTAAATTCCATTTATTATCTTCTTTAAAGTTGATTTCATCTAAGTCTCAAGGTAACATCACCATACCCACCCCTCATGATGCATAGTAAATGGAGAAGAAGGAAGAACCCTACTTGGATGATCAAGGATCGGAGTTTTCTCCTCGCGCCAAGAACTGGGGATGATGAAACTTTCAGGAAGAACTCCAAGGATGAACCGAATAGTAAGGGTATCACGCAGGCATGATTCATCTCGGGAAGAGGGACTCAAAGTGCACCATGGTAAAGGAAAGAGACAAATGAAGAAAAAGATCTTGGTGTGATAAAAGGCCTAATCCTAGAGTTATGGGATATGAGATTTTGAAGTTCTTGAAAATCAGATCATGGTTTGACCATACGGCTGGGTGGTTTCACACGTTGGAATTAATTGAGGTTTAATAATTTCCCTTAGAGATAGTGAGATAGACCATCACATGGCAGAGAGTTTATAGGTAACATTTAAACCTATAAAACACATAATAAGGGCGTAACTAGAAACGCATCAAAGGGTGTGAAACTAATTAAAACGATACACCTTTTGGTAAGTCAAGTATCACCCCACTCTTAAGGGATTTAAGATATCCTTTACCAGCCTAAAAACCTTCTTAAACCACTTTGAAAGAGGTATTAAAACTTAAAAGAGATGTTACGGGATGGAAACTAGAAAGGAAACCCAACACCCCACGGTGGCACCATTTGGGTGTGGCACTGATTGGTGAGATTGATCAGTGAGACATCGATTGGTGAGACTGAACGGTGAGACACTGATCAGTGAGACACCGATCAGAGAGGCATCGGTCGGTGAGACCGATCAGTGGCGCCAATAGGTGACACCACAGCGATACCCTTCCACCAATACGGATGCCCTTCTGACTCATTGATGGTTTCCAAGACACCCCAAACACCATAAATTGTCAAAGTAATGGACCAGGAGGGTCCGGTCCATTACATTAGATAGCTCTCAAAATATTCTCTCCCTCGAGAATTCAAGACTAAACCTGAAGAAAAGAGGGGGGGTCTGAAAGACCACCTCATAAGATACCTCTCAGATACAAACCACCCTAGAGTTGTTTGAAGGATGGAATAAAACCTTGACATCCAGGAACATCTCTCTCACATCTATCTCTTGAACAATTATAGAAACACTACCACTCCTCTCCCTCGAGTGACCACATAAACACAAAAAGTCACACCGTCCAGATACATAGATTAGGGAGATCCTTCCTCCTTGTCAATATACTATCCACTTTGGGTGTCACTGACTTGTTTTCATGGGTTTAATTGCATCCAAATTAATGTATATTGATTAGGGATCAGGTTCTCCCCTCCCCATAGTTAGAAATTTTCACACAAAACTAGAGAGAAGGGAAAGAAATTATTATACAGAAAGCAAGGTCGAACATTACATCATAAGCAAGGTGAAAAAATAACATAGGAGCAAAGCTCAAAATAGCTCTGGGTATTGGTCATGCATCTATGCCTCTCATTCCCAGGTACTCTCCTTGAGTCCACCATGCCTCCATAACACACAAACCAGGGGAATGGTCCATCCATGAATAACATTCTCCTTACGATCCACGATTCTCACTGGTAGCTCCACAAATTCCACATCATCCTTGATATCCATGTCATGACCCGTCCCCCAGGGACCGTTCTGTGACATACCCCAAGCCCACCTCCTGAAGTCCAGGGGTTGGCAACTAGTGTTGAAGGTGTCAACCTAAAAGTGGGAGGCATTTTCCTAGATACCTATACACACATGTACTCACAAACAAAAACTAAAAATCTGAAAGGTGAACACTAAGTAATCGGAAACCAGAGTACAATAGCAAGTAAAGAACTGAGTGGTGTAACCGGGATAGTATACAAGCCCAACAAAAGAACTGAAAACAACAAGGTACAAAGGGAGAACTGAAGACCATCTGTAGAAGATCCCACCTGATCACTAGAGTAGTGAAGCTACTGGAAGCCTAAGTAGTATGTCATGTCTGTCTGGTCCTACTGGAACCCTCCTGGTCCTAGTCCACCAAGTCCACCGTAGTAACATCTATCAGTCCCATCTTCCTAAGTACCCCTATCGAAATGTCAAATGTTTTCACCAGACACAACATGTGCAGGCGAAGCCCATGCAGGGGTGAGTAACTCAGTACTCATTAGGGGACCCTGAGACCCTCAATGGTCTCTCAGAAATCCATAAAGGAAAAATACCACAAAACAACCACGAAGTAAACCACAAATATTATTCATGGTCATCTCTACTCATGTATATGCCATTGCATATACCTAGGTCATCCAGATATACTCTTCTCAGCCAAAAAGAAACATAAGTCCCCAACCTCAAGCCATTTCCAGGATTTCCAAAGAATACTCAAAGTGTAACTCAAGGATCAGGAGTACACGCTTCATGAACTGGCCATCTCTGATAGCACCCGTCTGAGAGATGTACTCCATTAGGTACAACTTAACCATTCCTAATGTAATGTCTGAAAGGACATTCTCCATCAGGAACTTTCTACTAGAACTACCTCTAGTGCCCAGCAATAGAGGTCTCGCAGTCACAGTCTTGACTCAAGGAAAGACCAAGGGAAACCAAGTGAAGAGGCCCACTACTTGACACTGCGTTTAGTTGTGGAAGCACTACTCCAGTCTAACCCACGATATCTCAGTCTCTCCAGTAAGAAGTGTCTTGCACCTCAATCCGTTGAGGGAGTACTGACTTATACCCTGGGTATCAATTACATAAAGTGGAGGGGCCCACTCCTCGTAACTGTGCCCTACAGTCGAGGGACCTCCAAATCTTCTAAAGGACATGCTCCTTGTCGCTACTTGGATATGGGGGAGAACTACTTCATATGTGAGGACCCTCACCCTACCCGGTAGGGTAGTACAACTATGGTAGTCTTTTCACTTTGGGGGACCTTCACCCTAGTACGTCAAGGGAGTACCAACTCCAGGCTAGAGGACATGCACCCTAGCATGGTAGGGGAGTACCGACTCTGCTGTAGCACTATATAAGGAGGACCTACACCCTGGGTTGATAGGGGAGTACCTAGTTTTAACATAGAGGAACTGCACCCTACCCGGTAGGGGAGTACCTGACTCTATGTGATTTAAGAATGGAGGACCTACACCCTAGTCCAATAGGGGAGTACCGAATCCAAAGATATGAAAACCATCTGAGTATAAAAAAAACTCGCGCTCATGACGTGGTGAGTCCCATCTCTACCAGAGTAGAGGAGTAAGGAATACTCACACCTTGAGTCATCAAGGCAGTAGCCATCCTAACTATCACTACAAGAAACACCATGGTTCTACTACTCAGGTTATCAGTCATACCTCAACTTCCACTAAGTTACACAAGGAAGTAACTCTATGATCCTTCATGCCATAAGGTTTCCAATGCAATAGGTGGCACGTCAACTGGACACCCGGTCTGAAAGTTATAGGCATTTTAGTGTCAAGGGCCCAGTTGGATTTGGGTAAGATACAACCCGGAAAAACTACAACTTTATCTTAAAGTCACATGGAGTATCCCAAATGGACCTACTCATCCTAAGGGTTCTGTCACCTTAGACGGTTCGTCAAATGGGCGTCTGGTTTAGGAGATACGCTCGTTTAAGCGAAATGGGCTGTAAGTGGTTATGGGTCTGGACCGACCTGGCCCAGCCTGCTGGGCCCGGCCTGAAGGGGCTGGGATCGGCCTAGTTCAGCTAGGCCTAGTTCAGCACACTGGTCCGTGGGCTCAGCCCGCTGGGTTACGGGTTCGGCCCAGCCCATCCGGCTGGGTGTGGTCCACCAGGCTACGGAATCGCTCGGCCCAATGGCCGAGCGTGGGGGACCGCTCCCCTCCGGAATGGCTGAAGTCATTTGGGTCTTCAATGCCGCGACACCAGGTGGCACCGCATATCTTGGCTGGTCCTTGTGGACCGGCCTGCTACGGACCCGCGGGCACAGGTTCGCTCTCCGTCGTGGCTCGATGTTGTGGCCCTCCTCCGTAACGCAGCACCCGGCTTAGCAGTGGCGTTGTATGGGGCCGCACCTCCTGGCTAGTATGCATAGACCGGACCTATATGGACCCACGGGCGTAGGTCTGGCCTCTTCTATGGCTTGATTTCGTGGCCTTCTATCGTGGTGTGCTGCCTTAGCCCGCTGCCCCGTTTAAACATGGTCGGTGTTGGTCGACCTCCCATTGTCCACCGTGGTGCCTTCGGGCACCGCCGTTCCTTTGCGGTTGGCGGGTGCCGGTTGTCGCCTCCCTCTGTCACTAGTCCCATCGCATTCCACCGTCATGGCGTCGGTTCTTCTGTTCACCCATGTAGAATGCAACTATAACAGGTTCGGTGGAGGTTCTGAGCCTTGTTTGTTCGACCTGTGCCATCCGCGTTAGCATTATAACATGAGAAGGATTATTAGATTATAAAAACTCCCATAATGAAACCCCACATTATCCTCCCACGTTAAAGAGTGAAAATCGGGTCAACCCATTAGACGGTTGAATCGTGTTCTTCATAAAATTCAAGAACTGGGTGAAAAGGGGAGGAATTAAACATATAACCCGTACCTAGAGTTCATTGGAAGCTGCTGCGGATGAAGAAGAAGTGACCATTTTCAAAGGTGTTCGTTGGCAATTATCATCGCTCGTCGATTCCTCCAATGGTTGTCACTTGAAGCTTAGTTCTAGGTTGGTGGAATTCATTACAGAACTTCGTCAGAGGTTCCTATCTTGATTCCAAAAAACCCATGCTCGAGCTTCGTTTAAATAGAGGGGAGAAAAGGATCAACGCACCGCACAATTAATGAGGTTCATTAATGAGTATAATTAATGAACCTCTTTAATTATCTCAATGGTGTGGTTACATGTTCAATTAAATCTCCCAATGGTGTGGTTATAGAAATAATGATTCAAGCCATTAAATGGTTTGACGTTGCACTACGGTCCCACCCTATTTTTTCCAACGGTTGTACAAAGGAAAAATAAAATAACTAAAAGTTGTTTTATTAATTTTTGTAAAGTCCAAAAATTAACTTTTTCATCAAAACTTTGTCGGTCGAAGTTATGATTCCCTTAAGTAAATACCGGTGTTGCAGATTCAACGGTGCCCTTGGATTTTTAATCTGAGCACCAGTTCAAAAGATATAATTAACCATCCACACGTTTACTAAACGTACCTTAAAAAAAGGTCAAAAATTATTAACAGTCACCCTCCCGTGCCGGTCTAGGTTAGGCTTCACATAAAGGGAAAACAACACCACAAGATCAATGGAACTCTTGGATTTTTTATCCGAGTTTCCATTTAGAAATTAAGAATTTTACAATAAAATAATTTTTACTTAATTATTATTTTTACGGCCAAAAACTAACTTCCACTGGCAGCCCGCGCCGACCAATATTAGTATCTGCCTAAAGAAAGCATACACTCACAAGTTTAGTGGTGGTATCGGATTTTTAATCCAAGTCACCATTTGTGAGTTATAAGCATTTAAAAATTAAAATAATTTAATTTAATTATTTTATTTATGGTTATTCCATTTTTTGGGTTTTCTCACTGGGGGCATGCACCTACTAAATTTAAGTTGCACCTAGGGTAAACCCTCCATCCTAAACACAACGGTGCCCTCAGATTTTTGATCCAGGTACCCATTTAAGATTTATTCCACTTTTTAAGAAAATTTCTCATGCACTCTATTTAAAGCTTAACATTTTTTTTGACAGATCATTTCGGGCACTCTTGTTATCAGAATCATGTGTTGTCAGATTTTGTGTTCTCAAAATAATTCCATATAAATAAAAAAATTACACAGAAATTCTAATATATTACATTCTCCCCAGATTTAGACTTTTCATCCTCGAAAATCCAAGGCCCAAACTCACATGAAGAAATTGGGTCCAACAAAGGTTCATGCGCTGCTTCCAAGAATGCACCACGAGGGAATAATGACATCAAACACTCTTATGTTCATCTCTTACTAGGTCAACATCGTGCCACAATAGTAACATGTTTCTTTATCTATGACAAGTGGAGAAATCACTAATCATTGTGATACATATGCAATCGTGGGGTCTAGTTTCCCACTGCCTAGAACCTTCAGTGGCCTCATCAAAAGCCGAAACAAGACACGGCCGCTCCCACTTGTGGCATCTCCACTGAGTATGGATGGATAGGTACCATTCCGCACTACGAAAACATCTTGTGGTCTAACTCCACCACCATAGAATGACTCAATAAGGACTCTTTATGAGAGTTCAGACCATGCAGCTTGGTCTTTCCCCACCTTTTTTCAAAGGAAAGCCCTTATCCACCATGCGGATATACCACATTTCTTTCCTAATATCATCTTTCTAGGCATGAACAGTAGTAGTCCATACCCATATTGACATCATAAGGTCTCGACGTCATGACTAAGATATCCCAACCACAACTCTCACCTCCAAGATCTAGGTCACACTATCAGTAGGTCACCTCCACCAAGAGTCTCTAAGCATGAGGGTCAAGTCCACGGTCCAATCGGAACCTCAAATTCTTGGACAATACTAGTGGAAGAATAATGTATAGAACTTGTTTCTATTTAGGAAGGCAGTAAAAGAAAAGATACAGGTCATAAATCAAACTTCTCTTGGATTTTCTTGGTCATGAGCCACGACTATGTGTAGTTGTCCTCACCCACGTCCTCCAACTCCCTAAGCCTGGCGGGGACCACCCCTGCTACTCATCTAGCTCCTCTACCATGTCTGCCAACTTGTGGAACTCCATGCTCCAACCGTTGTCTCTACCAAGGAGGTTCGCATGTCGGCTCCCTCGCAGCAGTACAACAGGTTGTTCAATCTCTAATAAGATGCCCCCATCCATTAAAAGTGTAATACTACCTCTCTTTCGGCTAATCTGCTCCTTGGCTCTACTGATGTGCCATAGAACCACGTGTCTATGTCCGGGCATGGGTATGCCTCCTATTCTGTGATCCCGTCACCATTCTTCTGTTAACTCCATTAGACACCTCTAATTTGTGACCTCTATTATAGTTCACATCCACCTGCTCCTCCGCCAGGAATCTCTCAACCACCAGGTCTCGTTCTAGTACCACAGCATTCGTTATAATTCTGAGAGGTATCACTGATGCTCTAATTTCCTAGTGCAGTCCATTCTCGAAGGTTCGGGCCTTGAAGTAAGGGTTTCGCACCATGTCTGTGGAGTAGCGAGAAAGATCTGTGAATTTCACTGAGTACTCTGCTACTGTCATGCTAACCTATCATAGGTGTAGCATATCATGTATGAATTCAGAGCGCAAAGTTTCTGGAAATAAATCCTCTCTGAAGAGGCACTCGAAAAATGTATAAGTGAGGGTCTCCTCATCGTGAGTTTTAATCGTCAGACTCCACCATCTTCCTGTTGAGCCCTGAAGAAGGCTTGAAACCTGGACTAACATATGGTTGGGTTGTTTCCTCACTAGGTGGAAAACACACATAACATCCTCAAGCAAATCCTTAGCTACCAAAGGATATATCTCACCACGGAACTTGGGAGGTCTCTACCTCCATAACTCATGTAGGGTACTGAGCCTACAAACATCCTCTGTCGTAACTGCTAGCAGTAGATGTTGACCATCTGGTGGTGGTAGTACTGGTGGACCACTCGGTGGGGCCATCTCAATCACTGGTCCCTGAACAGATGCCTCATCTCTAGGTGGACTATCCTCACAACCTCGTATCGGGATCCTAGCCAATCAACTATGTGGATGCATCCTGAGATAGATCAAGATATACCACAGTTAGAAGGTTATATCCAGAGAGCTGACTCAAGAAGGAATATAGAAATCACAACCATCAATACAAGATGCATATTCCCTTATTTTTCTTGCAACCAGTTTTTCCATGTACCGAGTTGGGTAACAGGTGTCCAGAGTCCAGGTGTATGGATATGTCGGCCGCTACACCGACATTGAAGTCCTTAGCCTGAAATTCGAACTCGAAACACTTAACATTGTTTCTCACAACAAAAATAGCAAACCCTTGGTCATTGAGGTAGAACTGACCATCTATGATACCACTTTTTCATGACCTGTCCCCCAGTGCCCGTGTCGTGACATACCCGAATCCCGCCTCCCAAATGCCAGGGGTTGGAAACTAGCTCTAAAGTCGTCAACCTGAAAGTGGGGTGCATTTTCCTAGATACCTGTACACACATGTACTCACAGAAAAAAACCACAAAGCTGAAAGGTGACCACTAAGTAATCGGAAACCAGAGTACAACAGTAAGTAAAGCATTGAGTGGTGTAACTGGGCCAGTATACAAGCCCAAAAAAGAACTAAAAACTGCAACGTACAAAGGGATCATTGATGACCGTCTACGGAAGATCCCACCTGATCGCTAGAGTAGTGAATCTACTAGAAACCGAAGTAGTATGTCCTATCTACCTGGTCCTACTAGACCCATCTTGGTCCAAGGCCACCAATTCCACCTCTGTAACGTTCGTCGTTCCCGTCTTTCTGAGCACCTCTATCTAAACGTCAAACGTCTGCACCTGACACAACACATTTGGGCAAAGCCTGTGTAGGGGTGAGTAACTCGGTACTCAGTAGGGGACCCTGAGACCCTAAAGGGTCTCTCATAAAACCAAAAAGGAAAAATACCACAAAACAACCCTGGAGTAAACCAAAAATATTATGCATAGTCAAATATACTTATGTATATGCCATTTCATATACCTAGGTCATCCAGATATACTCATCTCAGCCACAAAGAAACATAAGGCCCCAACCTCAAGCCATTTCTAGGATTTCCAAAGAAGACTCAAAGAGTAACTCAAGGATCAGAAGTACAAGCTCCATGAAATGGCCATCCCTAATTGCACCCATCTGAGAGATGTACTTCATAAGGTAAAACTCAACCATTCCTAATGGAATGTCTGAAATGATGTGCTCAATCAAGAAATTTTTTCTAGAACTGCCTCTAGTGCCCGACACTAGAGGTCTCGCAGTCACAGTCTTGCGCCTGAGACAAGACCAAGGGAAACCAAGTGAAGAGGCTCACTCCTCAACACTAAATTCAGTTGGGGGAGCACTGCTCCAGTATAACCCATGATATCTCAGTCACTTCAGTAAGAAGTGGCCCACACCTCAGTCCATCGAGGGAGTACTAACTTCTACCCTGGGTATCGATTACATAAAGTAGAGGGGCCCGCTTCTCATAATTGTGTCTGGCAGTCAAGGGAGCTCCAAATCCCCTGAAGGACCTGCTCCTCGTCACTACTTGGAGATGGGGGAGTATTACTCCATATGTGAGGACTCACACCCTACCCAGTATGGGAGTACAACTTTGGGAGTTTGTTCACTGTGGGGTACCCACGCCCTAGTAGGTCAGGGGAGTAACGACCCCAGGATAGAGGACTCAAACCCTGACATGGAAGGGGAGTACCAAATCTACTATAGAACTGCATAAGTAGGACCCTCACCCTGAGTTGATAGGGGAGTACCTACTCCTGACGTAGATGACCCACACCCTACCCGGTAGGGGAGTACCTGACTCTATGTGAGTTAAGTATGGAGGACCTGTGCCCTAGTCCAATAGGGGAGTACCGACTCCAAATATAGGAAAACCATCTCAAAGGAAAATGAATTGGCACTCATGAAATGGGGAATCCCATCTCTAACAAAGCATAGGAGTAAGGAATACACGCACCTTGAGTCATCAAGGGAGTATCCATCCTAACTCTCACTACAAGAAACACCATGATTCGTCTCCTCAGGTTATCAGTCATAGCTCAACCTCCATGATGTTCCACAAGGAATTAACCTGATGACCTGTCATGTCATAAGGGTTCCAACGTAACAGGCAGTGCGTCAATCAGACACCTGGTCTAAAAGTTATAGGCAATTTAGTATCGAGGGCCCAGTTGGATTCAGGTACGATCCAACCCGGCCAAACTCTAACATTCTCTGAAATTCATGTGTAGTATCTCAAAAGGAAAATCTCATCCTAATGGTTCTATCATTCTAGACGGTTCGTCAAATGGACTTTAGTTTTAGGATATACACTCATTTAAGTGAACTAGGTTGTAAGTGGGTCCGGTTCCGGTCCGACACGGTCAGACCGACCCCACCCGGCCCGCTGGGGATGGCCCAAAGGGGTGGGGATCGGCCTGATTCATATGGACCTAGTCTAGCACACTGGGTCATGGGCTCGGCCTTCTGGGCTACCGGTTCGACCCGGCCCATCCAGCTGGGCATGGCCTGTAGGGCTGTGGAATCGCTCGGTCTACTGGCCGAGCTTGGGGGACCTCTCCCCTTCCAAATGACCGAAACTGTTCGGGTCTTAAATGTTGTGGCGCTAGATGGTGTTGCATCTCTTGGTCGGTCTGCGTGGACCGGCGTGCTATGGACCTGTGGGAGCGGGTCCGCTCTCCGTCGTGGATTGATGTCGTGGCCTTCCACCGCAGCGCGCCACCCGGCTCAGCAGTGGCACTGTAGGGAGCCTCACCTTCTAGCCGGTTCGCATGGACCGGACCACTATGGACTCGCAAGTGTTGGTTCGTCCTCTGCCACATCTCTATGTCACGGCCTTCCACCATAGTGCGATGCCATAGTGTGCCGCCCCTATTCAACGCGACCAGTGTTGGTCGGTCACCCCGTGTCTGTCCTTGCACCTTCAGGCGCCACCATTCCTTTGCGGTTGGCCAGTCCCACCATGTGTCGCCGTCATGCTGTCTCTTCTTCAGTCACCCACATAGAACACAACCATAATGTGTTCGATGGAGGGTTTGGGCCTTGTTCATTTGGCCCGCGCCCTCCGCGTTATCATTATAACATGGTAAGGATTATTAGATTATAAAAACTCCCATAATTAAACCCCACATTATCCTCCCACGTTAAAGAGAGAAACACGGGTCAACCTGTTGGATGGTTGACCCGTGTTCTTCATAATATTCAAGAATAGGGTCAAAATGGGAGGAATCAAACATATAACCCTCTACCTCGAGTTTGTTGGAAGTCGCTGCTGATGAAGAAGAAGTGTCCACATCTGAAGGTGTTCATTAGTGCTTTTCATCGCCCGTCGATTCCTCCACCATCCATCACTCGAAGCTTTGTTCTAGGTTGGTATAATTTTTCACAGCACTTCATCATAGGTTCCTCTCTTGAGTCCAAAAACCCATGCCCGAGCTTCGTTTAAATAGAGGGGATGAAAGGATCAACGCACCACATAATTAATGAGGTTCATTAATGAGTATAATTAATGAACCTCTTTAATTATCTCAATGGTTTGGTTACACGTTCATTTAAATCTCCCAATAGTGTGGTTACAGAAATCATGAGTCAAGACATTAAATGGTTTGACGTTGCACTACGGTCCCACCACCATTTGTCCAACGGTTGTACAAAGGAAAAATAAAATAGCCAAAAGTTATTTTATTAATTTTTGTAAAGTCCAAAAATTAAATTTTTTGTCCGGCCCTTGCCAGTCAAAGTTAAGCTTCCCTTAAGCGAATCTCGATGCTGTGAATTCAATGGTGCCATTGGATTTTTAATCTGAGCACCGGTTCAAAAGATAGAATTCATCGCCCGCATGTTTACTGAAAGTACCTTAAAAAAAGTTCAAAATTATTAACAGTCACCCTCGACCCGCACTGGTTGAGGTTAGGCTTCTCCTAAAGGTAACATAACCTCAAGAGCTCAATGGTACTCTAAGATTTTTAATCCTAGTTTCCATTTAGAAATTAAGGATTTTACAATAAAATAATTGTTACTTAATTATTTTATTTACGGCCAAAAACTATCTTCTACTGGCATCCTGCAACAACCAATGTTAGTATCTTCCTAAGGAAAGAATACACTCACAAGTTAAACGGTGATCTCAGATTTTAAATCTGAGTCACCGTTTTTGAGTTATAAGCATTTGAAAAATAAAATAATTTTATTTAATTATTTTATTTACAATTATGCCATTTTTGGCTTTTCTCACTAGGGGAATGCGCTGACTAAATTTAAGTCATGACTAGGGTAAACCCTCCATCCTAAATGCAACGGTGCCCTTAGATTTCTGATCTGAGAACATGTTTAAGAGTTATTCCACATTTTTAATAAAACTGCTCACGTGCACTATTTAAAGCTTAACATTTTTTTCAACGGATAATTCTGGGCACTTCGGGCATCGAAATCACGTGTCGTCAGATTTCATGGTCTTGAAATAATTCCATATAAATAAAAATATTACACGGAAATTCTGAGATATTACAATCCAACTCTCGTGCATAAGTGGGGAGGCATTATAATGCATCATGAGAAAATAGAGGTAACCAAAACACCTAGAAAGGAAAAGTATCCACCTAGCTTCACCAAGGCACACTCCCCAAATAACTCAAACTAGGTAAAATAATAGTAATAGCACATCGATATTTGGGTACCCCTCACTGCTTTCCCATTAGTTATTTAGAACATCCTATGCATCAGAACTGCCCCACAAATCCCACTGCCACCCCCAAAAACAACCATATGGGTCATCCCAGCTGCACGTTTATCCCGCCTGAAAACACATGGGAAACCACAACCACAAATAACCATGCATAAAGACACCTGAGCCACAACAACCACTACCATGCCTGAAGACACCTAGGCCAGAACAACCACTGCCATGCCCAAAGACACATGGGCCTCATCCCAAAGACACTGGGGAAACAAACCTACCCACACACACCTAGGCCAACCCACCACAACACATCCTTCTCGAATATTCTTAGGCCATAATGAACCTCAGGCCATCATAGCCTGCTTGAAGAGTCTTCGGATACTGGGGAGAGGGAGTAGAAAGGAGCTAATAACCATCCACTCATAGGAATGTTGGGAAAAACATCCTCCCCATGAAATGGGGGTGTTCGGCACAAAGTTCTCAACATGGGTGGGGTACGTATAAGAAACACAAGAACTAAATTTTATATATATAGGTAATCAAGAAATCCTCCCAAACTAAGGGTATAAAAACCAACAACTAGACCGCACACAACCACTCTTGTGGTTATCCCTACATGCACAAATACACAACAGCCACAACTAGAGCACAACCCATTTCTAGAAAATAGTTTCCCCATTATACCCATTCTCATTATCATGTTCAAGTAATTCCATTTAAATATTCCTTCACTATCAGGAAACTAACAGGAATAACCACAATCCAGAACAACAACTGGAAGAAAACAACCAAGCAGGCATTTAAGCATTCACTCTCGGTTCTCTTGTAAATAACAACATCAAAATGGGATCCCGTGAGATCCTTCGAAGTACTGGAACCAAAACAATCTCCAACTTACTGGGTCCATAACATTTACCTCTGACTTTGCATGGCCTCAAATTCATAAACCAAAAATCTCTCATCCATAGATTCCATTCCCATCTATGTCACCCCACAAACATCAAACAGAACAACCAAGCATATCACCAGAACAGAGAAAGAAAGTTCTCAGATCTAGACAACACCATTCATTAAGTTCCTTCTTCTTTTTGTTTAATCGGGGTGATCACACAAGGGTTCTTATTTATCGGTCATCCATTTAATCTACCAAGTTTATGTGATTAATCAGTTTCCATGTTAAAGTTGTTCAATCACAAGATTATCCAGAAAATAGAGCTTCATTAGTGCGCAATAAAGGACCACCAACGGCAATGATTTTCAGTGGACATGATCCCATACAAATTCACAACATAAAAATGAACTTAAAACGTAACAAAAACATCATATTCCCCACCCCTTAATTCTTTAAAGTCCATTTATTATCTTTGATAAAGTTGGATTCATCTACATCTTGAGGGAACATCACCGTACCCACCCCGCATGATGCACAGTAAAGATAAATGAAGGAAGAACCTCTACTTGGATGATCAAGGATTGAATTTTTCACCTTACACCAAGAACTAGGGATGACGCGACTTGCAGGAAGAACTCCAAGGTTGAACCACAAAGGAGGGATCTCATGTAGGAATGACTTGTCTCTAGAATAGGGACTCCAACCACACCAAGGGAAATGAAAGAGACCAAGGAAGAATAAGATCTCGGTGTGATAAAAGGCCTGATCATAGAGTTACGGGATATGCGATTTCAAAGTTCTTGAAAAGTGGATCATGTTTTGACCACGTGGTTGGGCGGTTGCACACGTTGGAATTAATTGAGGTTTAATAATTTCTCCCAGAGATAGTGATATAGAACATCACATGGTGAAGAGTTGATAGGTTACATTTAGACTAAGAAAAATGCATAACAGGGGCGTAACTGGAAATTCATCAAAGGGTGTGAAACTGATTAAAAGGCCACATGTTTTGGTAAGTCAAGGGTCACCCCACTCTTAGGGGATTTAAGATATCCTTTACCGACCATAAAACCATCTTAAACCACAATAAAAGAGGTATTAAATCTTAAAAGAGACATTACAGGAGGAAAAATGGAAATAAAACCTGACACCCCATGGTGGAACCATTTGGGTGTGGCATCAATTGGTGAGACTCCGATCGGTGATACCAATGGGTGGCATCGATAGGTGACACCACGGCGACACCCTACCACTGACACTGACGCCCTCCTGACTCACCAATGGTGTCCAAGACACCCCAAACACTAGAAATTGGAAAATTAATGGACCAGGAGGTTCTGGGCCATTACAATAATCTATATTTGGAATTTTATAGAATCTTTGGTGGTATCCTACTGGGCTTAGGCTCACAACCTACTTTTTTATTTGGGTGTTTTTAGACTTTATTCTTCCAGGTTCGACCAAAGGGAAGGAATATCTTGGAGGTGGATCCAGTTTTTGAGATTTTGACTTAGTGAGTTGTGTCCTTAGAGACCTTAGGGCTGTTTTTTTTTTCATTTTAGTACTTGGGTTGTAGTACTTTGGGATTTTTATGCCTTGTTGTATTCTGTTACTTTTCTCTCATTAGAGATTCCTATTATTATGCATAATGTCTTATCTCTTTTACTTCCGCAATGTTTTGTGGAAAATTCATTCCCACATGCATGATGTATGATGCCAAGTGTTAGTCACAAACCCTTGGGGATTGGGAACACCCTTCGGGCCATGTTAGGGTTGGCTCAATTATCGGGTTACTAGGGTACTCGGGCTAGTTTGTGATATTTTTAATGTAAAAATTGTACAATTATATTATAATTTAATGAATTTAGGTCATTGGAATCAATTTTGTATTAAATTTTGATATTAAAACCTTATATAATTATGAGAATTTCCTCTTTGAAAACTCATTTATCATCACGTCTGCAGGTATAATTTTAAATTTGATTCTGCCAAATTCTTGAATTTAATTTGTAAAAATAGATTCCATATTTTTAATCGAAATAATTTATATTATCTAATAAGTTCAAATTAATTTTTTACCATTATAAATAGTAAAATCAATAAATATTAATTATTATAGTTAAGGTAAAAACTGATTTACCAGGGGTTGAGCTAAAAATATAAGGGTTCAAATGACCTACCAACTTATAAAAGACCCATTTTATAGAAATATTTAGATATTAAAACCTATAATGTTCTATAATTGACCATTTTCGAGGCTTTTTGGGTGAAAAAATGTGAATGTAATTGAATCTTTTCAAAAACTACATGTGTTTCATCTCTCCCACTTATAAAAGGCCACCCAATCTCTTCCCCTATTCACATGTAAAAATAAATTTGGTTCATAAAATAAATACCAAAATAAGTTACTTAATCCCCTTAAAACATCACAGTTCCCTTGTTTTGATCATAACTCCAACCTTGGAATTATTTTGTTGCAAACCTAAAGAAGTTTTCAAAATAAGAGGTTACATTCTTAAACAAGCATTTTTAGTATGCTTCTTATTCTACCTACTTAAAATATTATTAAACCATGATTATATAATAAAATAATTATATTACATATACTAAGATATTATTAGGTTAATTTCATGACCTATATCTATATCCTCTTCCATAAAATGAGAAATGATTCCACAAATTGTGTGTATGGCAGACTACCACCTCACGAACTGATGTAATTTGTTTTCCATCGCCACCTTTAAAGGATGGATTTAATAATGTATTTAAAAAAATATTATATTTATGATATTTTTATTCTTATTTAATTTTAATATATCATATACCTTCTTATATTTCATTTCGTTTAAAATATGATAATGTCTCTCATGTTTACGGCAGACTACCACCTCGCGAAGCGATGTGACTCGTTTTTCACTTACAGTTTACATGGAAGGTGATAAGGATGAATTTAGTGAATATATGTGATATATATGAAATAATATTTATTATTTAAAATTAATATATCACCCACTTCTTTACCCTTTCACCCATTAAGGAAATGACAATGTCGCTTGTGCGAATGTATGACCTACCATCTCCACGAAGCAATGTGATCTATTCTCCATGTTTAAATTTCAATAATGATTATAAAAATGTATCTAATGAAAAATGATATTTATAAAATTAATAACATTATGGATATTATGTAACTATATTATATGCACAAGAACCATAACTTTCATGAAAAAACATGCATGAGAAAAAAAGTCAATTAACAACAGAAACAATGAAAATAATGAAATATTAATAATAAATGGGTGGTAAAATGTTATAAGAGGATCCTATATGATATTATAAACTTTAATATGGTTCTATTATAAATTAATAACATTCTTAAAACCATTATTCATGAGGTTAAATCACATTTAACCAAAATTAATCCTAAGGTAAAGTTCTTCATCTCAATTTCTATTCATCGAGGCATATTGTAATGTTATAGACCTAATTTATTTTATATGGTGTATATACTAACCCTTTTCATGTAATACCATGAATAATTCATACTTAATTTTATTTTAAGTTTTAATTTCAATTAATTCATCTAAGTTTATTTTACCTAAAATTTACCAAGTGGTAAATAATTTTATAACTCGATTTCTTTTCATTGGGTTATATTACTTCTTCATTGTATTTGACATTCTAAGATTATGTGTGTAAATTATTTTTAATATATTATGTTTTATTTCTAATTTCTTATGTTTATTTAAATTTGATACACATAATTGATTCATTTATTAATTCTCACTTCAATGTTATGATCTCTGTAAGAGTCTCTTTCACAATCTAATTTCAATCAAGATTATTTGTACTTGAATTTACATTAAAGGAAATTATTCAATAATTTTCCAATAAAATCATTTAATTTTATTATTATCTAGTTATTCATGATCTTTTCATGTAATAGTACCATATTCCTCTCTTTGGTACTTAAAATGATTGAGATTTTTTTTAATAAAATACAACATCATTTGTCTCTTCGATCAAAAAACCTTTTTCTTCCAAAATAATGTTTTATAAAAATGTTTTAAAATGTTGTTAATATTATAAAAATTATTTATTAAGAACTTTTTACCCATATTTTATTTTTTACAAAAAAAATTGAAATAAATATTCACATCATTTTCCAAACAATGCCCGTTTGGATTTTATAGGAAATGTGAAAATAATATTTGTTTTAATATATACAGCATGTACAGAATTTCCCACCATCATAAATACTCAATGTTTTAAATATTCCTTTATACTTTTCAAATATTATTTTCAAATATAGGTATTTTCAAAATATTTTGTTAACTTTTTGTTTAAAAAATTATTTTCAAAGTGAAAAGGTTATTTTCCTTAATAATGTTATTAACGAGATTTTTATGGTGTCTCTATTCATCAAAGACATCAAAAATTTATTGTACGTATGATCCAATATGGATATGTTGTATTGATATCATACTTATTATTTCTTTGTATGGTTCATGATAAGTTTGACTAGTTAAATTATCAAAATTCTCGTTTTTGATTAATTTTTGTAATCATTAACTTTCCCTTGAAATATTCATTTTCTTATCATCATTGGACATTAAATTTCCCCTAAATATCCATATTATTTATCAAAAATATACTTATTAATTAAATCATATATCATTTCTAAATATATAATTTTAATTTGAAAGTTATATGATCGACTATCGAAATTATTGTTAATTTGTATTCCTTAATACAAATATTTTTTTATAAGGCATATTTTCATGAATTAAATCAATTATTTGATATATGAGGAATAATTTGGGCATAAAGATATAGGTGGTACTTAGTTATAGATATCCCCTTGATGCATTAGTAACCTCGTGAGGCAAATTATTTAGATAAACTTTGTTAAATGGGTTTTTATTGTGTACCTACCCATCAGTTTTAAATTCTCTTATGAAAGGTTTTGATAGTATGGTATCATGATTCCTGAGATAATGACATCTAATAATTAATAATGTCCTTTAGTAAGAATTAATTTATTAGTTTTCATGATATTTTCATAGTGATATTATCTCTTGATGCATTTCATTCTCAGTTTATTGAATAAATGGTATGTTTGTTTCGTTATTTACCTTTATATATTGATTATGACTTATCTATTCATGATAGTAAAGTTATTGATAAAATGGTATGTGTGTTTATTTATTTACCTTACCATATTGATTATTCCTTGTCCATTCATTATAGTCAAGTTGTTGATTAAATGGAATGTTTTTCATCTATTTACCTTTTCATATTGATTATACCTTATCTAATCATGATATTCAAATTATTTTATGAAATGTGTGTTTGGTTTTTTACCATTCCATGTTGATTATTATTATTTATTCATGATATATTCTGATGTACTTAACCTTTACTAATAATTTGAGATCACCCTTTTTTTGTTTACTTTACCAAGAATTTAGGAAGTGTACTAGGAATGATATTCAAGGATATGCTAGAGGGAATAATGATATTATTGAAAAAAATATGTTATAATTTGTGTATTAAAATGTAATATGGGAATCATGTATGTATCTATTTTACCAAGTCTACTAAACTATTTGGATGTTTTGGATGTGATTCCTTATATCTTATATCAATGTAATAAATTATACACTGGCTCCAAACTAATAGGGTTGGGGTTGTTAAAGTTTATATAGTGACCCTCGTTTTTCATACATTAACATTACATAACATTTACAGAATACTTAAAATATTATAAAAATAGATTCCCAAAGATCGTACTAGTCTAGTGCCTTTAGAAACATGGAAACATAAAATCTGATACATAAGTGAGCTATATTATCTCCCACTAGGTTCTCCTTAACTAGCGCCCTTCTTAGACACATCAAACATAATACATATCTTTATAACCTGGGGAAGGAAACATAAAAAGGGGTGAGCTAAAATGCTCAGTAAGGGTAAAAGGGGATGATATGTAAGCATAATCATGAGTATAAGGGTATGAGAACATGATCATAAAAATAGAAGATCATACCCTACATATCAAACATAGTATACATGAATCATTTCATAAATTCTGGAAATTCATAAGACATGATTCATAAGGAAATAAAGAACATAATCCATGAAATCATAACATAGGAATAAAACATGGAATTATGGACGACACATAAGAATATATAATTATTTCCATAGTATTCAATACATTGATGTCTATATCATCTTAGTAGACAAAGTCTTTTACTGAACCGAGTTCACAACTAGTTCCATCTCTGTATTACTTAACCGAGTTCACTCCCCATTCCAGACCTATAATACTAAACCAAGTTCATTTCTTATTCTATACTTATAATAATTAACTAAGTTCATTTATTATTATAGCCATGTCTATCTCATGAGATATAAATTTTACCCAATGCGTTGGAGGGAGATATAGGTTCCACCCATATCATAGTGAAATCATACATACATGTGGCACAAGATCATAAATAATCATATCATAACCCATGAAATTAAATGGGTATTATAGACATATAATCATATCATAACCAATGGAAATAGATAGTTTTCATAATCATTTCATCATAAACATAACCCGTGAAAATAAGCAGATTTAAAAAGCATATAACCCATGAAAGAGAAATAGGTTTTATAAACATCATATCATTAAATCATAATCCATTCAGAGAAATAATATGAATGGAAAATTTGAATAATTTCCCCATAAAGGAATGGTAAACAATATTGGATGTTATCTTAGATGGTAAATAATTTTGAAAGATATTTTAAAAACATTTCTTGAGGAAAATATCATTTCTTCTTTGAAAAATTATTTTTAAAACATAAAACATTTTCAAAGTTTTTTCTTTGAATACAGATTTTAAAACTTATAAATAAATCATAGAAAACCATAAAACTTTTTTAAAATCATTTTTTATTAAAAATGTGCTTCAAGGATATTTTGAAAACATTTTTGAAAACATTTTTGAAAACATGGTTTTTAAATAAAATAGATTTATGACCAAAGAGAGAGACGATCATATTTTACTTAAAAACATTGTATTAAGTAACAAAGAGTGTGGAAATGGTACAAATAAATGATGATATCTTCAATAAATAGAATAGAATAAAATTCATCAGTGTTATTGAGAGATCAAAGAAATCATAAACATAAAGAATATCAAAAATCAATGAGATTATTTCAATAAGCTCTTATCACTTGGTAACTTGGGATCCTACTCTCCATATAAGAAAAGGATATTACATGAAGCTTAAAATATCATGAAAAATTGGATATTCATGATATAATATGTAAAATGGAATTATATACACCTCTAAAAATAATTAATGTGCATAACAAAACATGAGTCTCAAAGATGGAAAATTGAGGAAAAACTATTTTACCGATTCGATAACTTTTGAAACATAAACCTTCTGAAATTAAGATCATATAATGGATATGTAAATACCCATAAATTTAAGTATAATAATCATTGAATACATCCATTGGAATTATACATCCCATACAAAATGAATTTGTGGTGAATAAAGCATGTATCTCATGGAAATAAAAGTGAGATGAAATCCCCTTACCTTGTATCTTGACTCTCGTTGTACTCATTCAAACCACCAGTATAATAAATTTAAATTTATTATATATATTTTATAGAACCATATTATTATATATAATACCATATATGTTTTTATTATTACTTTATATTACCTTCTTGTTAACCATCCTATGTTAAGGTTTCACTTTGGATAATAATCACTTTGTTCTTCGCATGTGTCTTAATTTGTTATATCTTTGGTCCCTATAATTATATCATGATTATAGAAAGTAAAAAAATGTTATAAATATCATTCATACCCAGTATATTTGTATTGTAATAATCTATATAATATAGAAGTATGAAATAGAATACACCATTCATGGAGACGGTAAGTCGTACGTACGCATGAACGTTGTTTCTGTTTTTATGTCGTATTGAAAGAAAGAAAGAAAATGAAAAATATGTATATATATAAATATAATATCATTAAATTAGAATTATAATGTTATATATATCATATAATTTCACTTAACCCATCCTTAATACATCCCATATAGTGTGTGAATGAATCACATCACTTTAAGGGGGCGGTAGTCCACACTTCCTCAAATGAAATTATTGTATTTACACCAAATGGAAAGTAAAAATATGTGTGTTGTAAAAGGAATAAAAAATATTAAATAAATAATAAATATAATATATTTCATATATAAATACAGTTTTTATCATAATTTCCAACATGATATGTGGTAAGTAAAAATGAACAATCATCGTTTAGTGAGGCGGTAGTTCGTCGTACACGTAAATTGTATGTTCATTACCCATTAAATGGAGGTGTTTGTAAGTGTAGGATGAAATATTATCAAAAAAATCATATTATATTTATTATTATGTTGTTATTATAAAATAATTAAACAAATAGATTGGAGGGGTGGAGAATAAAAATAAAAGAAATTAGCTTGAGAGAATGTTTTACCTCTTAATCAAGTAACTCCTTTTGGTTTGTGCCAAAATGCTTCCTTGGAAGACTTTCTACACAAAGGGTGGATTCAAGAAGAAATTTAGAGATTTTAGGAAGTGTATTGGGTAGATATTTTCTGAACCTAAGTGGTTTGAGAGGTGCAAATAAAAGGGATAGGTGGTGGCCTTTTATAAGGAAAGGAAAGGACACACTTGACATTTTTTAAAACAAGTTTGGTGTACATACATTTTTACCTAAAAAGAGTCATAAAAAGCAAACAAACCTCAATAATGGAAGTTTAATGGCCTAATGATGGACATAAAATTGGGTTTGGACAAGTTTATAAGTCTTTTTGGGTTATTTTTTTAAGGTTTAGTCCTTAGTTAAGCTTAATTTAACCTTAATCAATATAATTAATTTTAATTAATTTCAGTAATATTTTTGGTCAAACACTTATTTTACCTTATTATAAATTAGAAATTATTATTTTTCCAAATATTTAATCCATTTTTCTAAATTATAATTACATAATTTTTAGATTTTAATTTAAAATTAATCCTAGGGTTGGGTTAACAATGCGGGTTTTTTATGTAAAAACATTCAAAAGTTTGCTAAGTTTTTATATCCAATTTTAATGTGAAATTGATCTCAATGACCTACAGTATTTTAATTGATAAAAATATTATCTAATTAAACTTTTAAACCAATTTAAAATATAATTTATCCTTAAAAATAAATTAGATGAAAAAGCAGTTTTGAATTAAAATCTGGTATTTTACACTATTCATTCAAAAATGAAGTTTCTCAGAAAAATACCAAAAATTATCCATAAAATAATTTAGAAATTCTAAATTTAAAATAAAATTTATTTTATAAAATTAAAATCATAAATTTGTCTAAAATTAATTTTATTATTTTTCACAAAAGGACATTAAAAGTAGTTTGTTTGAGAAAATAGTGTTTTTAAACATATAGGGACAATAGCAAAATTTATATATTTCATTGTCAATATATTTTATTTATATAAAATAGTTTTAAAAAATATTTGAAAAGTAGTTATTAGTATTCATGTTACTAATTTTAACGGCTATGTTATAATTATCTCATTTAAATAATTATAACAATAAAATGATGTTTTGTAGAAACATCGGTGTTGCATGTAATGTACGCCAAGTTAGTTTCATGTCAAAGGAATGTTTAACTTAATGGATTGCAGGACATAAATGAAAATTTAATTTATTTGAGTGAAAAAAATGTCTATTAAAACTTGGGGTGTTGCATTCTACCCAACTTAAAAATGATTTTTTTCCTTAAAATTCATCACTTGGGTAAAAAATGAGGATACTTCTGCTTCATCATATCCTCACATTACCATATAACTTTCTCAAACTGGTGATTTCTCTACCAAACTTTGACTAGGTGAGTGGTCTTATTTTTTAGAAATTTCTCTAATTGGTCCAGAATTTCAATAGGTTTCTCTTCGTAATATAGATCATACTCCAACGGTATGGCCTCTGAGTTTAGTACATCTGAAGGGTTAGGTAGGTACTTCCTCAGGAGAGATACATGGAACACATCATGAACATGAGAGAGATTTGGAGGAAGTTCCAATAAATAGGCTACCATCCTGATATGATAAAGAATCACAAAGGGATTGATATACCTAGGTCTTAGTTTTTCTTTCTTCCTGAATCTCATAACTTTCTTCCAGGGTGAGATTAGAGGGAAAACCTTTTCACCAACTTAAAATTCTAGATCACACTGATGGATATCAGTATAAATTTTTTGCTAACATTGAGATTCCTTTATATACTATTGAATGGTTCTAACCATCTCTACCATTTCTTCAGTGATCTCAGGTCTCAACAGCTCTCTTTCTCTAACCTCATCCCAACATGTTAGAACTCTACATTTATTACCATAGAGGGATTCATAAGGTTACATATAAATTATTGAGTGAAATCTGTTGTTGTAAGAAAACTCAACTAGAGGAAGGTGTTGATCCCAACCACCTTTGAAATCTAGTGAACGTGACCTTAACATATCCTCTAGGGTTTGAATTTTTCTTTCAGACTGACCATCTGTTTGAGGATGATAAGTAGTGTTGAAACTCAATTTTGTGTCAAGTTCTTACTGAATACTTCGCCATAACTTTGAGGCAAACCTTAGATCCCATTATGATATAATGTAATGTGGTACTCCATGCAACCTTACCACTTCCTTAATGTATATCCTGACAAGTTGATCCAGAGGGAATTCTTCTCTAATAGTGATGAAGTATGCTGACTTCGTAAGGCGATCAACTACAACCCATATAGAATTAAACCCTTTAGATATTTTCGGTAGTCCAATGACAAAATACATAGTGATATTCTCCCATTTTTATTTTGGTATGGGTAATAGATGAAACATCCCCTTTGACTTTTTCCTTTCTTCCTTAACTTGTTGGCATACTAAGCACTGAGATACAAAATCAGTGATATCTCTCTTCATGCCATCCCACCAGAAATATTCTTTCAAATACCTATACCTCTTCGTAATTATAGTATGAATAGATAAGGAAGAAATATGAGCTTCCTCTAAAATATCCTTCTTCAAATATGGTATGGAAGGAACAAATACATGGTTCTTGAATCTCATTATTCCATCCGGATCATGGTTAAACTCAGGAACATTTTGGAATTTCTTTGAAACTCTTCATCTTCCTTATGTGCCTCCTTAATCTTCACGTGGATAGAGGGTTGAACATTGATTTTAGAAAGATAATATTTATCCCCTCCCTTTAGGATTTTTAGATCCATCCTTTACAAATACATAAATATTGTATCTTTTATGATCCTCATCATGGATAAGCTAACATGATCCTTCCGACTCAAATCATCATCCACCTTGTTCACTTTCCCAAGGTGGTAATGTATTGAACAGTCATAATCCTTTATCAACTATAATGATATTTTTAGCACATGTTCAACTCCTACTGTGTGAATATATATTTCATACTTTTATGGTCAGTATATATATATCACACTTTTCTCTATAAATATAATGGCTACATATCTTTAATGAAAAAATTACCAATGCTAACTCCAAATCATGAGTTGGATAATTTTTATCGTGAATCTTCAAATTTCATGAGACATAGTCTATAAACATGTTATTTTTCATAATAAAACATTATAATCCCTTATTGGATGCATTAATATAGATAGTAAAACCTTCTCCACTTTAGGATAATGTAAGAACAGGTTCACTGACTAACCTTCTCTTCAATTCCTTGAAATTTTTCTCACATTCATCTATCGAGAGGAACTTGACACCCCTTCAAGTTAAATTGGTCATAGGATTAAATAGTCATCATAAATTCTTCAAAAACCATTGATAATATCCAGATAAACCAATAAAGCTGCATATCTCAGTCACCATGGTTGGTCTAGGCCAGCATTCAATATCCTCCTTCTTTGATGGATCTACTACTATACCATCTCTTGAGATTATGTAACCCAAAAATGAAAACTTTTGAAGCCAAAATTCACACTTTGTAAACTTTTCATATAGATTATCCTTCCTTAGGGTCTTTAGTACAATTCTCAAGTGATATTAATGCTCTTGATTTCTCTTTGAATATATAATAATATCATTTATAAAGACTATCATAAACTAATAGAGGTAATCTCTAAAGACTCTATTTATTTAATCCATGAATATAACAGGGGAATTAGTAAGACCAAAATACATCACTATATATTCATAGTGTCCATACCTTGTACAGAATGTTTTCTTGGGTATATCCTCTTTCTTAACCCTCAATTGATAATCAATGCAGAGTCACATTGATCTATATTTCTTATTCAAAAAAAGAACTGGTGCACCCCAAGGTGACACACATGGCTGAATGAATCCCTTATCAAGTTTTTCTTAGATTTTCTTCTACAATTCCTGCAACTCAATTGGGACCATTCCATAAAGAGTCTTTTAAATTGGTGTGGAACTAGGTATGATTTCTATTGAGAACTAAACTTCGTGTTTTGGTGGAAGGTTAGGAAACTCTTTTAGAAAGACATCCACAAAATCCTGAACAATAGGCATATCATCGATGTCAATTTTCTCTCTAACCATTTGAGATAAAAAAATATTTTTAATTGGAATTAATACCTATACATTGGATTTAATATTCATAGGAATTTCATACTTATCATTACATGGATGGATGATCATAGGAGGGTTTCAAATATCAAAAGTAACTTCCCTTCCTTAACAATTTATGTGGGATTTATACATAGAAATCCAATCCATTCCTAAGTTGACATCAAATTCAACCAAAGGAAGAATGAAAAGATTTGTAGGAAACACATTCCCAAAAACTTCAACTAGAGAGGAATCATAGACTTGAGATGAAATCATCAAACCATTAGAGGTTTGTACTGCCAATTCCAAATCTAATTGTTTTGGTGGAATATTAACATCCTTATAAAATTCTTTAGATATTAAAGAGTGGGTAGATCCAAAATTAAATATGACATTAGCAGTTCTAGAGTGGATGGAATGTGTACCTTTCATCACATCATTATATCACCCCTCATCAGAAATAGTGATTTCATGAGATTTCCCCTTGTATCTCAGCTTAAGAGGTTGCTGATACCGATCATCATCTCCAGTCCTTAGGTTTGGGAAGTGGTTAGAATAATGATCATTCTCCTTACACATGTAGAATTAAATCGTGGGAGGTTCATTATGTGAAAATTTCTCTCAATTTTCATTTTGACCTAACTTCTTCCCTTAATTTTGGCAATCAATTTCCCAGTAACCTTCCTTTATTCACTTAAAAAATTAACTAGACCCCTTAATACATATTCCTCCATGATAATTTCCACATTTAGAGAATAAAGGAAAACTAATATTATTTTCTCCATGGTTTTTAAAGTTTCCTTTGAACATCATCTTCATTTTCTTATCAAAACCATGAGGTTGATATATGACTCCAACCTCCATTTCAACCTTGATTGGAAAATTAAAAATCTCTTCATAGCTACTAAAGTATCTTATGGATAGCGCCTTTCTGAGACTTATATTTAATCCACTGAAGAACCTATTAAATTTTCTTTTGGGTTGGATGATAAATCTTGAAACATGCCTCACAAGTCTCGTGAAATTATCCTTGTAGGTACCAACAGATTCATCATCCCTTTGATTCAACTCAAGAAACTCTTTCTCTATATTGAACTCGTCCCATTCCATGGATTCAATCTCATATTACTACCATGTATTCTTGATTAGAGTCCACCACTAATCTACTTCACCTTTTAACCAATAAACAACATGGATAAATTTTTCATGCTCCAAACACTAAAGAATAGAGAATACCTTTTCAATGGCATTGCTCCATCATTCGGAAACAAGTGGATTAGAAGACCCTTTGAAAGAAGGTGGATGTTGCCTCATGAAAGACTCAATATAATTTTGCTCCCTCCATTTCTCATTTGGAATTCCACCATGATTCGTAGCATGATAAAGTTGTGTGAACATAGTAATGAGGTTTTTTATTCCAACTCCAGTTTTATTTGGTTACTCAGGAGGAAAATCTTTGTTTTATCTATCGTAATCACCATTAATGTGGTTCCTTAGGGTTCCAAACATTGACTAAAACCAAAATCATAGATTAATAAACATTTATTATATTGAGGAACCACATAATCATGAAAAGTCACTTATAGGATGTCTAAATTATGACACCTTACTTAATCTATGACACCATAGGCTTATCCTAGGTTATTTATAGGATAATTCTATTTAAATTAGTTATGATGATTCATGAATATTTTGTGAATTCTCGAAGTATATCCCTCGGGAGTGTCAAACCAGGTGTGAAGGAAGAACCGTTTTCATGTACCGTATTACCCTAAGTCAGTCCTAGAACATCTTGTTGGACTTGTTACTCCTAGGTAAATATGTGCCAGATCCACATCAACTTGTAGTATATAAATAGGTATATATTTCTAGGAAACCACTCTCTCTATCCTTTAGAAAAATTCCAAGACATTTTCCTATACTTTTCCTTCTCCTTATACTTATCCCTATACATGTCCTTAGATTTACCATTAAGGTTTTCTTATCTTAGTTTCCAAATGTTAACAAAACCTTTGCTCTGATACCAACTATAGAGACCCTCTCTTTTCATAAATTAACATTATATAACATTTTCACAATACTTAAAACATTATACAAACATATTCCTAAAGACCATACTAGTCTATGGCCTTTAGAAACACAGAAACATAAACTTTGATACATAAGTGGGCTACATTATCTCCTCCTTGAAAAGAACCCTTCTTAGACACATAAAACATAATACATGTCTTCATAACCTGGAGAAGGCAACATAAAATGGGGTGAGATGAAATGCTTAATAAGGTTAAGAAAGGGAGATATATAAGCATAATCATGAGCATAAGGGTATGAGAACATGATCAGAAAAATAGAAGATCATACCCTACATATTAAAGATCATATACATGAATCATGTCACAAAGATTGGTAGTTCATAAGACATGATTCATAAGGAAATAAATAACATAAGCCATAAAATCATAACATAGGAATAAACATGGAATTTTGGAAAACATATAAGCATATATAATAATTTATATAGTATTCAAGGAATTTCTGTTGAGACCATCTTAGTGGAAAAAGTCCTTTACTGAACTGGGTTCACACCTCATTCTAGCCTTGTATTATTGAACCAAGTTCACTCTCCATTCCTACCCTATAATACTAAATTGAGTTTATTTCCCATTCCAACCCAATAATACTAAACCCAATTAATTTATCATTATATCCATGTCTATTTAATGAGATATAAATATTTACCCAATGCATTAGAGGGAGATATAGGTCCCACCCATCTCATAGTGAAATCATATATACAAGTTCCACAAGATCATAAATAACCATATCATAAACCATGAAATGAAATGGGTATTATAAACAAGTAATAATATCATAACCTATGGAAATATATAGGTTTCATAATCATTTCATCGTAAACATAACTCATGAAAAGAATTAGGTTTCAAAAGCATATAACCCGCTAAAGAGAAATGGGTTTCATAAACATCATGTCGTCAAAACATAATCCATTAAGAGAAATAATATGAATAGAAATAGTGAATAATTTTCCCATAAAGGCATGATTAAAACCATTTTATGTTATCTTATATGGGAAATAATTTTTAAAGATCTTTTAAAAACATTTCTTATGGAAAATATCACTTCTTCATTGAAAAATTCTTTTTAAAACATAAAAACTTTTGAAAACTTTTTCTTTGAAAACAAATTTGAAAACTTATAAATGAAGCATTTAAAATGATACAACATTTTTAAAATACTTTTAAATTTAAAATGTTATTAAAATATCTTTTGAAAACATTTTTTAAAACATGTTTTTTGAATACAATAAATTTCTGGCCGTAGAGAGAGGCAGTTATATTTTACTTAAAAACATTATCTTAAGTACCAAAGATTGGGGAAATGGTAATAATATAATAGGATATCTTTAATAACCATAGTAAAATAAAATTAATGAGTTTTATTTATATATTTATCATAATATTTCATCAAATAAATTATAAACATAAATAATATTGAAAAGCAATGAGATTGTTTCAATAAGATCTTATCACTTGGTAACCTGGGATCATACTCTCCATGTAAGAAAAATAAATTAAATTAAGATTAAAATATCATTAAAAGTTTTATATTATTAATATAACATGTAAAATGTAAGTATATACACCTAAAAAATAATTAAGGTGCATAACAAAACATGAGTCTCAAAGAAGGAAAATTGAGACAAAACTATTTTACCGATTTGGTAACTTTTGAAACATAAACCCTGTTAAATAAAGATTATATAATGGATATATAAATACCCATAAATTTAATTATATTAATCATTTAATACATCTATTTTCATTATACACACCACACAAAATGAATGGGTGGTGAATAAAGCATGTATCTCATGAAAATGAAAAGTGAGATGAAATCCCCTTACCTTGTATCATGACTCTCATCATAGTCATTCAAACCAAATGTATAATAAATATAAATTTATTATAAATATTTTAAAGAACCATATTATTATATATAATACCATAAATGGTTTTATTATGACCTTATATTACCTGCTTGTTAACCATCCTATGTTAAGGTTTTACTTCAGATGATATTTGCTTTGTTCATCACATGTGTCTTAATTTGTTATATCTTTAATCATTATAATTATATCATGATTCTAGAATGTAAAACATGATATAAATATAAATTATATAAATTATATTTTCACTATAATAATATATAGAATCTATAATTATGAAATGGAATACAATATTCATAGAAACGGTAAGTCGTATGTACGCATGAACGTTGTTTTCATTTTTATTGTCGTATTGAAATAAAATGAAATATATGTAAATATATAGTATCATTAAATTAAAATTAAAATGTTATATATATTATATAATTTCACTAAACCCATCCTTAATACATTTCATATAGTGTGTGAACAAATCGCATCGCTTTGAGAGGCCGATAGTCCACACTTCCTCAAATGAAATTACTGTATTTACACTAAATGGAAAGTAAAAAAGATTTGTTTTATAAAATTAATACATAAAATTAAAGACATAATAAATATAATACATGACATATATAAATATATTTTTCATAATAATTTCTACCATGAGAGGTGGTAAGGAAAAATGAACAATCATCGTTTAGTGAGGCGGTGGTTTTCCATAGAGGTAAATTGTATGTTCATTACCCATTAGATAGAGGTGTGTGTAATTTTAGGTTGAAACCTTAGCATAACAACATCATAGTATATTTAGGATATAGTTTTTGTTATACAATAATTTAATAAAGAGATTTTAGGGGGTGTATAAGGAAAATAAAAGAAAGGAGCTTGAGAGAAGGTGTTACCTCTTAATTGGGTAACTCCTTTTGGTTTGTGCCAAAAGGATTCCTTCGAAGAATTTCTACCAAAAGGGTGGATTAAAGGAGGGAGGGAGGGATTTTGGGAATTTTAATTTGTCATATATTGTCCGAATCTAAGTTTTGTGAGATTTTTGAAGAAGAGGGAGAGTTGGTAGCCTTTTATAGGGAAAGGAAAGGACACACTTGGCATTTTTGAAAATAAGTTAGGTGTACCCACTTTTGTACCTAAAAAGTCATAAAAACCAAAAAAACAAAATAATGGAAGGTTAATGGCCGAATAATGGCCTTAAAATGGGTTTTTTACAAGTTTATAAGTCGTTTTGGGTCTTAAATTTATGGTTTAGTCCTTAGTTAAGCTTAATTTTACCTTAATCAATGTAATTAATTTAATTACTTTCAATAATTTTTTTGGTCAAAAACTAATTTGACCTTATTATAAATTATAAATTATTATGATTTTAAATATTGAATCCATTTTTCCAAATTATAATCACATAAGTGGTGAAAATTAATTTAAAATTAATCCCACAGTCGGGTCGATATTGCGGGGTTTTTTAAGTAAAAACATTCAAAAGTTTGTTAAGTTTTTATATCCAATTTCAATGTGAAATTGATCTAAATGACCTAAAGTGTATTAATAGATAAAAATATTATCTAATTAAACTTTTAAACCAATTTAAAATATAATTTAACCTTGAAAATAAATTATATGAAAAAGCAGTATTGAATTAGAATCTGTTATTTTTTACTATTCATCCAAAATGAAGTTTCTTAGAAAAATACCAAAAATTCACCCTAAGATAATTTCTAAATTATAAATTCAAAAATTAATTTTATTTTATAAAATTAATTTTCTTAATATTTATAAAATTAATTTTATTATTTTTCACAGAAGAACATTAAAAGTAGTTTGTTTGAGAAAATAGTATTTTTAAACATTTAAGGACATTACCAAAATTAATATCTTCCATTATCAATATTTTTTATTTATATAAAAATATTATAAAAATATTTGAAAAGTAGTTATTGTTATTCATATTCCAAATTTTAATGGCTAGGTTATAATTATCTCATTTAAATAATTATAATAATAAAATGATGTTTCGTAAAAACATCGGTGTTGAGTGTAACGTACACCAAGTCAATGTCATGTGAAAGAAATGTTTGACTTATTGAATTTAAAGACAAATGAAAATTTAAATTATTTGGAAAAAAAATTTCTATAGAAACTCAGGGTGTTACAGTTTAGGTCTTAACGAGACCATCCTTGGATACTAAAGGATTGACTGCCTTGATGTCATTTACTTTGTTTCCTTTGATTATGCATAAAGAATACAATTAATATGTATGTATTATCTTGTATGATTAAAGTTGTTTTGTGACTTGATGTGATTTTTTAATAACCTATTATAGTTGGGAACATTTGTGAGAAATTTACTGGGATCCTAGGGCTGTAGTGATGGTTGATTTCGGTGATGGAAAGATGGATTATACTATACATAATGGTGTGGGAATAAAATCAAGTGGTTAGTATGAGTTCAGAGTGGGGATTTATCATTAACACATGTTATTTATTGGTTCTTATTTGATGTCTAAATGTCCTAATATCTTTTACTATTGTTTCTAACTACTCAATACATTTTTATTCTATATAATAAAAGTGTATCCTTGATATGGTAGCTTATGATGATTCCTAGAGTGCTTGGATAAATTATGAAATTATGAATAACTTAATAAATGAAAATGTATGGTTCATAATAGTCATAGAAGATGATTACATACTTAAAAATAAAATCAAGAGAAATCATGGGGTTGATGGAACTTGGTTTATATGATTAAAGCATAAATCTTGGAAATGAATATGGAATAATATTAATTTAAGGATAATGAATTCATTAATATTTAATATGATGATTGTATACTTGTTTGAGGTCTAGTCCTTAGTAGTGGAAGTTATGTGTCTTGCACAATGATAGTTGTAGATGAGTTTAATTCAAGGTAGTTTCCCATAGTGTGGTTCTATGTGATATATTATATATTTTTTATTTCAAGTGCTTCACCACCCGCATCGATAGGAAAACTGAAACCCAAATGTTTTGTGGGGATATTTTCTCCAATATTTAGGATTTTAAGGGAATAAATGACTGACTTTTCCCTATATCCCACTCTCTATTTTTCTATAGTTATATATATAAATGTCTTGAGATATAATGGCTTATGATATAGGGTGTGTTTCTATACAGGAGGTGATGTAACTCAGATTTACTATACATTTATGTGTTGGTTTTAATGACTTGAGGTATAGTACATACATTTATCCTTACATGGTGGATACATCTTCCCATGGGTGTATGTGCATGGCTATGATGTCTTGAGTTATAATTCATTTACACAGCATATAATTTATTTTGGGCATACACCTAGGTACTATTAGGGATAAAAATTATATTTTAATAGGTTTCAGAAGATATAAAATGGCTATGATATGATTTCATGAGGTTCTGGATGACTTATGAAGGGGGTGATCATAGGACATGAGCCATCAGTGCATGATAGTGACAAAATATTGGGTAAGTGTAAGAAAGGTATCTTTATTTGTGTGTGTGTGTGTGTGATTTTGATAAAAAAATGATTGAATTATATTTGTTATTTAGGTAATTATCTATGGTGAGGGTGATAAGATAGGTTTACCTTTTCAGGTGATGAGTTAGTTTAATTTGTTTATTATTTAGGATTTAATGTGATTTTTTCACACTTTTGAATGAGAGGTTTTGGGGATGATCTTACTAAGTATACATTTTATTCTCACCCAAGATATATATATAATCTATTTTTAGATATAAAAGAGTTGGTTGGTGATTGAGATTGGTGTTACTAGTTCATGGGAGTTTTTTAAGATATGTTGGAGCTTTGTGGTCACAATAGAGGATTCAATTTTGGTATTTTTCTATTTTTTTAGTTTTTAATGATATTATGTGGATTGGGATTGATTTTATATTTATGCATGGTGTTTTTTGGTTTCTTTATAATTTTTAGTTAATTCTTGAAATCTATATTTAGGTTAATTACTCCTATGTATGCATTTGATATACCCTTGGTGATAATCACCAACCTATGGCCTATTAGAGGTGGGATTTTGTGGTCATTATCTCCCTTTATTTATTTACATCCTAGGAGAGATAACTTTTGAGGGAGGGGGTTATGAAACTAGAAGTATATTAAGAATTTAGGCTTGTAATATATCTCTATATCATGTTTTTCATGTTTTATATAGGTTTTAAGAAGTCTATATTCCAAAGCGGTTCCAAGATGTTTTAAAATTGGATTTAAAAAAACTCTTTATCCAGTCTAACACAAATAATAAACTCAAAAAAATTTAATGTATACATGCAATAAGTTCTATATAACAAACCTTTACCTAAAACTCTCAAAAGAATTGTATATTATAAACATATATAAAAGGGATTGGAATACCTCTTTGTACTTTTAAATAAGAATAAAAAAGTGAACCCTAATATATTTAAATCAAATTTCCCCATAAAAATAACTCATTTATAGAAAATAACTTTTCTATTACTTTGTTCCATTTTCTTAAAAAATCAAAAAACACTACAAAAAAAAATAAAAAAAATAATATCACAAAAAATGTGAATACTTTATAATAATTAACACTTACATTTCTCTTATATTTTCCTTAGTGTAATATAATTCTAATTATTATAAGTTTTAAAAAATATTAATATAGGATAACAATAAAATGAGTGAAAATAGAAATATTTAACCATATATCTCAACTAAAATCAAGTTGGAGGAGTCTGATCTCCTCAACTTGTTTCTCAAGAAGATATCCATGGAATAACTTTAACCATTATCCATAAATAGTGATGGCCTTCTTTGTCCCCCCATTATTTCCACCGCACCATGATCAAAAAAATTATTAACTAAAAAAATTACCTTCCCACTTGTAATGTAATATAAATCACATTAACTTCATTTTAGAGTTTTAAAGTATCACATTAACTGAATAGAAGAAGCCTTTATTATTACAAATTTTTCCATGATCTGATCATTCATTTTAATTATAAATATTTGAATCTTAATAAAATTATATCCTAATATCTTATAATATTTGAATGTGAAACCTTCTCTATCTCTTTTCATTCACCAAATATAAATTCATTTTCTTCAAAACCCGGTAAGTCTTTTTATCCAATTCCATTGAATTGGAAAAAGTTTTTATAAACATGAGTCTCTTTAGGTTCATTCCTATTATCATTTTATATTCATCCTGATACACCCATAATTTTTCATCAATCCTTTTTAGTAGTAATTATGATTATTTTTTATATTATTATATAAAAATTTGATTTTTAGTTGATTTCATTACCCCTATTGGTTTAAGGGAGGCAGGGTATTGATGTTTTATGTAACACACCATAATTATTAGTCAATGATTTTATTCTCATATTAAAGAAATAAGTCCTTGAATCACCTATAACTAGTTTTAGAATTCAAATATATATAAATTTAAAAGTCATGAAAATAACTAAAACAATACTGGAATCCTTAGTTATAGTGTTATTTTCCTCCACTAGTCATCATACATATTTTTTATTAATGAAAACGATGGTCGAAGGTCACATAAGAAACAAAAAAAATCAAGGTAGTATATAATAGTTTAGTCCAAGTCATTATCTTGATAGTATAATTTTATACAAAGAGGAAATAGAACTTAAGATTTAAAACAACACAAAATACTCCCCTTTATTACCTTACAAATCAAGGAATCTACTTCTATGTTTCCCTCCCCCTTTGTGTGTTAGACCATAGTTTCATGGTTGATCTTCTCTCTATGATTCCTCATATAGTAGGTGATTTACCAATGTGTTAATATGGTATTATTCTTATAATTATCAACCAAGTAATAATCCATTTCTATAATATATAAAGGGATGTTTATGGCCTTTCACCAAGAGATTTAATTTGCTAATGCTCGAGCCACAACTATGACTGAATTCCCCACACAATAAATATAATCCAATATAAATATTATATCAACACATTCAAAAAAAATGAAATGTCTATATGATTCCTATCCACCAATTATCGATGAATTCAAAAAAATATTTTGATTTAGCCTTGACTTTCACTATCTTATTCATATTTAAATGAGAGGGAACATAAGGTATCATAAGATAATTAAATTTTTAGAAAACCATGTAACATTTTAATAAATCAAAAATAGTTTTGAAACTAGTAATGAATCATTTAAGGGAGCTCATTCTAGGGTATCTACCTCTCTTTATTATGTCACTTGACTTATGTGGTTATTTACAAGGTTTTAGGGTACCTTTATATTTTTTATCTCAATATTAAACTCCTATATAAACAACATCCCTATCACTAATATTATCATATAATATGATTTCCAAAAAAAAATAGAATAGTGTTTAATGATCAAAATATATAGTTACTTTATTCCCAGACAAATTAGATTGAATTTTTTTAAAGAAAAAAATAAAATACAAACACTCCTTATTTGTTATAGTGTGGTTGTCTTGGTTAGAATCTATGATTCTTCATGCATTGTTTATCAAAATATTCTTTCCATATATCGTTCTTCATAGTAATACTCCTAGAAATATATTCAATACATTATATACTATATCTAAAGGTATATACCAAAATAGTGGTTTTATTACTGGATGTGTGGTCATATTTATTATTATCTTATCAAAATATATTTAAATAGTGTCATTAAACAAAAAATTTAGTGAATTGTATTTATATATTTGGATAAAAAAGAATAAAAAAATAAAATCATTAAAGAATATATTATAATACCATGCATGAACAAGAAATAATCTGGCATGTTTTATAAAATCCTATAATATAGGGAAGAAATAACACAATATTTATATTTGTCAACCTCAATGACATTCTTTGAAATAATATTTCATAATATCTATTTTCAACCATAAAATAAAATAATTCATAGCAAGGGTTTTCTTAATACATATTGTTAAATATTGTTTAAAAATTTTTAGGAATTTATAAAATTAAATTCCATAAACTATAAATTCTTTAGGAAAAATTATAGTCAAGATTCAGTTATATCATTGAAAATTCTTACCATATATCTTTTAAAATTTATTGATTCATTATATAGTCCAAATATCATCCTTATGAAATAAAAGGTATTATGAGGAAAATAAAAATTTTCTTTTATCAATCACTTAGTGGGATAGGAACCTAGAATTATTAAGAGAACCTATACAAAAAATAATAATGATTTCTCTCATCAATCCTTTCAAGTGGTTGGTTAATAAAATCAATTGAAAAGGGGATATTTTCATTTCAAATGTTTTCATTTTTTATTTTCAATAAAAAATCTCATGTTTAGGAACTAATTAATATTAATTATTATTAGTAATGGTCAAACTAAATTTCTAAGGCACTCTTTGAATCATAATAACACATTAAAAGTCAAAAATATGATAAATTATATTATCATAATGTAATTTCTCAACATATTACTTGACTACTTCAATCATTATTTTGTTTAATAACGACTAGGGATAGCTCACTAGATTGAATTTATTTTACTATAAACACTAGTGAATATTATATTTTTGAATAAGTCATAGGATATCATATAAAATCCAAACTATTAATTTATGTTTTATTTAATTATTTTTATGAGATTAATTTCATTATCTAGTATAACATTATTTAAAATTATGATAATAAATTTCTCCTCACTCATCAACTAAACATACATAATTTTTGAGGTAAATGGTTTCTGTTCAAGTGTAAATGGGTTTATAAGTGTTAGAAGCAACTTAATCTAATTGAAATTTGATATATTCTCAAACTAAATAGATAGTGAGGAATTATTTTCATCTTCAATTAAAATTAGAAAATTAAACCAATATAAAAATACTTTATCATGTCATTAAATACTTGATCAATTATTTTAATCACATAAAATTCATTTCTTACCTCAAAAATAGTTTATAATTTTTTAAAATAACCAGAGTACATGAGATTTTTTCGAGGTTAAGTTTTTTATTTTATAATTTATTACCCCCTATGGAAAAATATTATCATAGTATGAAAAAGAGAAAGACAATATCTAATATTGAAAATACTTTATTAACCTAAGAATATTGAAATGAACCATGTATTTCCCAAAAACTATTGATAGTTTTCCTAGTCTGCATTAATGATTTTTCTTACTATTATGAGATAAGGTCTCCAAAAAACTATATAGGCATTCTAATTAGTGTTTTCTTCCAATATATTAATGACTTGAAAATAAATAGTAAAAATAAAAGTTTTTAAATCTTACTATTACATTCTCTAACACGCTAGTTTAAAATAGTATGACATAATTTAATTGGATCACCACCACTATCATCATCTTGTGAACTCTGGTTTGTGAAGATAAAATTTAAGAGTGAGTCATGAAATTAATGGATTTTTCTTAATCACAAATATCGTTATTAATGAATTTAACTTTTTTGAAAGTAATAATAAATGTCACTAAATCATTATATTTTTTTTGAATTTTTGGTGTGATTAATTTAGAAAATTTTCTACCCAATATTAATCTATAAAAACATATAACTAACAATTATTATTAAAAAAAATTTAGGAACATTACCAATATAGAAATTTTTTAATAGATTTTAAAACGATTATGTTTACCTAAAAATCTAAAATATATGAAGTCTTTTTATGATGCTTCATTATTTTTTATATTTGATTGACTCATTATATAAGGGAATATTGGATTAATATATGATTTATCATCCATTGTCATCTTTATCATATCATTATTTGATAATTTCATATCCTTTTTTTGTTTCACTATTTTTCTTAACATTATTTATAAATTTAAAACTTCCTTCTATTATGTAGTTTTAATATCCACTGGTACATTAGGTGATTATTTTAAATTTACAATATTCAATAAAATAATTCTTAAATAACATTTTGGATTGATAATTGGTTAAGAGGATATCTTACAAAACCATTGATTCATGAAATCAAAAAATTATAATAAGTAGTACTATATGGAATCTATTTTAATCACTACATTAATTTTATTATTAACTTTTGAATATAGTTTTATTATGGTTATATTTGAGTTTTATAACTATTCGATTTATGGTCACTAGTTCTTTTTTATTAATAAAATTATTGAAAACTACATTGGAATGGTGGTATTCATTGTTGTTATTTATTTACAAACGCATTTTTAATGTTTTACCTATCCCTCTAAAATAGATTATACATCTTATATAGGTTTGATTTGTTTTTAAAAAAAATCACAAAACTTTTAGTTTATTTCACATGAGGATACTAGTAAGTATAATGTTTTTGGATATATAGACACCATAGAAAATAGAAGGAGTGGATGGTTCTATATTTTGATTTAAATCCATAAGCCTTACAATAGTTTCTAACTTATCAAGCATATTCTTAGGTAAAAGTGATTCTAAAGACCAAACCTGGTGTACTATCTATTATATTATATGTTATATTCCAACCTATTAGGATATTGGTTAATCTTCTCACTAAGTTATTCTTATTAAAATGTGGATTTTTTATTCAGTGATACAATTGATGATTCACTTAAAATATTTTGATCATCATATGTTTAACCATGGTATGATAAGACTAGAAAGTTATTAAAATATGTTTTTTTAATGTGGATATGTTCCATAAAATTTTTTAAATCATACTTAATACTCATATATTTCCTCTCCATTTATTTTTTTGATTCTATAAATTATATTTATAATGAATGTTCTTCTAGAAGTTGGGATAGATTTTTAAAAAAAAAATTACTCATTATTTACCCTATCTAGTAGTTATTCCTAGTTTTGGATTATATAACTACTCCTTTATATCTACTTCGAATGAATTTAGAAATTATCTCAATCTAACCAGCTTAGTAGTTACTGACTTCAACATTAATGTTTCGTAAACAATGGTAATCTATTTTAAGCTTTTGTTGGGGTCCTCACATGCAATTCTATGGAATATTGTTAAAATATAGATAAGTATATCCTTGAGATCAAAATATATTTATAGATAAATATATGAAATTTCAATATTGGAATAAGTGTAATTAAATTCATAAATATATCTTAATGTTTGGTTGATGTTTTAATTTTTTTTACCATTTCCTCGTTATTTGATCCTAAATATGAAATGATGAGTATAATACTAGAATCAGATAAATAAACACTCACAAAGTTGGTTTAGAAATTCTTAATTGTTCTCAAGTATCTTGATTGAGTCAAAAAGATATTACAAATATTAGGATCTATTTTTAGAATTAAATCATTTATGTTTCTAGTCGTGTATAATTTTTAAGGTTAATGGAAATGAAAAAAATAATTAATTAATTAATTAATAATAAATTTAGTATCCTCTCTGATGGAACAAAATTTTTCATGTGACTAAGAGGATCACTAAAAAATAATATTAAGTTTCCAATGCAATGCAGTAAAGAATTAAACCTTGGATCATCTCTCAAGGAGGCTACCACACTCACTTATATTAGTTATATATTTTTTATTACTTTATCAAATTGATGTGAATACATTGGAAATATTTTTTAAAAAATTGATTTTGTGGAATGATATTGGATGAGTAGAGGATGAAATAATTAAATATCAAAGAGATAAATTCATGTTTTATCTATGGTAATATGTCATATTCTATTTTATTAGTTTCCTTAAAAGTGGTCGGTTTTCACTTAAATTTTTATATAATGAATGAATCTACCATTATAGATTAGTCATGTAGAAATGAATTGAAATATTATTTTCAAAAAATTGTCATCAATTTTTATTAATCCTCTTATCTTATGTAGAATAGGGTATACCTATAATAATCACTAACTAATACAATAATTCCTTGAGTTTTATTACATAAGAAACTCCAAATCATGAGAAGAAAACTTCAAGGAGGGATAAACTTAATCATTATTTTTCATCCATGTGATAAAAAAATTCATAATTACTACTTAATATGGTCCATTCCATTATATGTGGGATAATTCAAGCACATAAAATTTAAAATTTATAAAAAAAAAGTTGATGTAAAATAGCATAAAGATATAATGGTAATGAATGTGGCACCTCATACCTGCACTCACAAATCTGGTTCTAAAAAAACTTTCTTTAAATAGTGGATTTTATATGAAGTGAGATGAACCTATATTTACTTTACATCACTTCCATAAGATAAACATTACATATCAAAAATAGTTCTACAATCCTAAGACCAGAAGGATTAGTTTCTTTGAGGACTAGCTACTTAAGAAACTTGTTTTAAAATACTTGTGAGCATTTATCCATAATTAAGCCGCAATAGACTTACTTCTATAATTCTCCTGAGTTATAATAGTCTTCATAACATGGGGAATATAAACAAAATAAAGTGGTTGTATCAAATGATTAGTGAGGTAAAAACTCAACAATATTTCATTAAGGGTTAGATCATAAGTATAATTCCCCAGCCTTAAACATTAATTAATATTGATATAAGTTGACAATTGAATTTAATTCACTTTGAGGATTTTTCAAAGTTTATATTTTTAGAGAATTATGCCATAATTATTACATTACATTTCAAAAATTACAAAGTAGACACTTCTACTCTAACCAATTTTTTTCACAATAATAAAACTCATTAAATAAAACAAGAATTATTTTCTTGATAAAAATATTCTTGAATTCTTCATTTATCTTAACCTTCCTTATACCCTATGAAAAACATTTCAAAAACTTTGGATGAGCATAAAAAATCTCAGTAAGGGATATAAAATAAGGAAATAAAACATTAGTCCATCAATACATACAAATCAATGAAATCATACTTTTTATGCATAAAACATAAGATCTTTAACATACCTCATGAAATCATAAGATTTATGAATAACTCGTAGAAATAATAAATCACAGAGGTAACTTTTGGCATCCATAAAATACTTACATTGTAGCTTTCACAACCACATAGGGAGTAACCTTCGTAGTTACGTTTGGAATACCCATCAAAGTATATTCCCTAAATCTCTTAGGATAAACCTTAATGTTTACCTCTATCACATTACCCAATGAATTGGAGAGATATCTTGGGCTCACCCACCCTCTTTTTATCATGGAACCACCCGTATATGTAAACAATTCCCAAGAACCATAACATAATCATAACATATAAAACAAGCATAAAGGAAAGATAACATTTCCATATTGTAATCACAATATATCATTTCAAAATATTGACATAATAAATTTTTTATCAAAACCATTTTCAATACCAAAATATTTAAAAAAGGGTATACGTTATTTCTTTCCTTTTAAAAATATTACAACTTGTTAATAAAGCCAAATATCAAATAATTCTCATGGCGGCGGAAAGGTTGTTGTCATTTCGTACATTAAAAAAACATTACTTTTGTTGTTTACAAAACTATTCATAAAAAAGGATTAATTTTGAAAACCATTTAATTAAATTAAAATAAAAATGGTATAATTATACACCATATAAAATAAGGTCATGTATAAACCAAAATATTCCTCAATGAAAGAATATTGATATGAAGTCCCTTACCTTGAGTCTGACTTGTCTCGTTCATTCTTTATATTCCTAAATAATAAACTTAAGTTAATTTCTAATTGATTCAGAAAATTTTTCAAGTTTATTATTCATTTTATATTAATTATCATAATTTTATAAAAATTACCTATTATTTAAGTTCATATCAATCATTTTGTCGATATTTTGTAAATGAGTCGAAAATGAACTTATTTTGATGTAAATTGTCCATGTGGTCAAAATTCCATAATCTATAGAATATTATTAATGATTTAAATATCATATATATCCAATATATATATATTTATAATATTCCATAACATTTGGAGATAAGAAATAAAAATTCATCGTTCATGGAGACGGTAGGTCGTACGTACACATAAACGCTACCTTCATTTCTTTATCATATTAAAGGAATGAAAACTTAATGATACATAAGTATGTTATAATTAAATTATATTATTTATTTTATATATGTTAAATAAGCTCATTAATTCCATCCTTTATGAGTTTTATGTATGGCATGAATGAATCATATCACTTTGAGGGGGCGGTAGTCCGCACTTCCTCGAATTAAATTATCGTATTTACACATTATGGAAAGCATAAAGGTATGATGTAAATAAAAAATAAAGAAGCATAGAGACAATATAAATATAATATATATCATATATAAATACATTTTCATCATAATTTCCACCATGAGAGGTGGTAGGAGAAAATTGAACAATCATCATTTTGTGAGGCAGTAGTTCGCTGTACACAAAAGCAGTATGTCTGTATCCATTAGATGGAGGTGTGTGTAAGTGTAGTTCAAATAATTCTCATAAAAAATCCGAGTGTATTGAGGATATTGGTTTTTTTATGTAATAATATAATAGTAATATCATATGGAGTGAAGAAGGAAAATAAAGGAAATGAACTTGGGAGAAGACGTTACCTCTAAAATGGGTAACTTCTTTTTATTTGAGCCAAAAGGCTTTCTTGAATTGCATTTTTTCCAAGGTAAGGCTTCTAGGAGGAAGGTAGGGATTTGGGAAGATTATTTGAGTATAAATTGTATGATCCAAATGGCTTGAGAGGTGTTAGTAAGTGGGTAGAGGTGGTGACCTTTTATAAGAGGGGGGAGGGGCACTTTAGGAAAGTCTTGAAATATTAATTTATTATAAATTCAATTTTGATTAAAAATAGTCCAAAACTCATTTTATTAGAATATAATATTATTTTGGTTCGAATACACATCATTCAATAATTTTTAGACAAGTTTTAAATATTTTTTTATCCTTATCTTTTTTGTTTAACCCTTATTTTACCCTTTTTAATCTTATAGTGATATCATGTTATTTACATATTATAGGTTAATGTAATTACCATATCATGTAAAAAGACCCAAAAAAAAGTAATTTATGAAATATTTGGACTTATCTTAACCATTGAGCCAAATCTTAGATTTTTAGGAATTTAATATCATTTAATATGCTATTTTATAATTTAAGTTATGAATTATGTCAATTTTGGACACTATTCATACTTGATTTTTTTAAAAACTCATAACAACTTGATTCCTTAAAACCAAAGGAATTAAATAAAATTTAATATATCAATATCATCTAGAAAATTCATGTATGATATAAAAATAATAAAATTACATTTATGTTAATATTTATAATATCATTTATTTGAATCTTTAATTAATAAGGTAATCACTCCATCATCATTGTGTCATAAATAAATTTATTTATTTAATGTTAAAAAATTATAATTAAAAACCATGATTTAGAAAATATTCAAATATATCATTTATATTACCCTATATTAAATTTTGTTAGTAAAAGATACATATGCATGTTATATTTCACTTTACCTTAAATTAATTCTTATAACATGTGATTATCAAACCCAAGTGGCTCCATGGGGTCCTAAAATCGACCTAAGTATGGTCATGTTCGAACATATCTCATAAAATAGGATTATTACATGTTTTAGGGGAGTTTAATGTTATTATAATATTATTTGTTACCCTTATTTACCATATTTACCCTTTACCATGGTAAATAAAAATAATTAATGAAGTTACTATTCATAATGTCCAAAAATAAAAAGTACTTATTTAAAAAATTTAGACCTTCTGATTCCAAATATGGAATCCATTTTCCAAATTCAAAACACAAAATTTTCAGAAATTAATTTAAAATTAATTCCCATTATCAAAACCAAAAAACGTGTTTTTAAGAAGTAAAAACAATCAAAAGATTGACATGTATTTACATCCAATTTCAATGTGAAATTAATTATAATGACCAAAATTGAATTAAATGATAAAAACATAATCCAATTACACATTAAAACCAATTAAAAAGATAATCTAATTATATAAATAAATTAAACAAAAAAAACAGTTTTGTATTAAAATGCAGTATTTTTTACTATTCATTAAAATATGACTTTCATTAGAAAAATACAAAAAAATAACCAAAGTAAATTTCTATTCCACTATTTGATAGAATAAGTTTATTTTTTCAAATATACCATATAAAATTGACAAAAACTAGATTTAAAAAAATTTTACCTTCAAAAGGCAGTAAATTGGCCTTTTAAAAATATTAGAGTATTTTATGATTAAAATTGGATTCATTCTCATTTTATGCCTCTAAAATTTATTGAATAAATGTAAAAACATTTAAAAAACATGTCTAATCATATTTTAGTTAGTTCTATTCATTCTCTCCAATACAATGGCTAGGTGTTAACTACCATTTAAAATAATAATATTATTATATTATTATTTTTTGGTATAATTCAAAGTTGCGTGCAATGTAAGATTTCATAGAAACATATTATTGTGTGTCGAGTATGCTATCAGAAAAAGTTCCACCTTTAATGTAAAATTAATATCTTATTCATAAATATTAATAGATATGAAAAGGTATTATTCTATAAATACATGGGATCCTACATCATTCCCCCCTTTTAGAAATTGAGTCCCTGCAATTTTATTTACTTATCAAATAAGTGGGGGTATTTATCCCTCATATAATTTTCAAATTCCCACATTTCCTCTTCAACCATATGGTTTTTTTTCAAACCTTTACCTGATGAATTATCTTATGCTGCAACACTTGCTCTCTGCGGTCAAGAATCTAGGTTGATTGTTCCTCGTAAGAAATATTCTCTTCCAACTGAACTAACTCTAGACTCAAAACATGAGATAGATCCAGAATATAATTTATCAACATTAAAACATGAAAAAAAATTATGTACCTAGGATAAAAATGTAGGTAAATCCACTCTATAGGCAACTAATCCAACTTTTCCCAAATTTCATAGGGTCCAATGAACCTCGGACTCATCTTTCCCTTCTTACCAAAATGCATTACACTTTTCCATGGAGAAAATTTGAGAAAGACATGATCACCTACCTCAAAATAAAGATCCTTCCTCTGGTTATTCGCATAACTTTTATGCCTGCTTTGAGTTGTTCTCATGTGCTTCTGAATCAACTGAACTTTTTAAGCCATCACTTCTACCAATTATGGTCCCATAAACTTCTTTCACCTACTTCATCCCAAAAAGCTGTAGTTCGACAACTATTTCCATATAATGCTTCAAATGGTTCCATCTGTATGCTAGAATGAAAACTATTATTATAAGAAAACTCAACCAAAGAAAGATGTCGATCCCAAATTCCCTAGTAATCCATTGAACAAGAACGTAGTATATCTTCCAATTTCTGAATTGTTCATTCTGACTTCCCATCTAATTGCAGATGAAAAGCTATAATAAAATTCAATTCAGTACTGAATGACTTCTGAAGTCCCTTCCAAAAGTTAGAAGTGAACCTGGGATCACGATCAAATGCAATGGAGGGGATAACTTCATGTAACCTTACTATCTCTTTAATATAAAATCACGAAATTTGATCTGGAGACAGAGTATCTTGAATTGGAAGAAAATGAGAAGATTTAGTCAATCGATCAACAATAACCCATATTTCATTGTTACCTCAAGAAGTCTTTGGTAATACCACTACGAAATATATGGACACATTTTCCCATTTCCACCCTTGTATTAGAAAAGGATGAAGCATCCTTTTCAATTACTACCACTCTTCTTTAACCTATTGAAAAAAAAACTTTTTAGGGTAAAGTCAACAATATCTCTTTTCATTCCATCCCACTAGTAATACTCTCGAAGATCTCTGTACAACTTAGTACTTCCAGGATGAATTGAAAACGGAGAACTATGAGCTTCACATGATAACTCTTTCTTCAAATATGAATCACAAGGAATAAATAATCACTTTTTAAACCTCAAAATGCAGTCTTTATCAATGTTAAATTCAGGTAACATACCCTTTTGAACAAATTCTACCTTTTTCTAAAACTCAGTGTCTTCTTTCTGTGCTTTCTTTACTCTGTCTGCTAGATACTATTATACTAAAACCTAAAAAAATAGATGAATCCCCTACACCAAAAACTTCCAATCCAAAATTCATCAAATCAAAAAACCAAAGGATATTTTTTCAAATGTATCATGATTAATATAGCATTACTTTTCCAACTCAAATCATCAGCCACTTTGTTTACTTTTCAAGGATGGTAATGAATTGTGAAATCATAATCCTTTATTAATTCTATCCATCTTCTCTATCTCATGTTTAATTATTTCTGAATAAATATATACTTCAAACTTTTTTTATCAGTATATATTCCACACTTCATGCCATACAGAGGATGCCTCTAAATTTTTAATGCAAAAAATAACAGTAGCTAATTCCAAATCATGTGTATAGAAATTTAACTCATGAGGTTTCAACTAATGTGAATCATAATAAATTGATTAATCATTATGTATTAGGACAAAACCAAGTCCTTTCAATTATGCATCACTGTGGATAACAAATTCACTATTCCAAGAAGGCATGGCCCAAACTGAAGCATTTTCTGATCTTATTTTTAGTTCCTGAAAACAATCATCACATTCTTTTTTTCTAGATGAACATAACACCTTTTCGAGTTAACTTAGTCATTGGGATAGATAACCATGAAAAATTTTCAACCAACCTTTTATAATAACCTACTAAACCAAGAAAACTATGAATATCAGTTATAATTATGGGTCTTGTCCATTCTTCAACAAATTTTGTTTTAGTAGGATCAACGGTTATTCCATATTTAGAAACAATGTGACCAAGGAATGAAATTTGTTGTAAACAAAACTCACACTTTCTGAATTTCCCATACAGTTTCTTTTATTTTAAGGTTTGTATGAAAACCCTTAAATGACTTTCATATTCCTATTTACTTTTAGAATATACCAAAATATCATCAATAAACACAACCAAAAACTTATCTAAGAACTTCTGGAAAATTCTATTCATAAGATTTATGAATATAGCAGGTTCATTGGTTAACCCAAAATGCATAACTACAAATTCATAATGGCTATATCTAGTATGAAACGCAGTCTTAGGAATGTCTGATTTCTTTACTTTCAACTGATGGTACCCCGACCTCAAGTCAGTCTTCGAAAAATACTGAGCTCCCCAGATCTGATCAAACAAATCATCTATATGAGGCAAAGGATATTTGTTCTTAATAATGATGTTATTCAAGACTCTATAATCAATGAAAAGTCTCATTGAATCATCTTTATTTTTAACAAACAAGACATGAGCACCCCATGGTGATGTTCTAGGTTGTATGAAACTTTTATCTAATAACTCTTGCAATTGCTTATTTAACTATAAAAGTTCAATTTGAGCTATTTGATAAGGGGGTTTTGAAATTGTATTAGCATTAAGTACCAAGTCAATAGTAAATTCAACTTCTTTATTAGGTATTATACTAGGAAACTCATTATGAAAACATCAAGATACTCATTTACCACTATCACATCATTAATCAGAACATTTCATTTGTTTTTAACAATATGTGCAAGGTAACATTCATTTCCATCTTTTACTAGTTTCACAGCTTCCTGGTATGTTATCAAAAGTAAGGGTTCATTCTTGTACACAAACTGAAATTCTTTCTAAAAAGAAACCTCTTTAGCTCTGCAGTCAATCTTAGCATGATAAAAGGAAAGCTAATCTATACCCAAAATAACATCAAACTCTACTAGAGGAAAAACAATAATGTTTTTAGGTAGATTCTTTTCGCACATAAGGATAGGAAGTTTTTTATAATTTCTTTTTGTCTCAACATTTCCCCCAGTTGTTTTTACCACAAGTTCAGGATTAATATCTTGAGATGGAATTCCCAATTTACTACAAAATTTCTCAGAAATGAAAGAATGTGTAGACCCATAATCAAACAACGTATTGGAATTATCTGAATAAACAAAAAATATACCTGATAATACTTAATTTTATGGCCCAATGAAAGAGTGCTGTCGTGGGTGCCCTCAAACGATCAGTGTGATTTGGGGTACTTAGGTGCAGCAGAGTGGCTGACCAAGGTCGTCTCTCAAAGGAGGAAGTGAATTTAACAACTTTTTAGAGGTATTCTAAAAAAAATAAAAACACTACTTTAAAGGATTGGGGTTTGTTTTAGTTTATGAATCTAGAAGAAGTTTTCTGGAAGAAGATTGTATAATTTTTTTGTTTTTAATTTTGAAATGAATTTCGATTAAAATGACACAACAAGAAGATGTTTTTTTTAGAAATCTATTTAAAAGGCGTAATCGATCTAACCCTACCTCTTCACTTTATTATTAATAATTATCATTTAAATTAACATTCACTTAATTATGATCCCTTAATTTGTTAAATCCCGAACCCTACGAGAATTAACTTTACCACGAAGATGATGTGAATTTAACCCTAGGCTAACTTCGAAACATGCAATCGCAGCACCCTGCTTTGATTGATGTTCTAAGATTATCTTATGGTTAGTGGTAAATTCAGAAACATATCCATTATGTAAATGAGTATAAATTGTGTTTAGGTATTATATTTTAACTCTACAAATTTATCCCGTGTGGTCTTGTATTACCGATTAAGATCGTGCTCTCACAATTTACAAAAAATCCTGACCTCGCGTGTTTTTGTGTTAATTGTTCAATTGCTTGCTTAGTTTCATAAAATTTAAAAACACAATTCATGGATCATATTAATTGAATTATAGTATCTCAATGATTCAAAATAATTAAATGAAGAGGATATAAGATAGATTGATTACTAAAAGACTACTCTTCCATGGGTGGCGTAATCATCGTAGAAGCGTTTTGCATGTGCAAAGGTTTATAATGGGAATAACCCAATAACGTTTCTACTCAAGAATTCCAACCCAATTAGGAATATTAATAGAAGAATAAATTTAAACAAAACATAAGAAAATATTAGGAATAAAAGAAGATCAAAGAAGTGTATTACACAAATGAAAACATTACAAAATGAAGAAGAGAAGGAGGTTTCGATGAGGGGATCCTTGCTTCAAGAGATACCCCTCTTACAATGGTTGGATAATTTGGTTGAAACCAATTCTCATCTGCCTCCAATCTCCTAATGCATGTCCCAAACCCATCAAATGAGAAAAACACCAATTTATAGAGTGGTGGGGAGGCTAGGTTCAAAGTGGTTTCAAGTGTGAATGGGGAATCTCGGCCAAATATTTTATTCCAACTTGAACCACCCATTTGACCACCAAAACGCACGAATTGTCCGTCCTTCCAGAAGGATAAAATGTGAGGATCTGGGTCCTCTATCTCCTCTCCAAATTTGGACTCAATAAAAGTCTATATGAAGGAGTTATGGCCGAAATACAAAATCATATCCATTCTGGAGAGTCCAACCCAACTTTGACTTTATGTCCCAATTACTCCATTAAAATGCATTATTTTGATCTAGTATCCTGAATAAAAGTTGTAGAAAATTAAGTTAGGAACACTTTTACAAAATTTCAAATTCAAATAATAAATTTAAAAAATATTTATCTTCAAAATACTACAGTGCACTATAAAGGGTAAAACTAGAATTTTCACCAAATTTTCAAATGAATGATCAAATCCCAAATATTTTATAAATAAACATATTTAACACAATGTGAGGAAATTATATCATTTATTATCAATAAAATATTCAACAAAATAGTGTTTTATCAACTCCCCCACACTTACCCTTTTGCACTCCTGAGCAAAACCTCATATCAAGTAAACATTAATATCAAATCAAAACCAATTTTAAAACACATATCATTGAGATCAAACAATTACACACCAAGAAACAAAAGATATCATGCCTCATAAAAAACCATTATTTCAAGTTCTTCATTTATATCATTCAATATATTTCCACTTCATTCATCCTCCCATACAGAAAACACTTACCTCGCTTGAATTTTTTCTCATCACTCAAATATCAATTTTTTTTGCAATGTCTTTCTCATCCAAACTCATACAAGGGTCACCATAGGCTTGATAAATTCCTACATCACCACCCTATATGAGTCAAGGACATATGTTTATCATGAGGACTTTCAGGGTTGTTCTGTGGCTTTCGGTTGGTAGGATTAAGATGTGAAAAACTTCTGAGGCTGAATGAGGAGGGCTTGACTCTTTTTGAAGAAAAATTGAATTAATCTAATTTTCACTTAAATATGGTATTATCCTCAATTCCCATAGTATCAATTCAGCACCATCATCATGAAAAGTCATGAAATTTTTACACCATTCATCATTTTAGAATCAAAAATTTCAATCTTCTCAAACATGATTTTCTTGAAAGCTCCAGATAGGCACAGCTTTCCACCTCAATTAGAAGCTCTAGAAAAGTCATAGCTTCACTTGTCATGAAAGCTCCAGAAAAGGCACAGCTTTCAATATAATGATTTTCTTCAGCACATCTCTTCAAAATTTAAATTTCCACCCAAAGTATCACAGAATGTGGTGGCACAACACAAGATAGATTCCCCCACACTTAAGCTCAACTAGATTATGCAATTTCACTTCAAGAGTTGGTTAGATAGGGAAAATTGGCTTGTAATGTGGCTAACCTAATAGGTTGTGCATGGATTCTAAGGGCTAAAAGGATTAAATATTCAAGGTAGGCCATTATAAAAAAGAATTCTTTGAAATAGGGGCTTTAATACTAAACAAATGCCTCAATCATTTAAACATAAGTACCTCAAACCCTCAAGTTTTGACAGTAATAAATCAAATTCTGGTTAAATCAACATGGTTTGGTTCTCTCAAGAAGTAAGGTGAATGTAAATAATATGAAAATAATGGTTTAGAAGCCTCACAGGAAAGTGATTTTAAAAATAAAGACAGTAAGATGTGGCATGGGATTCAAAATTCAGTGTACTTTTCATGGAATTACTAAATATTTGAACTTGAAACAAATTCATTTCAGCATTAATTTAAGCTTAGTTTAAAGGGCTAAATTGTTTCACTTATTTATATGGATTTAAAAAGGGTGATTAGAATCATTTCAGCTCAAAAGTTTCAAAAACACACAGAAAATTGTAAAATAAACACACAAAATTTGAAAAAACACACAAATTTTTTTTTGGGTTTTTTTTTAACAGGAAAACAATTGAAATTACTAAACTAAAAGGTTCCCTCCCCCACACTTAAAATATTTCATTTTCCTCAATGTGAACCCATGAGATTATATATGCACATGAAATGCAGATTTTTTTTAAATAGGACAAATAATATAAAAGTGAAAGGGTTAGGAACAGCCTGATGTGCTCAAGTGATGATGGGGTCATGTAGTGTGATAAAATCCACTGCATCAGTAGGATATCCCTCAATATATCTCTTCAAATGTTTCCCATTGACTGTAAAGCTCCTTCCAATGTCCTCTTATGTGATCTCCACTGCACTATAAGGAAAAACATTAGATACAATATAAGGACCTAACCATCTGGAATGCAACTTACCAGGCATCAACTTCAGTCATGAACTGTAGAGTAGGACTTTCTCTCCAACATGAAACTCCCTTTTCTGGATCATTTTATCATGAACTACATTTGATCTTTCCTTATAGAGCCTTGAGTTCTCATATGATGACAGTCTAATCTCCTCAAGCTCTTGAATTTGCAACTTCCTTTGAATTCCAGCTTGGGCCAAATCCATGTTGCATTTCTTTATAGCCCAATATGCCCGATGCTCGACTTCCACTGGGAGATGACATGATTTCCCAAAAACAATCCGAAATGGGGACATACCAATGGGTGTCTTGTATGCTGTCCTATAATCCCACAACGCATCATCCAAGCGCTTGCTCCAATCCTTCCTATTTGGCTGCACGGTTTTCTCCTAAATTTGTTTCAACTCATGATTTGAAACCTCAGCCTGGCCATTTGTTTGGGGTGGTATGGTGTTGATGTTTTGTGTGTCACCCCATACTTCCGAAGGAGGGAAGCAAAATTCCTATTGAAAAAGTGTGTTCCTTGGTCACTGATGATGGCCTTTGGTACTCCAAACCTGCAAAAAATTTGTGCCTTCACAAAATCCACTAAAAAATGATAATAGTCAGTCCTGGTGGCCTTGGCCTCCACCCATTTACTCACATAATCAACAGCAACCAAAATATACAAAAATCCAAATGAACTAGGAAAAGGACCCATAAAATCAATACCCCATACATCAAAAATCTCACAGAATAGTATGGGTTGTTGGGGCATCTCATGTCTCCTAGAAATGTTCCCAGTGTGTTGGCAACGAAAGCATGACTTACAAAACACATGGGCATCATGGAATAAGCTAGGACAATATAATCCAGAGTCTAAAACCTTCCTAGCTGTCCGTTGGGGTCCAAAGTGTCCACCACAAGCAAGTGTATGACAGAAATGCAAAACAGACTCAAACTCATGATCGGGAACACACCTCCTAATGATTTGGTCACTACACATGTGCCAGAGGTAAGGATCATCCCACACATAAAACTTAGACTCACTTTTTAATTTTTGGACTTGATGCTTCTTCAAATTTGCTGGTATTTCAGAGGAAACAATGTAATTAACTAAATCAGCATACCATGGATGCGTACCTGAGATGGTATAGAGATGCTCATTGGGCAAAGTGTCCTGAAGTGGTACCTGGTCCAAGGTGTCACCCTCTAGTGTGTGAGTAAGCCTACTCAAGTGGTCTGCCACCAAATTCTCTAACCCCTTCTTGTCATTTATCTCAAGGTCAAACTCTTGAAGAAGGAGCATCCAACGGATAAGTCGTGGCTTTGCATCTGGCTTCTTTAGGAGGTACCTCAAAGCTGTATGGTCAAAAAAAACAACTACTTTAGAGCCCAATAAATATGAACGGAATTTATCTAAAGAAAATACGACAGCAAGAAAGTCCTTTTTTGTGGTTGTGTAATTTTATTGGGCTGAATCCAGTGTCCTCGATGCATAGGCAATCACATGTGAACGTCCTTCCACCCTCTGAGATAAGACAGCTCCAACCACGAAGTTGGAGGCGTCACACATAAGCTCAAATGGAAGGTCCCGCCATGGGGGCTGTATGATTGGTGGAGTGGTTAGACACTTCTCCAGCTCATCAAATGATACCCTGCATGAATCATCAAAATTGAAGTTAATATCTTTTTGAAGCAATCGAGATAAGGGTAGAGCGATCTTACTAAAATCTCTGATGAAGCGTCGATAAAATCCAGCATGACCAAGGAATGATCGAACATCACGCACACATGTAGGATATGGGAGGGATGAAATAATGTCTACCTTAGATTTATCAACTTCAATTCCATGTTGTGAGACTATATGACCTAAGACAATTCCCTTTTCAACCATGAAATGACATTTTTCAAAATTTAAGATCAGATTCTTCTCAATACAACGATGTAACACATCACCCAAACTAGAGAGACATTCATCAAATGAGGACCCATAAACTGTAAAATCATCCATAAATACCTCCATGCAGGTCTCAATGAAATCTGATAAAATACTCACCATGCATCTCTAGAAGGTACCTAGGGCATTGCAAAGTCCAAATGGAATCCTTCAATAAGCAAAGGTACCGAATGGGCAGGTGAATGTCGTCTTCTCCTGGTCCTCTGCTGCAATGGGAACCTAAAAATAGCCATAAAATCCATCCAAGAAACAATAGTGTGTCTTCCCAGCTAGTCTCCCAAGCATCTGATCAATAAATGGGAAGGGGAAATGGTCTTTGCGAGTGGAATGATTTAGTTTCCTATAATCAATACACAAACGCCAACTGTTTTGTACCCTCATTGGAACTAACTCATCTTTCTCATTTTTAACAACAGTAACACCAGTTTTCTTAGGTACAACCTGGACAAGGATAACCCATTGTGAGTCAGAAATAGGGTAAATTATAACTTCCTTGAGCAATTTTTTAACCTCTTTTTTAACAACCTCCAAAAGAGTTGGATTAAGTCTCCTTTGTGGTTGCCTCACCGGTTTAGCCCCATCCTCCAAGAGAATCCTATGCATGAAAATGGAGGGGATAATACCTGATATGTCTGCCAATGTACAACCAATTTCCCTAATGTTATCTCTCAATAGATTCAAAAGTTTTTCTTCATGTTCAAAAGATAGATTGTTAGAAATGATAACAGGTAATCTATCACTACTCAGCAAGTATGCATATTTATGATTTGGGGGTAATGGCTTGAGTTCCAATGTAGGGGGTGATGTATGGATGGAGAAATTGATGCAATAGACATATCTTTACAATGAACATCAGTATCAGAATGAAAATCATCACAATCAGAGAATAAAGCACCAAATCCATCAGCATACTCAATAGCCATGCCATAATCAGAGTTCACATGATCAAAATTAGAATATGATTCCATTTCAAAATCAAATCTTAGAGAGTCTTGTTCCTTAAAAACGGGTGTAAAAGTACTCTTAGACATCAAACTAGAACCAATACTCATAATCTCCCTAAGCATATGACAATCCAATTCCATGGTGTTTTTACTTGGTGGTTCAAAATGGGAGATAACAAAAGCAGAATGGTCCTCTGAGGGGTACTGCATGGAATCCATAACATTAAATATCACAACTTCATCTCCAAATTCCATGGAAAGTGTACCCTCATTGACATTTATGATAGTTTTTGCAGTTTTGAGGAAGGGCCTACCTAAGATAATGGGGTCATGAGAACTTACCTGATCATCCTCCATGTTTAGCACATAGAAGTCTGCTGGAAAGATCATGTCTCTTACCCAGACAAGTACATCTTCAAGGACTCCCGCTGGATATGCCATAGCTCTATTCTCCAATTGCACCACTACTCTTGTTGGCTTCAACTCACCAACCTTCAAGGAAGAGAATACAGAGTGAGGCAACACATTTATTGAAGCTCCTAAATCACAAAGAGCATCAGAGAAGTTCAACTCCCCTATGGTACATGGGATGGTGAGTGTCCCAGGATCCTTTCACTTTGTTGGCATTGCTATATTTGGTGTAATGAGTGTCGAGACATTCCTTCCAAGGTTGATCCTCTCATTTCCCTTGAGCCCTCTTCGATTGGTGCAGAGTTCTTTTAAGAATTTGTCATACCTTGGGATTTGCTTAATGGCTTCAAGTAGAGGAATGTTGATCTCCACACGCTTGAATGTGTCCAAAACCGCATTTTTCATTACTTCTTCAGCCATATTCTTGGTTTGAACAACCCTGTTTGGAAAAGGAATGGGTTTAGAAGGTGCATCATCAATATTTTTCTTACCTTTATCTTTCTCCTTGGATTGCTCATCAGTTGGTATAGAATGCGGCTTCTCTGGAGTAGAGGTGAATCCCGGTGGAATGGTAGGTCCAGATGTATCGTTCATTTGCTTCCCACTTCTCAATGTGATGGCACTAACATTCCCCTTTGGATTTGGAGTGGTTTGGGAAGGTAGATTTCCAGAATTCTTACTCACAAGTTCATGGAGGGCGGTGGCAATCTGGCTCATTTGAGTCTTCAACTCTCTCAGCTCCGAACCTTAAATCTTCAGCTCATTCTGTTGATTAAGAACAATTTGTTTCAAAAGATCATCATTGTTAGAGTCTACCTTGTGTTGGAGATTCCCTTGTTGCTAACTCGTTGATGTTTGAGCTTCGAATCTCCTTTGGGGTTGTTGGAAACCATGTTGGTAAGGTGGAGGTTGCTGGAAGTTTGGTTGAAAAGGGGGGCTTTGTTGTTTTCCAGAGCCATACCTCATGTCTGACTGATCTTTCCACCCTTGGTTGTATACTGTATCAAACTTCTTTTGGGGATATGTTTGTTGTTGTTGCTTCTGAAATAGTCTTCCAGGGAACACTGTTGCACAATCTTCTGTCTCTTGTAGTTGTGGGCAACAGTCAGTTGGGTGGCTTGTCTCAGTGCAAATGCCACATGGCCTTGAAGGAGGGGGTTGGGATGTCTTTTGAGCCAATGAAATCTACCTCACCATAGTTGTCAATTCTTCTAACTTAGTATCAATCAAATGAATTTCAAGAGAAGAAGGACTTACTTGATGTACTCCTCGAACATGTGGTGTACCTCTATCACCGAATTGTTGGGAGTTTTGAGCCATCTTGTCGATCAATGCATGTGCGGCTGCTGGTGTCTTGTCCACTAATGCTCCTCCAGCTGCGGAATCCACCATGCTCCTCTCCATAGGTGTGAGTCCTTCATATAATTACTTAATGAGGAGTTGCTCACTGATTTGGTGATGTGGACAGCTTGCACACAGCTTCTTGAATCTCTCCCAATACTCATACATTGACTCCACTTGTGCTTGCTTGATCCCCGAAATCTCCTTTCGAATGGATGTGGTCCTTGATGCTGGAAAAAATCTTTGCAAGAAAAGACGTTTCAAATCATTCCAACAAGTTACATCTTCAGGTTGTAAATAATACATCCAATCTTTCGCAGCTCCATCAAGTGAGAATGGGAATGCTCTTAATTTGATTTGGTCTTCAGAAACATTTCTTGGTTTTAAAGTTGAGAAAAACACATTAAATTCCTTAATGTGTTTGTTGGGATCCTCACCAGATAAGCCATAAAATGTAGGAAGAAGGTGAATTAATCCAGATTTCAATTCAAAGTCCGATTCGAGATTCGGGTATGCAATACAATTTGGTTGATAATTAATATCAGGTGCATCCAATTATTGAATGGTTCTATTTAGTTCATTTCAATTATTTTCAGCCATCGGTTCTTATTTTATGTTTGAATTTTAATTTCTTCCAATTTCAATGTTCTGATATTGGAGTAATTCTCCAACTGGTTGAATGTTGAAACTTCCCGTGGACTGAGAATGTCTGATTCGTGCCCTAAGGCTACGTTCAATCTCTGGGTCAAGATCTAAGAGATCTTCGGGATTATTTCATGTCATAAATCAATGAAATATGAAAATAAGTAAAGTGGACCATAGTAAAATAAAAATTAAAAGTTTGAGTTGTTGGTCCAAAAAGAAGTAGAAGAAAATAAAAGAAGAAGAAAGAAAAAAAATCATATTGGGTAAAGAAGGAAGAAAGAAGAGAGGAAGAGAATAAAATGTAAAATAAAATAAATACCTCTAATTGATTAATATAATTACTTGCCTCCCCGGAAACGGTGCCAATTTTAAAGAGCACTATCATGGGCGCCCTCAAATGATTAGTGTGATTTGGGGTACTTAGGTGCAGCAGAGTGGCTGGCCAAGGTCGTCTCTCAAAGGAGGAAGTGAATTTAACAACTTATTAGAGGTATTCTAAAAATAATAATAACACTACTTTAAAGGATTGGGGTTTGTTTTATTTTATGAATCTATAAGAAGTTTTCTGGAAGAAGATTGTATAATTTTTTTGTTTTTAGTTTTGAAATGAATTTCGATTAAAATGACAGAACAAGAAGATGTTTTTTTTAGAAATCTATTTAAAAGGAATAATTGATCTAACTCTACCTCTTCACTTTATTATTAATAATTATCATTTAAATCAACATTCATTTAATTATTATCCCTTAATTTGTTAAATCCCGAACTCTATGAGAATTAACTTTACCACGAAGATGATGTGAATTTAACCCTAGGCTAACTTCGGAACATGCAATCGCAGCACCCTACTTTGATTGATGTTCTAAGATTAGATTATGGTCAGTGGTAAATTAAGGCACATATCCATTCTGGAAATGATAATGAATTGTATTTAGGGATTATATTTGAACTCTACAAATTTATCCTGTGTGGTCTTGTATTACCGATTAAGATCGCGCTCTCACAATTTACACAAAATCTTGACCTCGCGTGTTTTTGTGTTAATTGTTCAATTGCTTTCTTAGTTTCTTAAAATTTAAAAACACAATTCATGGATCATATTAAGTGAATTACATTATCTCAATGATTCAAAATAATTAAATGAAGAGGTTAGAAGATAGATCGATTATTAAAAGACTACTCTTCCATAGGTGGCGTAATCATCGTAGAAGCGTTTTGCATGTGCAAAGGTTTATAATGGGCATAACCCAATAACGCTTCTACTCAAGAATTCCAAACCAATTAGGAATATTAAGAGAAGAATAAATTTAAACAAAATATAAGAAAATATGAGGAATAAAAGAAGATCAAAGAAGTGTATTACACAAATGAAAACATTACAAAATGAAGAAGAGAAGGAGGTTTCGATGAGGGGATCCTTGCTTCAAGAGCTACCCCTCTTACAATGGTTGGAGAATTTGGTTGAAACCAATTCTCCTCTGCCTCCAATCTCATAATGCACGTCCCAACCCCACCAAATGAGAAAAACACCAATTTATAGAGTGGTTTGGAGTCTAGGTTCAAAGTGGTTTCAAGTGTGAATGGGGAATCTCGGCCAAATATTTTATACCAACTTTCACAGCCCATTTGACCACCAAAACGCATGAATTGGCCGGCCTTCCAGAAGGATAAAATGTGCGGATATGGGTCCCTTATCTCCTCCCAAGATTTGGGCTTAATACAAGACCATATGAAGTAGTTATGTCCGAAATACAGAATCTTATCCATTCTGGCGAGTCCAGCCCAGCTTTGATTTTATGGCCCAATTACTCCATTCAAATGCATTATTTTGATCTAGTGTCCTGAATAAAAGTTGTAGAAAATTAAGTTAGAAACACTTTTACAAAATTTAAAACTCAAATATAAATATAAATATATTTATCTTCAAAATACTACAGTGCACTATAAAGGGTAAAACAGGAATTTTCACCAAATTTTCAAATGAATGATCAAATCCCAAATATTTTATAAATAAAAATATTTAACACAATGTGAGGAAATTATATCATTTATTATCAATAAAATATTCAACAAAATAGTGTTTTATCACCCAACATCTGCTAAAGTAGTTGCAAAGGATTTCACTACCCCTTTCTATTTATAGTCAGACTGCTTTCCATCATTTGAGTTCTTTGTCGGACAATCATTTTCATAATGAAACATCTCATTACACTTAAAACATTTTATTGAATGTAAATCAGATTCTCTCTTACCACTATCCTGGTCTTTTCCAGTGAAATTACGAGTCTTATAACCCATTTTACCACATCGTAAACACTTACCAAATTCAAAAGGCATTCCCCAGTATTCTTTTTACCACAATTTTCACAAAATGTAAACTTAAGTTTCTTACCATCAGACTTTTTTGAATAGTTATTCCCCTTCATCTACCACCTATACCTATTATTGTTTTGTTTTTCAAAGAACACCTGATCATTAGAAAACTCCATTTCCACCTTCTCTACACATTGAACAAGTTTTTCATTACTTTTAAACTCACGAGAAGTAAATTCCCTTCGATACTTTGGACTTAATACTAAGTAAAAACAATTGATTTTACTATCAAGATCCCATATGAAATTTGGAGCATACCTTTCCAGTTGAGTGAATTTTTCTTCATAAGCATCCATTGAGTCATCCTCCCACCTCAATTCCAATAATTTTTTCCATAATAAGTCGAATCACCTTAGGAAAATATTTCTCAAGGAACATACCTTTTAATGTATCCCAATCAAGAGAATAAATCTCCTCATTATCCATGATATTTTTAACCATCGACCACCATTGATTGGATTCACCTTCGAAATGGTAAATAGAACGACTAATATTTTGATGTTCTGAACACCCCATGACATCAAAAGTCTTTTTTAGTGCTTTAATTCACCCTTTATCTAGAATGGAGTCATATGATCCTCTGAATGATGTGGGTGTTTACTCATGAAATACTCCACTACAGAAATGTTTCTTTGTGATTGATATGGATAATATCGTGCATTGATACCACCACCATTTATATCTTGATTCAACTGTTCTATAACTACAACAAACTATTCATTTCTGATTCTAACCATTTTTGGTTTCTAATTTGGTAGGTTGTTTTCCTCTTGAAGTCATCCCATCATAACTAACATGTTTCCTCTGCAGAAAACCATTCTGAAAAAAACATATCTTAGATGAAGAAACATGGTAATCTTGAAATGTTATATCATTTCAATTTGACCATAAAGTCAAAATAATTTATTGATATTCATTTTACTATATCTTAACTCCTAAATTTATCTAAACTAACCTCTGATACCAACTATAAGGCCCCAAACCTAAACATTACTTAATCTTGAGATAAGTCAACAATTGAATTTAATTAACTTTGAGGATATTTTCAGGTTTAGATTTTTATAGAATTAGGCCATAACTATTACATTACATCTCAAAAATTACAAAGTAGATACTTCTACTCTAACCATTTTTTCACAATAATAAAACTCATTAAATAAAACTAGAATTATTTTCTTGATAAAAATATTATTGAATTCTTCATTTCTCTTACCCTTCTTTATACCCTATGAAAAAAATTTCAAAAACTTTGGATGCTCATAATAAATCTCAATAAGGGATATAAAATAAGGAAAGAAAACATTAGTCCATGAATACATACAAATCAATGAAATCATACTTTTTAATCATAAAACATAATCTCTTTAACATACCTAATAAAAAAATAAGATTTATTAATAACTCATAGAAATCATAAAGGTAAATTGTGGCATCCATAACATACTTACATAGTATATTTCACAGCCACATAGGGAGTAACCTTCATGGTTACGTTTGGAATACCCATCAATGTATATTCCATAAATATCTTAGGATAAACCTTGATGTTTACCTCTGTCACATGATGAAATGAATTAGAGATCTATCTCAAGGTCAACCTCCCTCATTTTATCATGGAACCACTCATATACATAAAAAATTCCCAAGAAACATAACATAATCATAACACATAAAACAAGCATAAGGTAAAGATAACATTTCCACATTGCAATCACAGTATATCATTTCAAGATATTGACATAATCAATTCTTTCTCAAAACCATTTTCAATACCAAAATCTGTAAAAAGGGTATATGGTATTTATTTTCCTTTTAAAAACATTACATCTTGTTAAGGAAGCCAAATATCAAATAATTCTCATGGTTTCAAAAAGGTCGTTGTCGCTACGTACGTTAAAAAGAAACATTTCTTTTGTCATTTAGTAAAACACTTCATAGAAAAAGATTCATTTTGAAAACAATTGAATTAAATTAAAAGAAAAAGGGAATAATTATACACTATATAAAATAAGGTCATGTATAAACCAAAATAATCCTCAATGAAAGGAGATTAAGACAAAGTCTCTTACCTTGAGTCTGACTAGTCACGTTTGTTCTTTATATTCCTGAATAATAAACTTAGGTTAATTTCTACTTCCTTCAGAACCTTTTTCATGTTTATTATACATTTTATATTAATTATCATCATGTAGTAAAAATTTTATAATTATTCAAGTTCATATCGATCGTTTTGTCTGAATGGGCTGAAGGCTTTCATTTTTTTTAATAATCTACCTTTCAAGGGGTGAGGTGGAACCCATACAAGGCTTGAAGGCTTAGAGAAAATTATATGACATGTAGGTCTTAGAGGAAATCAACCAAATAAGACAACTTGTAACTACTCCTACCTATCACATGTCATGATATCAGCACTCCACCTTCACAAGGCTCTTCGGCAAGCTATCCTATGTAGAGATGCACATGCCCGGTACTAATGAAAATTCCACACCCTCTCGTTCTTCTAATTCTGGTTATCTCTTCTCTGGTGATTGTACCTGCTCTGAATCCTTATCTAGAGCCTTGTCCCTTATATTCTGACTGGTACATCTATAATTCATGTGGCCTGAAGTTCTTGGGGTGTCCCAAAGGCCAAGGGTGGCCTGAAAGCCTTACAGGACCCGAGGACCAAACCGGTGCCCCAAAGGCCAAGATGGATGAATAGTTCCAACTGCTACAATACTGAACATGAACTAATACAGTACCTACTACGATGACTACTAAAGTGACTTCTATAGTAACCTGTAAATATTTATTCATCTTAATTTGATCATGGGTCTCTTGGATGCACTTGTCAAGTCCTCACCAATCGGTACTTGTCGATATTCGGTACTTGAGTCGAAAATGAACTTATTTTGATGTAATTTGTCCATGTGGTAAAAATTACATCATATACAAAATATTATTTATGATTTAAATATCATATATATCTATTATATATTTATTTATAATATTGTATAACATTTGGAGATAATAAATGAAATGCACCGTTCATGGAGATGGTGGGTCGTACATATGCATGAACGCTACTTTCATTTCTTTGTCATATTAAAGGAATGAAAACATAATGATACATAGGTATGTTATAATTCCAGTATATTATTTATGTTATATATGTTACATAAGTTAATTAACTCCATCCTTTATACGTTCCATGTATGGCATGGAGGAGTCGTATCACTTTGAGGGGGCGGTAGTCCGCACTTCCTCAAATGAAATTATCATATTTAGACATTATGGAAAGCACAAAGGTATGTTGTAAATAAAAAATACAGAAGAATAGAGACAATATAAATATAATATATATCATATATAAATACATTTCCATCAAAATTTCCACCATGAGACATGGTAGGAGAAAATTGAACAATCATCATTTCGTGAGGTAATTGTTCGTCGTACACAGAACCGGTATGTTAATATCCATTAAATGGAGGTGAGTGTAAGTGTAGTTTGAATTCATATCATAAAAAATCCAATTATATTTAGGATACTAATTTTTTTATGTAATCATATAATGGGAAGATCATAGGGAGTGAAGAAGGAAAATAAAGGAAATGAACTTGAGAGAAAACGTTACCTCTAAATTGGGTAACTTCTTTTGATTTGAGACAAAAGGCTTTCTTGAATTTCCTTATACCCAAGGTAAGGATTATAGGATGAATATAGAGATTTTGGTATATTATTTGAGAATAATTTTTATGATACTAAGGGCTTTATAGGTGTGAATAAGTGGGTAGAGGTGCTGGCCTTTTATCAGAAGGAGGAGGGTCATTTTAGGAAAGTCTTTAAATATTAATTTATTATAAATTTTATTTGGATTAAAAATGGTCCAAAAATCATTTAATTCAAATATAATATGATATTGGTTTGAATAACCATTATATAATAATTTTTATACAAGTTTTGAATATTTTTTTATCCTTATCTTTTCGATTTAACCCTTATTTTACTCTTTTTAATCTTACTGTGATATCATGTTATTTACACATTGTGGGTTAATGTAATTACCATACCATGTCAAAAGACCCAAAAAAAGTCATTTATGACATATTAGGACTTATCTTAACAATTTTGATGAATCTTATATTTTTATTAATTTAATATCATTTAATAAACTATTTTATATTTTAATTTATTAATTATGTCATTTTTGGACACTATTCATACTTGACTTTTTTTAAAATTCATAAAAACTTTATTACTTAGAACCAAAGGTATTTAATCAAATATAATATGTCAATATCATCTAAAAAAATCTTGGATGAAAAAAAAATAATCAAATTACATTTATTTTAATATTTATAATATCATTTATTTGAATCTTTTATTAACAAGGTAATCACTACATCATCATTATGTCATAAATAAATTTATTTATTTAATGTATAAAAATTATAAATAAAATACCATGATATAGGAAATATTTCTATCTTTATAATTAATATTTATAGTCAAATAAATTAGTTATATAACCCTATATTAAAAAAAATTAGTAAAAGATACGTGTGTATATTATATTTCTCTTTACCTTAAATTAATTCTTATAACATGTGATTATCACACCCAAGTGCCTCCATGGGGTCCTAAAATCAACTCAAGGATTCCAATGGTCAGAAATATCTCATCCAATAGGATTAGAACATGTTTTATGGTATTTTAATATTATTATAATATTATTTTTTACCCTTATTTACCAGATTTACCCTTTAACCATGGTAAATAAAAATAATTACTAAAGTTACTATTCATAATGTCCAAAAATAAAAGGTACTTATTTACACAATTTGGAAATTATGATTCCAAATATGGAATCCATTTTTTAAAATTCAAAACACTTAATTTTAATAAATTAATTTTAAATTAATTCCCTTTGTCAAAACCAAAAAATGTATTTTTAAGAAGTAAAAATTATCAAAATATTGGAATGTGTTTATGTCCAATTTCAATGTGAAATTACTTCCAATGACCAAAATTTAATTAAATGATAAAAAAATTAATCCAATTACACTTTAAAACCAATTAAAATATAATCTAACTATATAAATAAATTATATGAAAGGAAATTTTTATTTAAAATGCAGTATTTCTCACTATTCATTAAAATATGACTTTTATCAGGAAAATACAAAAAATTTAACCAAATTAAATTTTGGTATCCCACTTATATTGAAGAAGTTTATTTTCTCAAATATAACATATAAAAGTGAAAAAAAACTAGATTTAAAAAGGGTTCGCCTTCAAAAGGTGGTAAACTAACCTTTTAAAAAATATTAGAGTTCTTTATGAAAAAAATTGGATTCATTCTCATTTTAATCCTCTAAAATTTATTAGATAAATATAAAAACATTTATAATCATATTTTAGTTAGTTATATTCATTCCTACCAATATAATAGCTAGGTGTTAACTACCATTTAAAATAATAATATTATTATTATTATATTTTTTTCGATATAACTCAAAGTTGTGTGGAACGTAAGATTTTGGAGAAACCCATTATTGAGTATTGAGTACACTATCAGAAAAAGTGTCCCATTTAACATAAAATTAATATCTTATTCATAAATATTAATATATATTAAAAATTATTATTCTATAAAGGGATCTTATAATAAGAATCTGAGAAAACGTGAGTTGGGGAGAAAATATTATTAAAAAGATCGAGGAATAATTTGAGTTGTTAACAAGTCATGATAGAAGGAAAAGAAATCTAAAATGAAGAAACATGTACTATTATTAAAGTGTGTGAGATAATAAACATGATACATGGATTATAATCATGGGAATATAACATTGGAAAATGATATAAAATAAGCATATAAATTATAACATATTGGATAAGGAATCACTCATTGTTTCCCTTAATAGATCTGGAGTTACTTACTATTTCCCAAATTGGATTAGGCATTACTTACTATTTCCCATAGTATATCAAGAATTATTTCTTATTTCCCATTATTGATTAGGAATCACTTCATGTTTCCCATGGTGGATTAGGCATTACCTCTTGTTTACCATTATTATCTCATGAAATGAAAATCTTTACCCAATGCATTAAACTGTTATATAGGACCCAACCATCACAAAATATTCATCCATATATATATAAGCTGATAAAAAATAAAAACATTTGTATCACTTAATTAACCCATAGAAATAAGACAGTTTTCATGAAGATACTCAAAGAAAATTTCATAATCCATTCAAAGAAATAAGGTGTATGGTGGTATAATAATATATCCCTAGTGTAACATATAGAGTATTAAGGATGTTGAAATAGATGAAAAATAAATTTTCAAGATCATTTAGTAAATCAATTTGAAAAATAAGAGAAAATACCCCTTTTCATTTGAAATAATTATGAATTAGGTTTATTTAGAAAATCCATTTTTAAACATAGAATATAACTTGAATGAAAACAATGGTCATTAAAGTATAAGAATGTGTTCATATAGAAAAAAAAATTAAAAATATATTTTAGAAAACATTTTTAACATTATCATAAAATGAAGAAGTTATGGGTTACTATCAAAAGTTATTTTCAAAAAGGTAAAGTGAAATTTTTTAAAAACTTTAATAAAAACCATTAATAATATATCCTTGAAAAATAAATAAAGACGATATTAATTAAATTTTGAGTGTAATATAAAACAAAAAAACATGGAAGAATAACCTTTTAATATTTTAAAATACAATTGTTAAAATCCCACATCATCAAATGAGATAATAAAAAATTGTTTTGAAAAGAGGAGAATTAAAATATTAAGTTATCACGAGATAATACATAATTAGGATTCAAAATATAAAGTGGATTATTTTTAGGAAGGTAAAATATAGACATAGAATAAAAATCATCATTAAAGGGAATGATAATTACTCTTAACAATGTCATGATTTTATGGGGAATGAATTCATCAAGGAGTAATATTTGAATCAAAATTTTTATTTTACCTAGATAGAAATATAAATTATAATATAAAATATTAGGGTGTAATAAACCAAGCATATAAGTAAGATGTTCAAGTGAGACATTATAACTCAAATAAAGGGGGTTTGAGTTAACAAAAAACCCTTACATCACTGTTATCTTTCAAATTGTAAACCCATGAAAGGTAGAACATGATAAGGAATTGTAAATATTATAGATTTCATAAAAATTTATGATAAAATAAATACATAGAAAATATATACACCAAAAAAAACAAAAAAGTGGTGAATGTGAATCATATCTCAATGAAGCAAAATTAAGATCCAAAAACACTTACATTAAATCCCACTTAGAGGAACATGTTATAAAATCTAGTATAAAAAATATTTATCTTAATCATCTATTTCACAACCTTGTTCATAACAATAACCTTTTAAAAACTTCACTTATAATAATTTATTACAAATATATTAGTTATTTATATTATATTTTCATCATCCGATGTTATTATCTTCGATTAATTATTTAGAACTAATTTCAAAATGGTGGTGTCAATTCTTGTTTGTAGAATCAAATTTCATCATTACAATATTATTAATGGTATGATAATAGATTTTTATGACGATTTATAATGTTTTTATTTCATTTTATAAGTATTTTAGTTATGATACACGATGAAAAATTCAATGACAGGCTTGTTTTTGTAATTTTCATGAAAAAGAGGTGTTATCTTAATAACAGGTTAGATATTACCATTAAATAACCAAAAAATTATTATTTAATTATTATTTTCCAATATCACTAGTATTTTTGGTTCCTTAGTTACCCATGATAGAGATTTATAGCATTGTTTGTATCGATGGTTAAACTGGACCAAACAAGAAAAGGCTATAATATATAGGTTAATATGGTTAAAAAAGTGATAATATGATTATTTTTAACACCGTGAGGTTCTAAAAATAATATTATGTTTGATAGTGTATACAACATGCAACAACAAGCTTAAATGAACTATAAAATATTATTATTTAAATATAATAAATATAACATAGTTGTTAAATTGGAAGGTATGAATAGGATTAAAAAAATTATAAAATATATATATATATAAAGGTCATACTCAATAAAATTTTATTTATTAATAATTAGGATATAAGTACTAAATTTTTAGTAAATTTATTTTATGCTTCAAAAATACATTTTCTTCAAAAAATTAATTGCATTTTATGAGAAAATGTTATAATAAATTTCTTGAGAATTTATAAAATTTATTTGATAAAAAGAATAAAATTTATTAAATCATAATGTCAAAATTATCTTATAGTTAATTTTTTATATTTTTCTGAAAAGTTTGATTTTCTGGTGAATAGTGAAAAATATTGATTTTCATAGAAAACTGTATTTTTTATTCAAGAATTCACAATGTTAAATTTCATTATAAAATATTTTAAAAGTGAAATTATTTCTCTTGTATTATTAATAATCCAATTATGTTCATTTAAATAAATTTCATGATGTATTTTGGTATAAATACATTTTTATACAAAAAAAAGTAATTTTTCTGAAAAATTGTTTTTTGTTATGTTTTGAGTTTTAATATTTAATTAAATTCTGATAATTTTATGAATTGAACCTTGAAAAATTGATTAAATATTTGAATTTTTAGTTCCAAATTTGGTTTATAGTTTCCTTTATTTTTTTTATTATAAATAGTAACCAATGTAAATAATTATCTTCAGGGTAAGGGTAAGTCAGGTAATTAAGGTCAAAAATAATATGATAATGACTAGAAAATGACCCTAACACTTTAATTAATTTCATTTTATGAGTCTATTTCATACATAATCATCCAATATTATTAAATATGACATTTGTTTCTATATATCTATGATTTTTACCTTTATAATATTTATATAAAAAATCAAGTCAAAAATGTCATTTTCTTATTTTTGATATTTATAATATTTTGTGATGGGGATGAAAACAACATATTTTTTGTTATAAGTGGTTACTTGAAAGATAAAATATATTTTTATCATGGTAATTAATTTTTTATTTTTTAGTTATTAAATAATTACTTAAATTCTTATGCAATGTCAGTACAATATTTATTCAATTAATAGAAAAATAAAATAAATGATTCTAAAAATATTAAAATTAATATATTTTTCATGAATAATTGAGTTACATTAATTTTTTAGATAATAAAAAAATTATTTATGTTTTAAATTATTTTATTAAAATTAATTTTCTATCATATTGTTTTCAAAGTCAGGTTAAATGAATAGTTAAAAAATTGACAATAATGATATTTTATAATAAATAATATTTTATCATATAATTTAAATTTTTTAAAAACCCCATATTCATATAAGTGATTGTGAAATGGTTTAAAATATCAAACATAGTCCATTTATGACTTATTTTTCTTTTTATAGTAACTATCTTGACCCTTAAAGAGTAAAAAACTTTGTTATCGCGGTAATTATCACAAGGGTTAAAGGATGGTTAAAACAAAAAGATAAGGGTGAAAACATCCCCTAAACTTGTAAAAATTTTATTTTATGAGCTTATTTAGAATCATAATCATATTATATTCTAATTACAACAATTTGGAGTCATTTGAACATGGAAATGAATTTATATTAACTTAATACTTTAATTAATTCCAAGAATGCCCCTCCCTTCATTTTAAAAGGATACCCCCTCTACTCTTTGATTCACACTTAAAAAACCATTTTTATCATATGATACCTACCCAAATACCATAATATAATCCATTACGATGTTCTATATGTATTAAATTTGGAATAATACCAACCTTAGAGGTATGAATGCGTAAATCAAATAAGGTTTCTCTAAGAAGAGGTAAAGTTCTTAATCAAGCATTTTTTTATATTTCTTATTATAAATCCTTAAAATATTATTAAAAAATTATGAAATAAAAAAAATATATATTTCATATAATAATATGTTTTTATGTTAATGTAATAACATATATCTATCTCATCATCCATAAAATGAGAAACAATACTATCATTTGTGTGTACGGTGTACTACCGCCTCACGAATTGATGTAATTCATTTTCCATCACCATTTCTAAAGTATGGTTATAATTATGAATTTAATGTATATATATGTTATTAATGACATAATTACCATTATATAAAGATAATATATCATCTTTTTCTTACAATTTCATCCATTGAAAAGTGATAACATCATTTGTGCATACATGTGGATTACCACCTCTACAAAGCTATGTGATTTTTTTTCATCACTTCATAACATGGATGGTATATATAAGTTTATTAAAATATATAATATGATATTTATGATATAATTATTAATATTTAAATATAAAATAATACTTAACTTCTTTCCATCATGATCATTGAAAATGTAAATGTTACTCAAGCGTATGTACGGCTTGTCGTCTCCATGATTGTAACATAGTTCATTTTTCATAACCATGTTTCATAGTTGTATTTAAATGTATAATTGATTTATAAAAATGTTAATTATTTCATGATTATTATTCTTTATACAATGTAACAACTAACTCTTTGTCTGTGATCAACACACCAAAGTCATTTTGAAACAATGAATTGAACGTCCGCAAAACACCCAACATGGATTTAACTAATTATGTAATTAAATATTTCAATAGAATAAATGAAATAAATTATTTAAAGATAATAAAATAATCATAGAAAAGGTTATTAAGAAAAAAAATAATGGATATAATTTTATTATACATGATTTAAAGAATATACATGGAAAGTCTATACTCGAGATAAGGGATTTCATCTCAATTTTTTTTCATTGAGGCATATTTTAATGTTATGCATCTAATTTCATTAATGTGGTATATATAATACCATTTTACATGTTATATAATTCATAATTCATAATTATTTTTATTTTAAGTTTTAGTTCAAATTATTTCATCCAAAGGTATTTTACTTGAATGATTCCAAGTGGTAAGGGTTTTTTAAATCAATTTCCTTTCATTGGGTTATATCAATTCTTCATTGATTATATTATGGCATGAATATGTGAGAAATGAATTTTTTTATTTATTTTTTATTTACACTTGTTTTATGTGGATTTAAATTTGTTATTCATAATCTATCCATTTAATAATTCTCAATTCAATGATATGATATTTGTAAGGGTTATTCATCTCAAATTTCACTTTTATTGGGACATACATTTATGTTATGAACCTAATTACTTTAATAAAATTTATATATTGAAAATTGAGATATTATATCATGAATCACTATTTTATCATGATATTTAAGTTTCCTTATATGTTCTCTTTTCATGATATATTGATTCAAATGTTATAAAAGTTGTAATGGTTTTCATTTTCCTAGTCTCATTTTCATAAGAAATTATTCATGTCATGCACCATTAATTCCTTGAATGGTGTACTTACTACATAATGAATAAATGTTGAAATATTACTTAATTAAATTCATGGTATTTAAATATTCATATCATACTCTATATTCCAATGACCATTGATTTTAAAGTTACCAATGTGGTAAAGGCTTTATGTTATAATCTCCTTTTTTTAAGATTATTTATGTTTAAGGTTCCTTAGGGGGGAAATCATATGATTTTATTTTCTTGAACCATATAATTTTTCTTATCCTATAGTTTTTAATGTGGTGTACATTATTAGTTTCCATTTCCTCTATTACTTATTAAAGAAACATCAATAATGTTGTTTGTAAGTGATACTGATCTTATATCTCCTTTTAGATCAGGAATCTTTCTCTTCCATATACATGTTTTCTAAAATGTTATCAAGAATATTATTTTCAAAAAATAAATGATTTACTAAATATATTTTCTATGATATTTCACCTTCATTTAAAATGTTTTAAAAAAATTATATTTCTTAATATAATCTGTATGGGTCTCTTTTAAATCTCCTTTCAAAATATTTGAAAACAATTATTATTTTTAACATTTACATCATGAACATAATTTTCTACCATCATAACCATTATTTTTCTAATATTACTTTATTATTTTTCATTTTTATTTTATAATAAAATATTTTTCCACATATTTAGTAAATTTTTATAAAATATTACTCAAAGAAAATAGAATTTTCCCTTTTTTTCTAGAAATGTTTTAAATGTTATTTTAAATGTAGTTTCATTTATGTAAATATACTCTAATTATTCCTATACTTAATTGGGATTGAGATCTTATGATACCCTCCATATTGTTTCTCTATATATATTATAATGGTTGATTTAAAGAGATTTTCATGAAACTCATTTCATTTCCATGGTTTAACCAATCTATAAAGAAATTACAGTTTTTTTAAGGGTGTTATACTAAAAAGTGAAAGCTTCTAAATGTTTTATTCATGGACAGTACTTAGGCATTATTGACAATGATGGGTGATACCAATACATCTTATACAATGGTTTTATCCCTATTATATCTCTCCAATGCATTGGGTAATGATTATGTTCTCTATAGAATTATATTGGAAGTCAATCATAATGGTTATTCCAATTTAAAGGGTTCTTGTAAGGGTTCTATTAAGATAATGTTACAATATACCAACATGTATTATATATGATTTCTATAGTATTTTCATTTTCCATTTGTTTAATATTGACACCACATGGCTCGTGATTATTGATTCCAATGACTCTTGAATTTATTAAATCTTTATGCCATGTCACATGTTTAATGATCTAGGGTTTATTGGGCATGAGTTATTTTATGTTATATCATCTGCTCTAAATATGTTATCATACCCTTATGATCATATTATTCTCATTGATTACCTTTAATTGTTAATTTTTATGTTTATCCTTACTGAGTAAGTACCTCAACCTTCTTATATTCCCTTTTCCCCAACTTATGAAGATTTATTTTAAAAGTTTTGAATCAATAAAGGTTTCATGTGTTAATAATTTTATGGGAGATGTTGAAGACTTAATATGGAATATTAAAATATATTTATAGTGTGAAAAATAACTTACATGATGTCATGGGTATTTTTATGTAATAGTTTTCCCTAATTATATAAAACTCTAAACCTAAAAGTTCCTTGGGTATATAATTGATCGAATATTTCCTTTTAATGTTTAAATTTTTTAATGGTTGAAATTGGGTCATGTTTATTTGTATTGAATCTATAAATATAAATATTATGTTTTTAGCACTAGATCTAAGAGTGTGGGTCTGGGGTTGTTGAAGTTGGTATCATGGGAATAGTTTAGATAAATTTTGATATTACAATGTTTTCATATAAGGTTATCTTAATATATATGGATACCATAATGGTTTTATTAATTTAATGTTGATTATATATTCAAATTCATAAAAACCACTTTTAATATTTTGAGATTATTAATGATATTTTGGGAAACATTTTATTGGATTGAGGTGTGTATAGCTGTTAGGTCTAACATGAAGTATTATTTAGGTAGAATTATATTACATTTTTTGGGATGTATTATGTAAGCTATGGGATAATCTCTAATGTTAAAACATTATTTAATATTGAGGTTATATAATTTATTTGAGGATATATGGTTATTTATTTATGTAATGATCTATGTTGAACCTTTGGGTTATTATTTAACTTTAAAGACTAATGTTGTATTTCATCATATGAATGTTTATTCATTTTTGGGAATTATCTTACCTTATGCTAAATATTTTTTGTTTTGGTTATTTTATAAAGATATGAGTAATATATTTTTATCCATTCTTAGAAATATGTTATCCATTATAAGTTTATTTTAGTTCTTTAGTCATAAAAATCATCTTAAATACACATCGTTTGAGGAAAAAGATGATATTGTAGGGGAAATTTACTAAATGATGAAAGTATACATGTAAAGTAAGTATATTTCCTTATGTTATTAGTCTATATGGTAAATTAATTCCTAAAATGTAGGAAAAAGGATCTCAAAACAAAAAAAATATCATATTACCTTCATTTTTTATGAATCGATGGTTTTTTTCACATCTTTTTGGTTTAAGATTTTGTGGTCGTTAAATTTATTATGATCATTCACTTCCTTGAGATCAATATTCTCTATCACTATAAATCATAATTTGGACATTATTTTTTTCTTTAATTTTCATATTTTCACTTCCTACTAATGTTATCATATTTTTAAACCTAGTATGCTTTATTCCAGATGACCATGTTATTTTTCATTCCCTCTTTTCAAAGAGAAGTTTTATTAACCCTTTTTATAATGTGTGATTTAAGAAAATTTATTTTAAAATGAAAATATCTGGATTATTGAGATCAAGTTCAAATTACAAGGATGAAACTTATAAAAGTGGGTAAAGTGTAACACCCTGATATTTTAAAAATAAGACTATATTTGATATCATATACGACACGCAACACAAAGCTTAAATGAACAATAAAATATTATTATTTAAATATTATAAATATAACCTAGCCATTACATTGGTGGGTATTAATATGATTAACCAAAATATAAAATAAATATAAATTTCTTACTCAATACAAATTTATTGATTAATTCATAAGCGATAAGAACTGAATTTTTAGTAAAGTTATTTTATGCTTCCAAAATATGTTTCCTTCAAAAATGATTGTAATTTTTTTGTGAGAAAATATTATAATTAATTATTTTTAATACTTAGAAATTTTATTTAATAAAATTAACTTCATTTTTAAAATCATAATTTCAAAATTATATAATATTTAATTTTTGGTATTTTTCTATAAATATTTATTTTTCAATGAATGGTGGAAAATACCGATTTTCATTGAAAACTATATTTTTATTTCAAGCATTCACAAAGTAAAATTTTGTTATAAAATTGTTTCAAAGTAAAAATAGGTATATGATTTTATTAATAATACAATTATGTTTATTTGAATCAATTTTATTTTTGAATTTTCTATAAAAATATTTTTATACATAAAATACATTTTTATGAAAAACTGTTTTTCATTACGTATTATGTTTTAATATTAAAATAAATTCCACAACATATATAAATTGAATCATGAAAAATGGATTCAATATTTGGAACATGGAGGTCCAAATATGGTAAATTTTTCAATTTTATTTTTGGTCATTATGAATAGTAACCATAGTAAATAATTATCACCGTGGAAAGGGTAAATCGGGCAATTATGGTTAAAAATAAAATGATAATGACTCAAAAATGAACCTAACACTTGAATTAATTTAATTGGATGATTATATTTCATCCATTATCATACATGATTCAGATATATGAACTTTTTTTCCATTTGGATATGATTTTGACCTTTATAATATTTAAGTAAATGATAATGTCAAAAATGTCACCTTCTTGCTTTCAGTATCTATAATATTTTTTGATAGGGTTGAAAAAATATATGTGCAGTTATAAATGGATATTTTGAGAATAAATTATTTTTTTATCATTTTAATTTCTTTTTAATTTTTATTGAACCAATAATTACCATAAATACTTACACAATGCCAACAACGTATTAATTCAATTAATAGAAAAATAAAATAAATTTATCTAAAAATTTTAAAAGTTATATAATTTGAAAGAATTATTATGTTACAAGAATTGTTTAGATAAATATAACATTTTAGGGATTTTTTAAAGTATTTTATTTTAATTCCACTATTTCCATGTTGTTTTCAAAGTCAAATTAAATGAATGGTTCCAAAAAAGATATTAATGATATTTTATAATAAATAATATATTATTAAATGATTTAAAATTAATAAAAAAATAGTCATCCAAGTGGTTTTTATATGGTTTATAATATCTAACATGGCCTATTTATGGGCTGATTTTCTTATAGTAACTATCTTGACCTCTGATGAGTAAAAAACATTATTATCCTGGTAATCATCAAAAGGGTTAACAGAGGGTTAAAACAAAAAATAAGGGTCAAAAAATCACCTAAACATGTCAAATTTTTATTTTATAAGGTTATTTAGAATCATAGTTATATTATATTCTAATTATATCAATTTTGGAGGCATTTCGATATGAAAATTAATTTTTATTAATTTAATACTTTGATAAATTCTAAGAAAGCCCCTCCCCTCATTATAAAAGGACACCCACTCTACTCTTTTATTCACACTTAAAAAGCCATTTTTTATAACATACCTACCCAAATACCTTTCTAAAATCCCTACCCATTATCTATAGGTATTATTTTAGTAATAATACCAACCTTAGACATATTAAGGTGTAATACAAAGGAGGTTTCTGAAGAAGTGGTATAGTTCATAACTGAGTATTCTCATTTTATTTATTATTATAACTCCTTAAAATATTATTGAAATATGATTACATAATAAAACAAATATATTTAATATACTGATATGTTTTTATGTTAATTTGATACCCAATATTTTTGTCCTCTTTCATCAAATGATAAACGAAATCGTCGTTTGTGTGTATGACAGACTATTGCCTCGTAAAGTGATGTAATTAATTTCTCATCACCTCTTCTCTCGGTTGGTTATAATGATATATTTAATGTATATATATGATATTCATGACATAATTATAATTCTTTAAATATAATATATCATATTTTTCTTTCCATTTTATCCATTTAAAATTGATAACTTCATTTTTGCATATGTGTGGATTACCACCTCCACGAAACGATGTGATTCATTTATCATCACTACATCACATGGATTGTATATATAAGTTTATTAAAATATATAAAATTATATTTATGAAATAATTATAAATATTTAAATATAAAATAATACTTAACTTCTTTCCATCATGATCATTGAAAAAATGGAAACGTTTCTCATACACACATACAACTTACCATCTCCATGTCTGTAACATTATTAATTTTTCACAAACATATTTATTGGTTGGTTATTAATGTAAAATTGATATATAAAAATTTTAATTATTTCACTATTATTATTATTTTTATATTATGGAACAATGAACTATTTATCCCTGATCAACACACAGAAGTCGTTTTGAAATAATGAATTGAACGTCCTAAAAATACCCAACCTAAAAATAAATGATTATGTAATAAAATATGTCATTAAAATAATTGAAATAAATGGTTTAGGGATAATTTATTAATAATATAAAATTTTATTTATAAAAAAAATTATATAAGTTTACTATGCAAGAGTTTAAGGACATACATGGAAAGTTTGGGCTCGAGGTAAGGGATTTCATCTCAATTTACTTCTATTGAGGCATATTTTAATGTTATGAAAATAATTTAATTTATGTGGTGTATATACTACCATTTTACATGTTATAAAATGAATCTTTCATCATTAATGGTATTTTATGTTTCAATTAATATTATTTTAACCAAAATTATTTTACTTGGAAGTTTCCAAGTGGTAAGGTTTTTTAACTCAATTTCATTTCATTAGGTTATATCACTTCTTCATTGATTATATTACGATAGGATTTTATGTGAAATGAAATATATTTTATTTATTTTTTATCTCCACTTTTTTTTTGTATTTACATTTTTTACACATAATCTCTCTGTTTAATAATTCTCAATTCAATGATATGTTCTCTGTAAGGGTTACTCATCTCAAATTCTCTTTTCTTGGGATATGCATTTATGTTATACACCTAATTCCTTTTATAAAGTGTATATGTTACCAATTAATTTATTATATCATGAATAAATATTTTATTAGGATATTTAAATTTCCATTTAATTCCTCTCTTTCATGATATATTGATTCAAATGTTATAAAAGTTGCAAAGGGTTTAATTGTCTCAATATTATTTTCTTTAAATATGATTCATATCATGAACCATAATTTACTTTAATGGTGTACTTAATACCTCATTAATTAATTTTTATGTATTAATTAATGAAATTAATGGGAATTATAGATCCATATCACACACTTTCTTCCAATTATTATTGATTCGAAATTTACCAATGTGGTAAAGGCTTCATGTTTTAATCACCTTACTTTTTTAGATTGTTTATGTTTAAGGTTACTTTGGGGGAAATAATATGATTTTATTTTATTGATCTAAATATCTAGTATTCTCCCCTATTTATGAATGTTTTTTATATTATTAGTTTTTATTAACTCCCTTATTAATTAAAGAAACATCAAGAATGTTGTTTGTAAGTGATATTGATCTTGTTTCTCCTTTTAGATCAAGAATATTTCTCTTATATATCATTGTTTTCTAAAATTTTTTCAAAAATTTTATTTTATAAACATAAATTATTCCATAAATATATTTTACTTGATAATTTACATTATTTTAAAAGGTTCTAAAAAGAAAATTTCTTAATGTTTTCTACATGGGTCTCTTTTGACTCTCCTTTCAAAATGTTTGAAAATAATGATTATTTTTAATGTTTAAATAATTAATATATTTCCTTTCTATCATGGTTGTTATTTATTTTGAATACTCTTTTATAAGTTTCTATTTTTATTTTCAAAGAAAAAATTTTCCCAAATATTTGGTAAATTTTTATAAAATATTAATCAAATAAAATGGTATTTACACATATTTTCAAACAAATGTTTTAAATATTATTCTAAAGGTATTTTTATATATGTCAATATACTCTAAGGATTCCTATACTTCACTTAGATTATGATCTAATAATACCATCAATATTCTTTTTCTAGATAAATTACAATGATTATTTTAAATATATTTTCATGGAGCCCAATTCTTTTCCATGGGTTAACTAAGCTATAAAGAAATGATGGTTGTTTTTCAAAGGTGTTAAGTTGAAAAGTAAAAGAATATAAATGTTTTGTTCATTAACTATACTTGGATATTATTAATGATGATGGGTGAGCCTGATATAGATTATATAATGGGTTGAGCCCCATTATAGCTTTTTAATGCATTAGATAATGATTATGTTCCCTATAGAATTATATTAGAAGTTGATCATGGTGGTTATTATAATTATAAGTGTTCTTGTAATGTTTATATGAATATAATGTTACAATATACCAACACATATTATTTATGATTTCTATAGGTTTTTAATGATTCATTTGATCAAGATTGGTATCACATAGCTCATTATTATTAATTGTTGCGAGTCTTTCCTTTTAAAAATATTAATGTCGTGTCACTTGTTTAATGATCCAGGTTTTGATGGCTATGTGTTATTTTATGTTATTCCCATAAACTTTGATTATGTCATCATACCCTTATGATTATCTAATTCTCATTAATGAAATTCAATTTTTAATGCTTTTGTTTACTCTTTATGAGCGTATGATCCCACCCTTATTATGTTTTATTTTCCAAATGTCATGAAGAATTGTGTTAAATGATTTGTGTCTATAAAGTTTTCATGTGTGAATAATTTTATTGGATATGTTAAATAATTAATATACAATATGAAAATATTGGTACAATGTGAAAAAAGTATACTCACATGATGTCATGGGTATTTTTATATAAGATTTTTTCCTAATGATATAAAAACCTAAACCTAAAAGTTTCTTGGGTATATAAGTGGTCAAATATTTACTTATGATGTTGAAAGTTTTGGATGGTTGAAATTGGGTTACATTTATCAGTATTGAGGTGAGAAATGTAAAGATTTTATTTTTAGCACTGGATCTAGGAGTGTGGGTATAGGGATGTTAAATTATCATAGAAGCATAATGATACTATTTATATTTTTTTAATAATGTGAAATATTTCAGAATATATTTGGATAAATTAGAAAATAATAGAGTAAAAAAATTAAATACTTCATTTTCATGGAGGTGGTAGTTTGTATGTATACATAATCGATGCATTCATTTTTCATAGATCTAGAAGAATGTACAGAATTGTTTATAATTTTAGAATATTAATAATGTTATAATTATCATATTAATACTTTAAATGGACTTTTATAACCATATTTATAATGTGGTGATGAAAAATCAAGTATGCTGTTATTGGAAGCGGTTGTCCTCAAGTACGCATAACGACGTCTTCATTTTTCAAATGGTTTTGGAGGAATATAGAAAATGGATATTCCATTAGTAAAATAACATTTAATAATATTATTAATACTTAGTTTATCATACTTTTATGGATAGAATATTTTTGTGGGGATAATATAAGAAAAGAAAGGAAAAGGAAAGAAAAAGGAATAGCTAATAACGTTACCTTACTCGTTGGAAGAAATCCTTTTCAAAATGGATTGAGGCTTTGAGAGGTGGTATTTTAATAGAATAATAATCTATAAGAGTTTTATAGGATTTTTGGGGAGTTATTTGGGTATATTATGGTCAAATATAAGAGGTTTGGGGTGTGAAGATAAGAGGGATAGTGATGACACATTTTATAAGGGAGAGGAGTGGCGTTTTTGTAAATTATAATAGGTAAAGTCACTATTTAAAGGTAAAATAGATAAAATAATGTAAAATAATTTATTGGGGGAAGGGTAAGGTTGAGAAATATTTAAACACAAATTTACACACATTTTTTTAACATGTTTTAATATTTTAAAACTTAAAATTTTTAATTTTACCATTTTTTGTGTTTACCGTGGTAACTAATTTTTATCTAAGTAATTTACTTTTAATGACTAAAAATAAAATGGACCTTATTAAATAATTTTAACCAAATGATTCTAAATTTGAAATAAATTTTTTAAAATAAAAAAAATTTTGTAAGAAAATTTAATTTTAATATTAGCACATGTAACACGTATAGCCTATTTTTAGAAAAAAGTGTATTTTTAAGTGTAAAAATAATGTTTAGGATAAAATTATCACTATTGTTGATTTAAATGAAAGTAATAAGTTTAATATTAAAAAAATAATATTTATACGGATAAAAAATGAATCTAATTCAGAATTATACCGTGTGATATCAAAATTAAATAAAAAGGTGAAAAATAGTTTTTTATTGGAAGAAAAGATTACTTAAGTTTCAAAATATTAAACAAGGATTTTCTAAATTCAGAATATAATTTTTAAATGAATAATTTCACTCCATACATAATTTTTTATCGTCAATTTTGTTTATAAGTTTTTAATTTATACTTGATTTTTGATATAGTCATAAAAGCTATAATTTTAATAAAAACTATATTTTTCACTATTCACCTAAAACAAATATTTTTGAAAAATACTGAAAATTAATCAAAGGATGGTTTTGACATGATAAAACCAAAAATTAATTTCACTTCAAAAAATTAAAATTCTAGAAATTATAATATTATCCTTTAAATGAAAATACATAATATATAGAATATTGTTTTTATAGAAAAATAAATTTTTAAAATTCAAATATTATTAATCATCCTTAATATTAATTTTTAATTAAATTTTTTTTAATATATTAGTTTTAAATATTAATTATTATTAGGGTCATATTTTAAAATTGATTAATTTAATTTATTGGGTAAAATGCACATCACTTAAAAAATTTCTTGTAAAATATATATTTTTAATGATTAATAGTTTTAATCATGTTTCATTAATTATTTATCATCTAAGACTTAAATTTAGACAATTAATAAATAATTATTTAAAATTATTAAATAAATATAAGGAATTTAAATATATTTTTTATAATAAATCATTTTATTATCTTTTTATTTACTTGAGGCTTTATAGTTATTGTAAATTTTTTATTGATGAGTCACATCATATTGTAATATTTTAATAAGGTGTGTTAATATTCATTTTAGTTTACTGTTTTGTTTGAAGGAAACTATTCAATATAGTATTCAATTAAAGAAAAATATATAGTAATGTCTTGGGGTATTACATTCTCCCCCCTAAATAAATTGCATCCTTACAATTTTAATTATCTTCTACTAATGAAAATTTCTACGAGTATCTAAAATATAGAAATTACTCAAAATAAAATTTATAGAGATATATTAACCTTAAAAACTTAGTAAATATATATTTTTATTCATAATATGCTTATCTCTACCATTTCTCCAACCATTTGAGCCAAGCGTCTATCATTATTCATTATTGACACCCACATTATATAATTTTCTTCTAAAGGGTGTTCATAATCATCCTTTAATTGATAAACTATCATAGGTTGATATTAAATGGGATTTAACTATTCCAAATAATTTTCCACTAATTAGAAAACCAATCCAATCCCAAAATTACATTAAATTTATCTAAAGGTAGGATAATAATATTTTAACAAGGTGAATTCCCATAAATTTCAATATGGGATACAATACAATAATAAGTTTTCTTTGATAATCAAATCGTTAGGGTGTTTATTTAATGACCTTATAAAACTTTCTTAGATAAACTAGACCAAAATCCAATGAATCTTCTATAAATATAGATTGGAGGATAAGTGTTCCTTAATTATCATGATCCACTTTAGTAATTTTGATTGGATAGTATTTCCCATATTCCCCTGGTTTAGAAGTTTGTTGATATATATAAACCTTGTTAGACCTTGGATTGGGGTATTTATTTCCATAATTCACAAAATCCTTATATTTGAGACATTTAATTGTGGATGGTGTATTAAGAACAACACCATATTTTCCATCATATCTATTATTAACTTGGTTTCTCCTTACTCTTTATATTACTTGAATAATGGAAGTTAAAGATAAGAATACTTAATTTGATAACCTTATAAAAAGGAAAACTATTAACTTAAAAGGAATAAATCATAAATGAAATATTTACCCTAACATATAAATTTATAGGTTTCAATATATATTATTCATTTTCTATCTTCTGTAAGGTTCTCTAACTATACCATAAATATTTTCTCAAATCCTTCATAATGGATCATAAAGACAATTTGATTAACCAAATCATATCCCCTAAAAGTGTCAAGCCTGGGGTTCAGTTATAGGCTCACTCATCATGCACCGAGTGAAGATCAGTTTGATACACAACTATCATTTTTTAGGGTGATTACACCCAGGTGCATCTGTGACATAGTCACATCCACCTTCTAGTATCCATCCAAAGATGTAATTTCTAGTAAAACAGCATACTAAAAACTTCAATAAAATTTTACTATTTCACCCTATACTTAGTCTTATCTGTAGGGTTTTCACTAATTTTATATCATCCTAATCCTTAAAAAATAACTAAAATAATCCTTTAAAATAACTAAACCCTACTATCAGACTAATTGAGATGCCCTCGATCAGAACTCTCAGATATGGTGCTAAATATACTTTCTTTAAACACTAGATTTGATACAATTTGTGATGAACCTATATTCATTATACATAAATTCCATAAGATACACATTACATCTCACAATTAATCACATGATCCCAAGAACATAGGGTTTATTGTATTTGAGGACTAGCTACTTAAGTAACTTATTTTACAATACTCATGAAAATTTCTTCATAATTGAGCCACACTGGACTCCCTTATATAATTATCATAGGCTATACTAATCTTTATAATATGGGAAATGTAAACATAATAAAGGTTTGATATCAAACACATAGTAATGGAAAAACTCACCAACTTTTCATCGATGGTTAGATCATAATCATATGATAAAACATGATATGAGGAGAAATATCTTATTAAAAATAACATGGTAAAATGATATTTTTTCACAAGTCATGATAGAAGGACATAGAATCTCAAATAAAAAAACATGTACTAAGAAATAATAGTGAGAGATAATAAAAATGATCCATGGAGCATATTCATAGGCATATAACATAGAAAAGTGGAACAAAAATAATCATAGAAATCATAAAATAGTGGAAAATGAATTACTTCAGGTTTACCTTAGGGAATCAAGAATTAATTCTTTTTTACTGTAGAGTATCATGAATTACTTCCTATTTCCCATAGAATACTAGGAATTACTTTTTGTTTCCCATAGTGGATCTAGTATTAGTTCTTATTTTCTATAATTTATCAGGAATTAAATCATGTTTCCCATTATTATCTAATTATATTTAAATCTTTAACTAATTAATTTAGGGTTATATAGGTTCCACCCATTACAAAATAATCATCTATACATATATGTTCTAATAGAACAAGAAAACATTTTCATCACTTAATTAACCAATGGAAAAGAGATGGGTTTCATGAATATATTCATAGAAGATTTTATAAGACATCTAAATAAAGAAGTTAGAGGGTTTGATAAGAAAATATCCATTGTGTAACAAAAGGATCATTAATTATGTTGACATGGATTAAAATACTATTTCAAGTTCATTTAGTAAATCACTTTGAAAAATAAGAGGAAATAGTGCTTTTCATTTTAAAATAATTATAAATTATTTGTATTTAGAAAAAAAATTAAACATGGAAAAGAAAAATCATTGAAATGAATGGTTGTTATAGAAAAGGAATTTTTTCACATGTGAAAACCTTAAAATAGATTTTATAAAATATTTTTAACATTTTCATAAAACAATAAAGTTATGGGTCACATTAAAAAGTTATTTTCAAAAAGAAAAATTATAGACTTTCGAAAAAATTTACTTTTAATAAAAATAACCCTCAATAATAGATCCTTGAAATATAGATAAATACTATCTTAAGGAAATGTGTAGTGGAAGATAAAAAAAATTACCATTGAAGGAACACCTTTTAAATATTTTAAAATTCATTTTTTGAAATCCCATATCATAAAAAGAGATAATAAAACTTATTTTTCAAAATAAGAGAATAAAAATATTAATTTCAGATGAGATAACACATAATTAATTTTATAAATATAAAGAATAAAATTGGATGGAATTGAAAAAAAGATATGGAAGAAAAATTTCCATTAAAGAGAATGAAAATTATTCTTAACAATGTCATAGTTTTTTTAGGAAGAAGTTCATTATGGATGATGATTTGAATAAAAAAGTTTCATTTCCATCAAAAAGAACTATAAAGTATGATATAAAATCATTCAGTGAAATAAACTAAGAGTTTAAGTAAGAAGTTTAATATGATACATTATAACTTAAAAAGTGGTTTGAGTTAATAAAAAACAATTACATCTGTAAGAACCCGGATCTTCGTTTCAGGTATGTTTTTCCTTTTCTTGTTGTTTTTGTGAAAAAAAGGAAAATATGGAAATTTTCAAAGTACATGCCCTGTACTTTATAAGTACACGCAATGTACTTCGATGCAGCGTAAGGCCGTGTGTTAGCCATGTCTAGACCACACACACGGTGTGTAGGGGTGATGTGGAGGCCTCTTAAAGTGGAGTACGGAAAAGCCAAGTATATGTCGTGTACTTTCTTTTTTTCATTAAATGGACCGGGGTCACGCCTAATCAATAAAAACACCTTATTCTCCAGGTTCTTCGACTGAGAGTGCCCGTACGGCTGCGAACATCCTCTGAGCCCCCAAACCTCCGTCTGTTTTCCGAATTGACCGTCATCGATTGCGTTGGAACCACAGCGGTGATCTATTCCTTATTCTTGAGTTTCATTCAATGATTTTTATATTTCTCAAGATATCGTGGGTTGAACATTTTGTGCGTTTTCATAGATCTATGACATTCTAAGGAGAATCAAGCCTCGTGGTTCAAGTATATTGATCTCCTCGCATCAAGGTGGGTGGTTTGTGCCTTACCTTTAGAAGTCTTTGATTTTTATGTGCATATTTCCACCAATACCCGTAAACGGGGTATTGCGTGTTTACAGTTTTTCCCTTTTTGTTTTTCTACCTTGCTTCTATGCTTGTGTAGAGGTAAGTTGATCATGTTTGAGGATAATTTTTGTTCTTGGATGCTTTTCCCATGCTTCTTTATGTTTAATACCTTTGGGTATTATTAGCCTTTGGTCGTTATACCTGTTTTCCATGCCTTGTGACTGTAGGATGGAGTGATATTCTTGACATGCGTGTTATGTTGTAGACTGGTTAGCCAAGTAGCTCTATAGGTGTACTTTGGCCTTATAGCATTATTATGCACTGACTGGCACGGGACCGTGAGAGCCTGGTGCTATAGACTATAAGGGATAGACCGAGTGAGCTTCCCAGAGAGTCTTGGATATTATAGACTACAGGGGATAGACCGAGTAATCTTCCTGGAGAGTCTTGGATATTATAGACTATAGGAGGGTAGACCGAGTGAGCTTCCTCATAGAGTCTTTAATTGTTCGAATTTCCTTAAACCATTCCGGGCTAGAGGAGGAATTGACCGAGCAGGCTTCCTCATAGAGTCTGTGATAGACCTGAGACTATAGGAGGATTGACTGAGTGAGCTTCCTCAGAGAGTCTCTAGACCTTGAGGCTATACGAGGGTTATACCACATGATCTTCCTCAGATAGTCCCTGACTACCCTAGACTATAAGGGGAATTGACCGAGTGAGATTCCCCAGAGAGTCTTATAATTTAGTATGACCAAACCAGAGGGGTTAGGCTGAGCTCACTACCCAGAGGGTTGTTTGTACTTCTTGGATAGGACTAGAGGGGTTGGCTACCAGTACTTCCCAGTGGGGATCTTGTTGTGGTTAGCTGTTTACTTCACTGTTATTTGTTGTTCTATGGATTGATTACTATTTCATATCATCCTGTTACTGCTTACTGATTTTTGCCTACTGTTTACTGTTACTTTTTACTGCTTACTGTACTATTTCCTGCCATATACTCACTGACTGTTAGGAACAGATCTTTGGGTGGTTTCCTACTTGGATTTAGTTTCACACCCTGTTTGGGCCATGCTTTTGGGCCCAAACAGACTATGTTGTTGCAGGTATTGACAAGGGAAAGCGCCCTTCGACTTCTGGTACTTGATTTATTTGGAGCAGGAGAGCATGGGACCAAGCTTAAGCTTACGATGATACGGAGCTATTTATCTTTTCTTTTGTACCTGTTTTGGTACTATTTGTATTTCCATCATTGTGACCAGTTTTGCTGCTTTCCTAGATATGTATCATCCATCATTTCATATATACATATGTTCTCCAGTTGGTTATTGTTTTAGTCTTCCATTGTGCATTGTTGCTGGATATTTACTGCTTCCGTTATTGCATGCCTTGTTTACTTCTGATGTGTACTCTGCCAATGAGGGCATAGTTTCCCCACTATCACACCCAATGTCCTTGATGCTAGTCGTTAGCCTCTGGAAGTTGGGGAAATGCGCTTGAATCCATGTGACCATCTGGGTACGGGGTGCCTCTGGGTGGCTTCCGAAACCGGGACACTTTTTCACAACCTCGTGTTTCTGCTCACACAGTCAGTGACACGGTTTAAAACAACACGGGTCGGGGAAGCTCGTGTAGTACACGCCGCGTTTGGTACAAACACGCCACATAGCCGTGTTCTAGGTACCCGGCCATGTCACGAACAACACAGGTCGGTGTTATCTTCTCTTATACATGCCATGTTTGTTCGGAACACGTCGTGTAATGGTCAGCCGTGTAGCCGGCAGTGTAACTAACAACACGGGTCACCGAAACCTTTTTTAGTACACGTTGTGTCCTTAGTGAACACGCCGTGTAGACTAGGGTTAAGAGGACCATGTGAGATAGACATGTAAAGAGAATCGGGCAGGGGAATGGAGTTCAAGTACACGCCATGTGTGGCGATAACACGCCGTGTAGTCTGGGGTGTTGCACGACCAGAGGTGGGAGAAGTACACACCCAAGTAAATGTCTTAAAAAAACACTCTGTGTAGTTTTTATACATGCCATGTAGTCATGTTTTGTAAAACTTGAGTGTTTATTTCTCTTGTTCCTATTTTGTACTCTTGTGTTCTCTATCCTTGATAATCCTGGTCTAAGTTGTGCTTTTGATCTTCCAGATCTATGCCTCTGAGACGTCCTCCGATTGTACATCAGCTGCCAGATGGTGATCAGACGCCGGATATGACCGATCAGGGACCTCCTGTAGATCCTCCTGTTGTGCCGGCCTTAGAACCAATAGTTATACTAGTTGCAGGCGCCGATGCGCAGTTCAGGTAGGACTTCCTGAGGATGATGCAGACCTTTTAGGGAGCGTCGCCTCCTACCCTGTCGATGGATGATTTGACACGGGTTTTCCAGCAACAACATCCTCCTACTTTCTCATGAGATGGAGGACCTCAGGCTACAGAGTCATTACTAGAGGCCACGCTGACGATCTTCGAGCACCTATAAATACCTCCAGATAAAAGGGTAAAGTTGGCTACTTATATCCTTTGAGACACCTCCAAGAGGTGGTGGGAGGTGATCTCATAGTCAGCACACCAACAGAGTATGAATTGGGATGAGTTTCAGCGCATCTTCTACGATTTCTTCTACCTGGAGACCTTGAGGGCCGACTGAGCCCAGGATTTTATGAGTCTCAAGCAGGGTACTCTTTCTGTTATGGAGTACTCGTCTCATTTTACTGAGTTGCAGCGCTTCATGCCGATTCTAGCAGGTGATGAGTTGTTCCTTGCTAGGAAGTCTGAGGATGGTCTCAAGCAGGAGATCCATTCCCAGGTTAATATCTTCAGGTTGACTTCGATATCCTCTATCTTTAACCAGGATCTGATCACTGAGCACAATCTAAGAGATTCTGGAGTAGTGGGCCAGGGAGGTTCGACATCTAGAGTCAGTGTTCCTCCTACTGATAGCAGGAATCGCCATAGGGAGTCTGCTCTAGGAGATCAGGGTAGGCGGAATGTATCTTTGGGAAGCCAGGTTGCATGCTACCAGTGTTGTATGAGTGGGAATACTAGGCCTCAATGCTAGAGAGACCCGATGGAGTGCCGATCTTGCAACAAGATGGGCCATCTTCAGCGTTTTTGTCAGATCTTCTCACCTACAGCTGGTGGTAGGGGTTCTTCTATGACCCCGCATATAGAAGATGTATCGCCAGTTTCTCACCAGTCTGGGAACTAGTGTTCTTCCAGCCGTTTGGTCCGAGGTGGAGGTCGTGGCTGTGGTGGTCAGTCACCATTTTACCAGCGACAATAGAGTGGATCAACTCATAGTGGTCATCCAGGGGCACAGGGCCGTGGTATAGGCCATACTTTCGCCGTGGAGCAGACTTATCAGGAGCAGGATCTCGGCCCTTTCATAGTTCAAGGTACGATCTTAGTATCCTCAGTTTTATCTTCAGCCCTTTTTGATACTAGTGATTCACATAGCTTTATCTCTGTTACTATTGTGGAGAGTCTTGGGCTCTGTATCTTTTTGTCTGCTGACATGTTGACTCTTGATACACCATTGGGAACGAGGACGTCTAGTGTACGTCAGTGCAGAGAGTTCCCTCTTGAGGTTTCAGGGTGTCACTTCTTATGGGACCTCTATGTCCTAGAGATGACAGGATATGATTTCATTCTCGGTATGGACTATTTAGTTCCCTTCCAGGCAGTTGTTGATTGCTATCACCGTAGGGTGAGTTTTGTATCACTAGAGGGAGGATCTTTTCTTCATAGAGGCAAGTGGGATGTCTAGGCAGGTAGAGCTGGACCAGAGCATCATGGGCTAGGAGGAGTTACAGCCCAGATTTCCAGTCTTTATCTAGATGACTAGGGGACTTCACAGTTAGACTTTCCTCTAGTGTTGGATCATTTCAGGGATGTCTTTCCAGAGGAATTTTCAGGTTTTCTTCTGGAGCGTGAGCTAGACTTCTCAATTGATCTCATGCAAGGAGCAACACCGGTGTCCATTCCTCCTTATAGGATGTCTAAACATGAGTTGTAGGAGCTTGAGAATTAGTTGGAGGAGTTGAAGGCAAAGGGTTTCATCAGACCTAGTACTTCTCCTTGGGGTTCGCCTGTCCTATTTGCAAAGAAGGAAGATGGAACCCTTAGGCTTTGCGTGGATTATAGGAAGTTGAACCAGTTGACGGTCAAGAACCGATATCCCTTGTCGAGGATTGATGACCTCTTTGATTAGCTTCAAGGAGCCCGGGTATTCTCGAATATCGATTTTAGGTTTGGTTATCATCAGTTGTGTGTTAGACCATCAGATATACCTCTTACAGCCTTCAGGAGTAGGTATGGACTATACGAGTATACGGTCATGCCATTCAGTCTCACGAATGTGCCAGCAGCTTTTATGGCACTGATGAACTGAGTGTTCTATCCATACTTGGATTCCTTCGTGGTGGTTTTCATGGATGACATCTTGGTGTACTCTCACACTCGACACGACCATGCTACCCATCTTGAGATCGTTCTGAGTACACTGAGAGAGCATCAGTTATATGCTAAGATCTCGAGATGCCACTTTTGGATGGATCAGATTCACTTCTTGGGTTACGTTATCTTAGAGACAGGAGTATCAGTAGACCCATAGAAAGTTAGAGTTGTATTTTTTTGGGAGAAGCTGAAGAATTTCTTTGAGGTGTGGAGTTTTCTAGGGCTGGCTGGATACTAAAGGCATTTCATACAGGACTTTTCATTCCTTGCAGCACCGCTGACAGGTCTGACCAAGAAGGGTGTGAAGTTCTTATGGTCAGATTCTTGTGAGACAGCCTTTCAGGAGTTGAAAGGGAGGTTGATTTCATCACTGATACTAGTCTTTCCAGAGCCGGGAAAAAGCTATACAGTCTAATATGATGCTACAGGTATCGGATTGGGAGTTGTGCTTATGTAGGGAGATGAAGTCGCTGCGTACGGGTCTCGGCAGTTGAGGCCGCACGAGAAGAACTACCTGACGCATGATTTGTAGTTGGAAGTTGTTGTTCATGCCTTACGATGTTGGAGACATTACCTTCTGGAAGAGCAATTTGTGGTTTTCACCGACCACAGGAGTCTCAAGTACATCTTCACTTAGCGTGATCTGAATCTGATATAGCGAAGGTGGGTCAAGTATCTTCAGTCCTTCGACTTTGAGCTTGCCTATATTCCAGGAAAGGGAAATGCAGTGGCTGATGCATTGAGCGGGAGAACTCAGATTTAGGCTGTTCAGGAGGCCAGTAGTGAGTGGTGGCTTATGGCACTGTTCTCTGAGATGCATTTGGAGGTCTACGATAAATAGGGGTAGACTTTTCTATCTTCTGTAGTTGTTACCTCTACTCTTCTTGATTGGGTGCGGATGAGGCAGCTATCAGATTCAGAAGGACTAGTCCTGTAGGAGAGTGTGTCATGAGAGGACCCTCTTCTTGGATGGACAGTAGGTGAGGATAAGATCTTGCATTTCTAGGGACGCGTATGGGTGCCATCAGACATACGTGAGGAGCTGATGCGGGATTTTCATTCTTCAGTATGGGAATTTCATCCTGGTGTCACCAAGATGTATCGTGATCTACACTGCCAGTACTGTTGGGTAGGTATGAAGAGAGATGTTGTTGGGTTCGTCATTAGATGTTCTACTTGTCAGCAGGTGAAAGTGGAGCATCAGTGACCAGCAGGGCTTTTATAGCAGTTACCCATTCCCGAGTGGAAGTGGAATGATGTCGCGATGGACTTTGTGACCGGGTTACTGAGGTCACCTCGAGGGATTGATATGGTTTGGGTTGTCGTCGATAGGCTTACGAAGGTTTCTCACTTCTTGCCGATTAAGGAGACCATCAGTGTTGATGAGCTGGGGTGGTTGTACATCCAAGAGATTGTACGTCTGCATGGAGTTCCACACTCTATTGTTTTAGATAGGGATGTGCATTTTACTTCTTGGTTCTAGAAGGGGATTCAGAAGGATTTGGGTACACAGGTACTTTTGAGTACAGCATACCATCCCCAAACAGATGGCCAGTCTGAGCATACGATCCAGGTGCTTGAGGATATGCTCTGAGCTTTCATTCTCAACTTTGGCGGTTCTTGGTAGAAGCATATTTCTCTTGTGGAGTTTGCCTACAATAATATTTTTTAGGAAACTATTTAGATGTAACCTCATGAGGCTTTGTACGGTAAGCCATACCAATCACCTTTTTGTAGGCTGGAGGCAGGAGAGGCAGCTTTGATGGGACCTCTTCTTGTTTAGGAGACCTCAGATTAGATAGAGTTGATTCAGAAGAGGATGGCTAGAGCACAGTCTCGACAGAAGTCTTATGCTGATCGGTGGAGATGACCTCTGGAGTTCGAGGTCAGGGATCAGGTTTTCCTATGTGTCGCATTGAGGTTGGTACACAAGAGGATTCGGAGATAGGGTAAGCTTTCACCATGGTACATCGGTCCATTTGAGGTGTTGGAGAGAGTTGGGCCGATTGCCTATCGGTTGCAGTTACCTCATAGGTACCCGGCTATGCATGAAATCTTCCACATTTCTCAGCTTTGACGTTACTTTTCAGACTCGTCTCATGCCTTTAAACCCAAGGAGGTTGAGCTTGAAGCGGATGCTTCATTTGAGGAGCATCCTATCCGGATTGTCGATCGCAGTACGAAGGTTCTCCATGGCCAGTCTGTTCCTCTGGTACGGGTGCTATGGCAGCACGGGCAAGTATAGGACGAGACCTGGGAGAGGGAGGCCAATGTACAATCGTAGTGGCTAGAGCTGTTCAGGGTTTCTTCTTCTATGCCACATTAGGGAAATTTGGGGACGAATTTCTTTAAGGAGGGAAGTTTGTAAGAACTTGGATCTTTTTTTCAGGAATGTTTTTCCTTTTCTATCCATTTTTGAGAAAAAGAGGAAAATCTGGAAATTTTCAAAGTACACGCCGTGTAATTTATAAGTACACACTGTGTACTTCGATGCAGCTCACGGCCATGTGTTGGCCATGTCCGGGACACACACACTGTGTGTAGGGGTGATGTGGAGGCCGCTTAAATCGGAGTACAGAAAATCCAAGTACATGCCATATACCCTAAAAGTACACGCCATGTACTTTCTTTTTTTCATTAAACGGACCGGGGTCACACCTAATTGATAGAAACACCTTCTTTTCGAGGTTCTTCGATCGAGAGTGCCTATACAGCCACGAACATCCTCCGAGCCCCCGAGCCTCCGTCTGTTTTCCGAATCAACCGTCATCGATTGCATTAGAACCGCTGCGGTGAGATCTTCCTTCTTCTTGAGTTTCATTCCATGATTTTCCCTCTTTATCAGTATGTCATGGGTTGAAAGTTTTGTGAATTTTCGTAGATCTACAATGTTATAAGGAGAATCAAGACTTGTGGTTCAATTATATTGATTTCCTAGAATCAAGGTGAGTGTTTTGTGCCTTACCTTTAGAAGTCTTTGAGTTTTATGTGCAGATTTCCACCAATACCCGTGAACGACGTATTGCATGTTTACCGTTTTGCCCTTGTTGTTTTCTTGCCTTGATTGTATGCTTGTGTAGAGGTAATTTGATCATGTTTGAGGATAATTGGTGTGCTTGGATGCTTTTCCCAATCTTTGTTCTATTTAAGACCTTTGGGTCTTGTAAGCCTTTGGCCGTTATACCTGTTTTCCATGCCTTGTGACCATAGGATGGAATTATATTCTTGACATACTTATTATGTTGTAGACTGGTTAGCCAATTAGCTATGTAGGTGTACTTTGGCCTTATAGAATTATTATGCACTGATTGGCATGGGACCGTGAGAAGCTGGTGCTATAGACTATAAGGGATAGACCGAGTAAGCTTCCTAGAGAGTCTATGGTATTATAGACTACAGGGGATAAACCGAGTGAGCTTCTTGGAGAGTCTTGGATATTATAGACTATAGGAGGGTAGACTGAGTGAGCTTCCTCAGAGATTCTTTACTTGTTTGAATTTACTTAAACCATTCCAGGCTAGAGGAGGAATTGACCGAGTGAGATTCCTCAGAGAGTCTGTGATAGACCTGAGACTATAGGAGGATTAACCGAGTGAGCTTCCTTAGAGAGTCTCTAGACCTTGGGTATATAAGAGGGTTAGACCACATGATCTTCCACAGAGAGTCCCTGACTACCCTAGACTATAAGGGGAATTGACCGAGAGAGATTCCCCAGAGAGTCTTATAATTTTTTATGACCAAACTAGGGGGTTAGGCTGAGTGCACTACCCAGAGGGTTGTTTGTACTTCTTGGATAGGACCAGAGGGGTTGGCTGTGAGTACTTCCCAGAGGGGTTCCTGTTGTGGTTAGCTGTTTGCTTAACTTCTGTTTGTTGTTCTATGGATTGATTATTGTTACATATCATCATGTTACTATTTACTAATTATTGCCTACTATTTACTGTTACTGTTTACTACTTACTGTACTATTATGTGCCATATACTCATTGACTGTTAGGCATAGATCTTCGGGTGGTTGCCTACTGGGATTTAGTCTCACACCCTGTTTGGGCCAAGCTTTTGGGCCCAAACAGACTATTTTATTGCAGGTATAGACAAGGGAAAGCACCCTTTGACTTTTGGTACTTGATTGCTTTGGAGCAGGAGAGCATGGGACCAAGCATAGGCTTGCGATGTTGTAGAGCTGTTTATCTTTTCTTTTGTACTTGTTTTGGTACTGTTTGTATTTCTAGCATTGTGACATGTTTTGCTACTTTCCTAGATATGTATCATTCATCATTTCATATATACATATGTTCTCCAGTTGGTTATTGTTTTAGTCTTTCACTGTGCATTGTTGTTGGATATTTACTGCTTCTGTTATTTCATGCTTTGTTTACTTCCGCTGTGTACTCTGCCAATGAGGGCATAGTTTCCCCACTATCACACCCAAGGCCCTCGCTGCTAGTCGGCAGCCTCTGGCATTTGGGGAAATGCACTTGAGGCCATGTGACCATCCGGGTACGAGGCGCCTCTGGGTGGCTTCCGAAACTGGGACACTTTTTCCCAACCCCATGTTTCTCCTCACACAGTCAGTGACACGATTTAAAACAACACGGGTTGGGGAAGCTAATGTAGTACATGCCGTGTTTGGTACGAACACACCATGTAGTAATGTTCTAGATACTCGGCCGTGTCACAAACAACATGGGTCGGTGTTATCTTCTCCTATACACTTCGTTTTTGTTTGGAACATGCCGTGTAATGGTCAGCCGTTTGGTCGGTCGTGTAACTAACAACACGGGTCGTCGAAACCTTGTCTAGTACACGTCGTGTCCTTAGTGAACACGTCGTGTAGACTATGGTTAAGTGGACCATGTGAGATAGTCGTGTAAAGAGACTCGGGCAGGGGAATGGAGTTCAAGTACATGCCGTGTATGGGGACAGCATGTCGTGTAGTCTGGGGTGTTTCACGACCAGAGGTGGAAGAAGTACACGCCCCTGTAAATGGATTAAAACAACACGCCGTGTAGTTTTTATACACTCCATGTAGTCATGTTTTGTAAAACTTCAGTGTTTTCTTCTACTGTTCCCATTTTGTACTCTTGTGTTCTCTATCCTTGATAATCCTGATCTAAGGTGTGCTTTTGATCTTCCAGAGTTATGCCTCCGAGATGTCCTTGGATTGTACGTCAGCTTCCAAATGGTGATCAGACATCGGATATGGCTGATCAGGGACCTCCTTTAGATCCTCCTATTATTCCAGCCTTGGCACCAGCAGTTATACCAGTTGTAGGCACCGATGCGCAGTTCAGGGAGGACTTCCTGAAGATGATGCAGACCTTTTAGGGAGCACCGCCTCCTGCCCCGTCGATGGCTGAGTTGACGCGGGTTTTACATTAGAAACATCCTCCTACTTTCTTAGGGGATGGAGGACCCCAGGCTACAGATTCGTGGCTAGAGGCCACACTAACGATCTTCGAGCACCTAGAGATACCTCCAGAGAAAAGGGTAAATTTGGCTACTTATATGCTCCGAGACACCGCCAAGAGGTGGTGGGAGGTGATCTCAAAGTCATGGTGCCAATAGAGTATGACTTGGGATGAGTTTCGGTGTATATTCTATGATTTCTTCTACCCGGAGACCTTGAGGGCTAACCAAGCCCAGGAGTTTATGAGTCTCGAGCAGGGTACTCTTTCTGTTATGGAGTACTCGTCTCGTTTTACCGAGCTGTAGCGCTTCATGCCGATTCCAGCAGGTGATGAGTTGTTCCTTGCTAGAAATTTTGAGGACGGTATTAGGTAGGAGATCTGTTCCCAGGTAAATATCTTCAGGTTGACTTCGATATCCGCCGTCATCAACCAGACGCTGATCACTGAGCACAATCTGAGAGATTCTGGAGTAGTGGGCCAGGGCAGTTCGACATCCAGATTAAGTGTTACTCCTACTGATAGCAAGAAGCGCCATAGGGAGTCTGTTCGAGGAGATCAGGGTAGGAAAAATGTATCTTCGGGTATCCAGGTTGTATGCTACCATTATGGTAAGAGTGGGCATACTAGGCCTCAGTGCTAGAGAGACCTGATGGAGTGCCGATATTGTGGCAAGATGGGGCATCTTCAGCATTTTTGTTAGACTCTATCACCTACAACTGGTGGTAGGGGTTCTTCTATAACCCCGTGTATAGGTGATGTATTGCCATTTTCTCACCAGTCTAGGAACTAGAGTTCTTCCGGCCATTCTGGCTGAGGTGGAGGTCACGGTCGTGGTGGTCAGTCACCAGGTTACCAGCGACAGTAGAGTGGATCAGCTCAGAGTGGTTAGCTAGGGGTGTAGGGTCGTGGTATAGGCCAAACTTTCACATTGTAGTAGACCTATCAGGAGCAGAATCCCGGCCCTTCCACAGTTTGAGGTACGATCTTATTAGCCTCAGTTTTATCTTCATCCCTTTTCGATATTATTGCTTCACATAGCTTTATCTCTGTTTCTGTTGTGGAGATCCTTGGGCTTTGTATCTTTTTCTCTGCCGAAATGTTGACTCTTGATACACCTTTTAGAATGAGGACATTTAGCGTACGTCAGTGCAGAGAGTATCCTCTTAAGGTTGCAGGGTGTCACGTCTTATGGGACTTCTATGTCCTAGAGATGACAGGCTATGATGTCATTCTCGGTGTGGACTGGTTAGTTCCCTTCTAGGAAGTCGTTGATTTGTATCATCGTAGGGTGAGTTGCGTATCACCAAAGGGCAGATCTTTTATTCATAGAGGTGAGTGGGATGTCCAGGAGGGTAGAGATGGACCAGAGCATCATGGGCTAGGAGGAGTTACATCCCAGATTGCCAGTCTTTATCTGGATGACCAGGGGATTAGACTTTCCTCCAGTGGTGGATCGTTTCAGGTATATCTTTCCAGAGGACTTTTCAGGTTTTCCTTTAGAGCGTGAGGTAGACTTCTTGATTGATATCATGCCAGGAGCGGCACCGGTGTCCATTCCTCCTTATAGGATGGCTACACCTGAGTTACAGGAGCTCAAGAAGTAGTTGGAGGAGTTGAAGGCAAAGGGTTTCATCTGACCCAGTACTTCTCCTTGGGGTTTGCCTGTCCTATTTGCGAAGAAGGTAGACGGTACCCTTAGGATTTGTGTGGATTATCGGAAGCTGAACCAGTTGACAGTCAAGAACCAATATCCCTTTCTGAGGATCGATGACCTCTTTTATCAGCTTCTAGGAGCTCGGGTATTCTTGAAGATCAATTTGAGGTCTGGTTATCATCAGTTGTGCGTTAGACCATCAGATATACCTCTTACAGCCTTCAGGAGCAGGTATGGTCTATACGAGTATACGGTCATGCCATTCGGTCTCACGAATGCACCAGCAACTTTTATGGCACTGATGAACTGAGTGTTCCATCCATACTTGGATTCCTTCATGGTGGTTTTCATGGAATACATCTTGGTGTACTCTCACACTCGACACGACCATGCTACCCATCTTGAGATCATTCTTAGTACACTAAGAAAGCATCAGTTATATGCTAAGATCTCAAAATACCACTTTTGGATGGATTAGATTCACTTCTTGGGTCACGTTATCTCAGATACATGAGTATCAGTAGACCCAGAGAAAGTGAGAGTTGTAGTTTCCTAGGAGCAGCCGTCTTTGAGGTGTAGAGTTTTCTAGGGATGGCTGGATACTACAGGCATTTCATACAGGACGTTTCATGCCTTACAGCACCGCTGATAGGTCTGACCAAGAAGGGTGTGAAGTTCTTATGGTCATATTCTTGTGAGACAGCCTTTCTGGAGTTGAAAGGGAGGCTGACGTCAGCACCAATATTATTCTTTCCAGAGCCGAGAAAAATCTATACAGTCTATTGTGATGCTTCAGGTATTGGACTGGGAGCCATGCTTATGCAAGGAGATGGAGTCGTTGCGTACGGGTCTCGGCAGTTGAGGCCACACGAGAGGAACTACCCGACGCATGATCTGGAGTTGGTAGCTGTTGTTCATGCCTTAAATTGTTGGAGACATTACCTTATGGGAGAGCACTTTTTGGTTTTCACCGACCAAAAGAGTCTCAAGTACATCTTCACTCAGCATGAGATGAATCTGAGACAGCGAAGGTGGGTCAAGTATCTTTAGTCCTTCGACTTTGAGCTTGCCTATATGTCGGTAAAGGGCAATTTAGTGGCTGATGCGTTGAGCAGAAGAACTCAGATTCTGGCAGTTCAGGAGGCCAGTAGTGAGTGGCAGTTTATGGCTCTGTTCTCTGAGATGCATTTGGAGGTGCACGAAAAACAGGGGAAGACTTTTCTATCTTCTATAGTTGTTACCTCTACTCTTCTTGATCAGGTACGGATGAGGCAGATATCAGACTCAGAAGGCCCAGTCCTGCAGGAGAGTGTGTCAGGAGAGGACCCTCTTCCTGGATGGACAGTATGTGAGGATGAGATCTTGCATTTCTAGGGATGTGTATGGGTGCCAGCAGACATACACGAGGAGCTGATGTGGGATTTTCATTCTTCAGTTTGGGCAGTTCTTCCTGGCATCACGAAGATGTATCGTGATCTACACTACCAGTACTGGTGGCCATGTATAAAGAGAGATGTTGTTGGGTTCTTCATGATATGTTCTACTTTTCAGCAGGTGAAAGCATAGCATCAGCAACCAGCAGGGATTTTACAACAGTTAACCATTCCCGAGTGGGAGTGGAATCATGTCGCGATGGACTTCGTGACTGGGTTACTGAGGTCACCTCGAGGGAGTGATGTTGTTTTGGTTGTCGTCGATAGGCTTACGAAGGTTGCTCACTTCTTTCTGATCAAGGAGACCATCAGTGTTGATGATCTGGGGTGGTTGTACATCCAAGAGATTTTACATTTTCATAGAGTTCCACACTCCATTGTTTCAGACAAGGATGCATGTTTTACTTCTCAGTTCTGGCAGGGGCTTCAGAAGGCTTTGGGTACACAGGTACTTTTGAGTACAGCATACCATCCCCAGACAGATGGTCAGTCTGAGAATAAGATTCAGGTTCTTGATGATATGCTCCAATCTTGCATTCTCGACTTTGGCAGTTCTTGGGAGAAGCATATTCCTCTTGTGGATTTTTCCTATAACAATAGTTTTTAGGCGACTATTCAGATGGCACCTTACGAGGATTTTTACGGTAGGCCATGCCAATCACCTTTGTGCTGGCTGGAGGTAGGAGAGGCAGCTTTGTTGGGACCTCGTCTTTTTTAGGAGACCTCAGATTAGATAGAGTTGATTCAGAAGAGGATGGCTACAGCACAGTCCCGACAGAAGTCTTATGCTGATCAGTGGAGACGAAATCTAGAGTTCGAAGTCAAGGATCAGGTTTTCTTGTATGTCGCACCGAGGTTGGGACACAAGAGGATTCAGAGACAGGGTAAGCTTTCACAACGGTACTTTGGTCCGTTTGAGGTTTTGGAAAGAGTTGGGCTAGTTGCCTATCAGTTGTAGTTACCTCAGAGGTACCAGGCTATGCACGACGTCTTCCACGTTTCTCAGCTCTGACTTTACTTTTCAGACTCGTCTCATGTATTTCAACCTAAGGAGGTTGATCTCGAAGCGGATGTGTCGTTTGAGGAGCATCCTATCTGGATTTTCGATCGCATTATGAAGGTTCTACGTGGCCGGTCTCTTCCTCTGGTACGGGTTCTATGGAAGCATGGGCGAGTAAAGGACGAGACCTGGGAGAGGGAGGCCAATGTACGATCATAGTGGCCGGAGCTATTCGGGGTTTCTTCTTATATGCCTCTCTAGGGAAATTCGGGTACGAATTTCTTTAAGGGGGTAAGTTTGTAAGAACATGGATCTTCATTTTAGTTATGTTTTTCTTTTTTTGGTCGTTTTTGAGAAAAGAGGAAAATCTGGAAATTTTCAAAGTACACGCTGTGTACTTTATAATTACATGTTGTGTACTTTGATGCAGTGGAAGGCCATGTGTTGGCCGTGTTCGGGCCACACACACACGGTGCTTAGGGTAAATATGGAGGCCGCTTAAAGCAGAGTACGGAAAATCCAAGTATAGGCCATGTGCCCCAAAAGTACATGTTGTGTACTTTATTTTTTTCATTAAAAGGACCAGGGTTATGCCTAATTGATAGAAACACCTTCTTCTCCAGGTTCTTCGACCAAGAGCACCTGTACGGCCGCGAACATCCTCTAAGCCCCCAATCCTCCTTCTGTTTTCTGAATCTACCGTCTTCGATTGCGTTGCAACCGCAGCGGTGAGCTCTTCCTTCTTCTTGAGTTTCATTCCATGATTTTCCCTCTTTCTCAAAATATCGTGGGTTGAACATTTTGTGAATTTTCATAGATCTACGATGTTCTAAGGAGAATCAAGCCTCGTGGTTCAAGTATATTGATCTCCTACCATCAAGGTGGGTGTTTTGTGCCTTACCTTTAGAAGTCTTTTAGTTTTATGTGCATATTTCCAGCAATACCCGTGAACGGGGTATTGCGTATTTATCGTTTTTCCCTTGTTGTTTTCCTGCCTTGCTTGTATGCTTGTGTAGAGGTACGTTGATCATTTTTTAGGATAATTATTGTGCTTGGATGCTTTTTTCATGATTTGTTCGGTTTAATACCTTAGGGTCTTGTTAGCCTTTGGCCATTATACCCTTTTTCCATGCCTTGTGACCGTAGGATGGAATGATATTCTTGACATGCTTGTTATGATGTAGACTGGTTAGCCAAGTAGCTCTATAGGTGAACTTTGGACTTATAGCATTATTATGCACTGAATGGCACGGGACTGTGAGAGCCTGGTGCTATAGACTATAAGGGATAGACCGAGTGATCTTCCTAGAGAGTCTTGGATATTATAGACTACAGGGGATAGACCGAGTGAGCTTCCTGGAGAGTCTTGGATATTATAGACTACAGGAGGGTAGACCGAGTGAGCTTCCTCAGAGATTCTTTACTTGTTTGAATTTCCTTAAAACATTCCAGTTTAGAGGAGGAATTGACCAAGTGAGCTTCCTCAGAGAGTCTATGATAGACCTGAGACTATAGGAGTATTGACCGAGTGAGCTTCCTCAGAGAGTCTCTATACCTTGGGGCTGTAAGAGGGTTATATCGCATGATCTTCCTCAAAGAGTCCCTAACTACCCTAGACTATAAGGGGAATTGACCGAGCTAGTTTCCCCAGAGAGTCTTATAATTTTGTATGACCAAACCAGAGGGGGTATGCTGAGTGCACTGCCCAAAGGGTTGTTGGTACTTCTTGGATAGAACTAGAGGGGTTGGCTACGAGTACTTCCTAGAGGGGTTCCTATTGTGGTTAGCTATTTTCTTCACTTCTGTTTATTATTCTGTGGATTGATTACTGTTTCATATCATCCTGTTACTGCTTACTGATTATTTCCTGCTATTTACTGTTACTATTTACTGCTTACTGTACTATTACCTGCCATATACTCACTGACTATTAGGAACAGATCTTCGGGTGGTTGCCTACTGGGATTTAGTCTCACACCCTATTTGGTCCATGATTTTGGGCCCAAACAGCCTATGTTGTTTCAGTTATATACAAGGGAAAGTGCCCTTCAACTTTTGGTACTTGATTTCTTTGGAGCAGGAGAGCATGGGACCAAGCTTAGGTTTTTGATGCTGCGGAGCTGTTTATCTTTTCTTTTGTACTTGTTTTGGTACTGTTTGTATTTCCAGCATTGTGACCTATTTTTCTACTTTCCTAGATATGTATCATGCATCATTTCATATATATATATGTACTCCAGTTGGTTATTGTTTTAGTCTTCCAATGTGCATTGTTGTTGGATATTTACTGCTTCCGTTATTGTATGCTTTGTTTACTTCTGCTGTGTACTCTACCAATGAGGGCATAGTTTCCCAACTATCACACCCAAGGCCCTCGCTGCTAGTCAGCAGCCTCTGGAGTTTGGGGAAATGCGTTCCATGTTACCATCAGGGTACGGGGCACCTCTGGGTGGCTTCCGGAACCAGGACGTTACAACATCACCATTATCATTCGAATTGAAAACAGATCAAAGGTATAACATGAGATGGATTTTTAAATCCATTATATTCCATGAAAAACTATGATAAAATAAATCCATGGGAAATATATGCACCAAAAAGTTAAACATGTGGTGAATATGCATTATATCTCAATGAAGAAAAATTGAGATACAAAAACCCTTACCTTTAATCTCGCTTATCCTAATGTTCTATAACCTCCTATATAAAAAAATAACTATCTCAATAACATATTTAGAACCATATTCAAACATAAAACCTTTTATAAAGTCCACTTATAATCATTTATTACAAATATATTAGTTAATTATGTTTTATTTTCAGCATTGGATGTTATTAGATTTTATTGTTTGTTTAGTACTAGTTTTATAATGGCCTTGTCAATTATTATTTATAGATTAAAAAATCACTACTAGAAATTTTGGCTATAGCCACAGTTTGGAACCCTGGATATAAGACCAAAAACTGTGGTTATAGGCTATATCCATGGTTCAATGAACTTTGGCTATAGGTTATAGCCATGGTTAAATGAACTGTATCTATAGGGATTTAGCCACAGTTTTAAACTGTGGCTATATCCCTTCCCATTTTATAACCCCCCCCCCCCCCTCGAGACAGACCCCCATGAACCCCTGTACAGACCCCTCGTGCACCCCTAGACAGGCCCCCCTTACACCCTAGACAGACCCCCCTTGCACCCCCCCAGAACACCCTTGCACCCCCCCCCCCTTATGCACCCCTGGACAGACCCCTCGTGCACGCCTGGACAAACCCCCCTTGCACCCTGGACAGACCCCCCTTGCACCCAAGCAGAACCCCCTTATAGCCTTGGATAGACCCCCCTTACACCCCTGGACAGACCCCCTACCCCTCCCCCCTGCACCCAGTACAGACCCCCCTGCACCCCTAGATAGACCCCCCCCCCCATGAACCCCTGGATAGACCCCCTTGTACCCTGGACAAACCCACTTGCAACCCTACAAAACTCCCTTGCACCCCTAGACAGATCCCCCTTGCACCTTGGACAGACCCCCCTTACACCCCCATGCACACCCATGCCCCCTTGTACCCCCCCCCCCCCCCCGCACCCCCCCCCCCCACACACACACACACACAAACCCCTTGAACCCCCCCCCCCCCCTGCACACCCCCTTCCCCCTTGCAGACTTGCACACCCCTACTGGACACCCCCACTACACCCCCCCCCCCCCAGACAACCCCCCTCTTGGACACCCCCTAGATAGACCCCCATCCCCCTGGATAGACACCCCCCCTGAACAGCAGCCCCCCCCCCCCCCCCGAACAGCAGCCCCCCACCCCCTGGACAGACACCCCCCTTACACCCCCCCTGGACAGACACCCCCCCCAACACACACACACACATTCCTTTCACCCCCTGATCCCCTTGCACACACCCCCACTGCACACCCCTACTGGACCCCCTTGCACCACCACCCCTGTTGGACACCCCCCTACACCCCCTGGACAGCAGCCCCACCCCCTTACACATCCCTTTCACCCTCAGTCCTCCTGCACACACCCCCTTGCACCCCCCTTGCACACCCCCACTACACACCCCTTGCCCCCCCCCCCCCCGAACCCCCCTACTGGACACCCCACACCTTGCACCCCCTTGACAGCAGCCCCCCTAGACAGACACCCCCCATCCTTTGCAACCCTTGGTCCCCTTACACACACCCCCTTGCACACCCCCACTGCACACCCCTTGCCCCCCTACTGGACCCCCTTGCACCACCCCTCCTGGACACCCCCCCTGCACCCCCTAGACAACCCCCCCCGGACAACATCTCCCCCCTACACATCCCTTTCCCCCCTCCCATAGGCATCCATTTCACCCCCTCATCCCCTTGCACACACCCCCTTTCACACTCCCACTGCACACCCCTTCCCCCCCCCCCCTACCTTGCTGGACCCCCTTGCACAACCCCTGCTGGACACCCCCCCCCCAGCACCCCATGGACAACAGCCACCCCCCTACACATCCCTTTCACCCCTAGTACCCTTCCACACACCCCCTTCCACCCCACCCCACCCCCTTGCACACCCCCACTGCACACCCCTTGTCCCCCCTAGACCCCCTTATTGAACATCCCCCCCACCTTGCACCCCCTGGACAGCACCCCCCCCCCCACCCCCTGGACAGACACCCCCTTGCACCCCCCCCCCAACACACACACACACACACACATCCCTGGTACCCCACCCCCCGGTCCCCTTGCATACACCCTCTTGCACACCCCTTCCCCCCTACTAGACCCCCTTGCACCACACTAGACAGCAACCCCCCTGGACATCAACCCCACCCCCCACACACACACACACATCCCTTGCACCACTCGGTCCCCTTGCACACACCCCCTTGCACACCCCCACTACACACCCCTTGCCCCCTGCTGGAACCCCCTTTCACCACCACCCCTACTAGACACCCCCAACCCCCTTGCACCCCCTAGATAGAATCCCCCCCCCACACACACACACACATCCCTTGCACCCTCTGGTCACCTTGCAATACCCCCTTGCACACCCCCACTACACACCCCTTGCTCCCCCATGGACCCCCCCCCCTCCCCTCAGATAGACACCCCCCTTGCACCCCCCCCCCCCCCCATCCCCTTGCACACACCCCCTTTCACACCCCCACTGCACACCCCTTCCCCCCTACTGAATCCCCCTTGCACCACCCCTACTAGACACCCCCCCCCCCTACACCCCCTGGACAACAACCCCCCCCCCCCACACACACACATACCTTGACCCCCCCCCCCCACACACACACACATCCCTTGCACCCCCCCCCCCCCCAGTTCCCTTACACACACCCCCACTGCACACCCCTTACCCTCCCCCCTGCTGGACCCCCCTTGCACCACCCCTGTAGGACACCCCCCCTTAAACCCCCTGGATAGCAGCCCTTCCCCCTACACATCCCTTGCACCCCCCCCCCCACACACACACACATCCCTTGCACCCCCAGTCCCCTTGCACACCCCCACTGCACACCCCTTACCCCCCCTGCTGGACCCCCGTGCACAACCCCTGCTAGACACCCCCCCCCCGGCACCCCCTTGATAGACCCCCTCTACACACATTTGCACCCCCGCAGCACACCCCTTTTTCCCCTAGACCCCCCCCCCCCCCACCACCACAACCACCACCACCACCATGCACCCTCCAGGAAAGTATCTCACCCCCTGGATAGACACCCCCCCACCACCACCACCACCTTGCACCCTCCAGGAAAGTAGCCCACCACCTGGAAAGACACCCCCCTTGCACCCCCCCTGCACACACACATCCCTTACACCACCACCACCACCCCCCGGTCCCCTTTCACACACCCCCTTGCACACCCCCACTACACAACCCTTTCCCCCCCTATTGGACCCCCCTTGCACCACCCCTGCTGGACACCCCCTAGACACCCCCTAGATAACAACCCCACCTAAACATACCTTGCACCCCCACTACACAGCCCTTGCCCCCTGGACACCCCCCGCTCACCCCACCTTACACCCCCCTGGACAACAGCCCACCCCCTGGACAGACACCCCCCTTCCACCCCCCCCCCCCCACCCACACACACACACACATCCCTTGCACCCTCGGTCCCCTTGCACACACCCCCACTACACACCCCTTGCCCCCCCTTCTGGACCCCCCTTGCACGACCCCTGTTGGAAACCCCCCCCCCCCTCCCTCCTACACCCCCTGGATATCCCCCCATGGACAGCAGCACCCCCCCCACACACACACACACATCCCTTGCACCCCCCCTTTCACACCCCTTTCCCCCTGGACCCCCTTGCTAGACACCCCCCCCCCACCTTGCACCCCCTGGACAGACACCCCCCCACACACACACACACATCCCTTCCACCCCTCGGTCCCCTTGCACACACCTCCTTGCACACCCCCACTACACACCCCTTCCCCCCTACTGGACCCCCATGCACCACCCCTACTGGACCCCCCCCCCCCTTCACCCCTTGGACAGAATCCCCCCTAAACACCATCCCCCCTACACATCCCTTGCACCCCCCTTCCCATACACACACATCTCTTTCACCCCCCCCCCCCTCCCACCCCCCCCCCCCCCCCCGCCCACCCCCATGGTCCCCTTGCACACCCCCACTATACACCCCTTGACCCCCTTGCTAGACCCCCCTTACACCACCATTACTGGACACCCCCCCCCCCCTACACCCCCCTGGACAGCCCCCCCCCCCCCACCACACACACACATCCCTTGAACCCCCCCCCCCAGTCCCCTTTCACCCCATTGCACACCCCCACTGCACACCCCTTGCCCCCCTGGACAGCACCCCCTTACACATCCCTTTCACCCCCCCCCCCCCTCCCCCACACACACACGCACGTGCATTCCTTGCACCCACCGGTCCCCCCTGCACACACCAAGGGTGCAAGGTATATGTGAGGGGTGCAAGTGATGTGTAGGGGGGTTTCTGTCCAGGGGGGAAAGGGGTGTGTAGTAGGGGTTTGCAAGTGGTGCAAGGGTACCGGGGGTGCAAGGGATGTGTAAGGGGGCTGATGTCTGGGTGGTTGATGTCCAGGGGGTGAAGGGGGGGTGTCCAGCAGGGGTGGTGCAAGAGGGGTCTAGCAAGGGGGCAAGGGGTGTGAAGTGGGGGTGTGCAAGAGGATTGGGGTGCAAGGTATGTGTGGGGGATGCAAGGGATGTGTGGGGGGGATGTTGTTTAGGGGGTCTTTTGTCCAGGGGGTGCATGGGGGGGTTTCCGGTAGGGGGTGGTGCAAGGGGGTCTAGCAGGGGGGCAAGGGGTGTGCAATGGGGTGTGTGCAAGGAGGCCAGGGGGTGAAAGGGGTGTGGGGGGTTCAAGGGGGTGTCTTTCCAGGGGGTTGGGCTGCTGTCTAGGGGGTGAAAGGTGGGGGGGTGTCCACCAGGGGGGGTCCGAGGGGCAAGGGGTGTGCAGTGGGGGTGTACAAGTGGGGTGAAAGGGGACCAGGGGGTGCAAGGGATGTGTAATGGGGGGATGCTTTTTGGGGGGGTTGTCCAGGGGGTGTAGGGGGTGTCCAGCAAGGGTGGTGCAAGGGGGTCCAGCAGGGAAGGGGTAAGGGGTGTGTAGTGGGGGTGTGAAAGGGGGTGTGTGCAAGGGGTTCGGGAGGTGAAAGGGATGTGTGTGGGGGGTGCAAGGTTGGTGTCTGTCTAGGGGGGTGCAAGGTGGGGGGTGTCTAGTAGGGGGTCCAGGGGGAAAGGGGTGTGTAGTGGTGGTGTGCAAGGGGGTTGCAAGGGGACTAGGGGTGCAAGGGATGTGTAGGGGGCTGCTATTCGGGGGGGGATGTCCAGGGGGTGTAGGGGGTGTATAGTAAGGGTGGTGCAAGGGTGTCCAACAGGGGGGAAAGGGGTGTGAAGTGGGGTGTGCAAGGTGACTGGGGGGGTGAAAGGGATGTGTGTGGGGGTGCAAGGGATGTGTAAGGGGGGCTTCTATCTAGGGGGATGCTGTCCAGGGGGTGCAAGGGGGTGTCTAGCAGGGGTGGTGCAATGGGGTCCAGTAGGGGGGGGAAAGGGGTGTGCAGTGGGGGTGTGCAATGGGGTGTGTGTAAGGGGGTGATGGGGTGAAAGGGATGCATGTGGGGAGTGCAAGGGATGTGTAGGGGGGCTGTTGTCCAGGGAGGCTGATGTCCAAGGGGTGCAAGGGGGTGTACAGCAGGGGTGGTGCAATGGGGTCCAGCATGGGGGCAAGGGGTGTGCAGTGGGGTTGTGCAAGGGGGTGTGTGAAAGTGGATTGGGGGGTGCAAGGGATGTGTGTGGGGGGTGCAAGGGGGTGTCTATATAGGTGGGGCTATTGTCCAAGGGGTACAAGGTGGAGGGGTGTCCAACAGGGGGCAAGGGGTGTGCAGTGGGGGTGTACAAGGGGGTGTGTACAAGGGGACCGGGGGTGCAAGGGATGTGTAGGGGGCTTCTGTCCAGGGGGTGAAAGGTGGTGTTTTCTTGGGGGCTGCTGTTCAAGGGGGTGCAAGGGGGTGTCTGTCCAGGGGGTGGGGGGCTGCTGTTTAGGGGGGGTGTCTGTCCAAGGAGGAGGGGGGTCTATCCATGGGGTGTCTAGGAGGGTTCAGGATGTGGGAGTGTAGTGGGGGTATCAAGCAGGGGTGTGGGACAGGGGGTGTGCAGGGGGGTGCAAGGGGTGTGTAATAGGGGTGTAAGAGGGTGTGCATGGGGGTCTGCAGGGGGGCATGGGTGTGCAGGGGGTGCAAGGGGGGTCTGTCCAGGGTGTAAGGGTGGTCTGTCCAGGGGTGCAATGGGTTCTGCATGGGTGCAAGGGGGTCTATCTAGGGTGCAAGGGGGTCTGTCTAGGGGTCCATGGGGGTCTGTCTAGGGGTGTAGGGGGTATGTCTTGGGTGTAGGGGGGAGGGGTAGGGGGTCTGTCCAAGGGTGCAAGGGGGTTTGTCCAGGTTGTAAGGGGGTCTGTCCAGGTTGTAAGGGGGTCTGTCCAGGGGTGCACTGGGGGTGTAAGGGGGCTCTATAGGGGTGTAAGGGGGTCTGACCAGGGTGCAAGGGGGTCTGTCTAGGGGTGCATGGGGGGTCTGTCCAGGAGTGTATAGGGGTTCTATCTCGAGGGGGTGGATTTTTTTATGAAATGGGAAGGGATATAGCCACAGTTTAAAATTATGGCTAAATCCCTATAGCCATTGTTCATTGAACTGTGGCTGCTATTGGCGTGGCTATAGGGAGAACCCTATAGCCACGGTTTCAAGCTATGGCTATAGTCCTATAGCCACGGTTCGAAACGTGGCTATAGGGTTCACCCTATAGCCATTCCAATACCAGCCACGGTTTTTGGGCTTTTAGCCACGGTTCTAAACCGTGTCTATAGCCTAAATTTCTATAAGTGGATGTATCATAATGATTTATAATTCTCTAATTTCATTTCATAAGTATTCTAGTTATGATCTACGATGGTGAAGTCAACAAGGAGAGTGTTTTGGTAATTTTCTCAAATGAGGGGTGGTGTCTTAATAACAAGTTAGATATTATCACTACCATTATTAAACCAAAATATAATTATTTTCTTATTATTTTCTAATATAACCACTATTTATGATTCCTTAGTTACCCATGATAGAAATTTATAGCATTTTTCAGGTAAGTGGTTAAACTAACCCAAACAAGAACAAGTTATAATCTATGAGTGAGTATGGTTAACAAAGTGATAATATCATTATTATAGAATCATAATGATATAATTAATATGTTTTTAATTTTTTAAATTTTTTTATAATATATTTGTATAAGTAATAAAATACTATATTTAAAAAATAAATATGTTACTTTTTTGGTGGCGGTTGTCTGCACGAAAACACGGGTGACACAATGGTTTTCCATAGATTGGGAGGAAGATAGTGAATGTTTTATAATTTAATACTATTAATAATTTTAAAAATATAATATTAATCCTTAATATATACTTTTATAACCATCCATGTAATGAGATGGTGAAAAATCAGGCACGCTATTCGTGGAGGAGGTAGTTATTATGTACGCATGACGACATCTTCAATTTTTGAATGGTTTTGGAGGAAGGTAGAAAATGGATATTCCATTAGTATAATAATATTTAAGTATATTATTAATACTTATATTATCATACTTTCATTGATATAATAGGTTTTATAAGGTATTAGAATAAAGTAATGGAAAAGAAAAGAAAACATGGTAATTGAGAATGTTACCTTACTCCTTGGAAGAACACCTTTGTAAAATGGATTGTGGATTTGAGAGGTAGTTTTTTAAGAATACTAGAGATAATGGGAATTTTATAGGTGTTTTTTGGAGTTATTTTGGAATATTTTGTCCAAATATAAGAGGCTTGGGGTGTAAAGAGAAGTGGGGTGGTGATGACTCCTTTTATAAGGGAGAGGAGGTGAATTTTATTAATATATAAAAGGTAAAGTCACTGTTCAAAAGTCAAATGGATACAATAATGGATAATAATATAGTATGAGAAGGTTAAGGTTGAAATATTATCAACCAAACATTTATAAATAGGTTTTTAACAAGTTTTTGTGTCTTTTAATAATATATTTTTCACTTTTACCATTTTTGGTTTTTACCATGGCATTTAATTTTTATCTAAGTAATTTAATTTTAATGCCTAAAAATAAAAAGGGGATTATTCAATAATTGGGTTATAATGATTAGAAATTTGAAATATATTTTTAAAAATAAAATTTATATTTTTAAGAAAATTTATTTTTTTAATATTAGTGCATGTAACACGTAAGAATGTGTTTTAAATAAAGTATATTTTTAAGCCTAAAAATAATTTTTAGGTTAAAATTACCAATGTTATTGATTTACATGAAATTAATAAGTTTATTATTAACAAAATAAGATTTATATGTCTTAAAAATAAATATAAATCATAAGTATTCCTTGTGATATAATAATTAAATAAAAATATGAAAAAAAAATTATTAGAATAAAACAATTCTTAATTTTCGAAAAGTTAAACATTTGTTTTATAAGTTAAATATAGTATTTTTAAATGAATAATTTCACTCCATAAATATATTTTTTATCATTAAAATTTATTTATAAGTTTTTAAGTTATAATTACATTTTCATATACTCATAAATTTTACGATTTGAGTAAAAATTGTATTTTTCACTATTCACCTAAAAATTAATTATTTCATAAAATAAAAAAATAATATTAGGATATTTTTAACATAATGAATCCAAAAATGAGGTTAATTTCATAAAATTAAAATTCTAAAAATTATAAATTTATCTTTTAAATGAAAATACATAATATAAAGAAAAACTATTTTTATAGAAAAGTAAACTTTTAAACTTTAAATATTATTGATATTATTTAATATCAATTTTTAATTAAATGAGTTTCAATATAATATTTTGAAGTATTATTTTTTATCAGTATCATCATTTAAAATTTATCAATTTAATTTACTAAATAAAATAAACATCACTTCAAAAAAATAGCTCTTTTTAAAATATCTACTTTTAACTTTTAATATTTTTAATCATGTCTAACTAATTAATTATTGTCTAAATTTAAATTTAATAAATACATAAATAGTTATTTAAAAATAATAATTATAGGTATATAATTTAAATATATATTTTTATAATAAATCATTTTATTATCTTTTTATTTATATGAGGTTTTATTATTATTATAATTTTTTTATTGATTTTTCATATCATATTGAATTATTTTAATAAGGTGTTTCATGACTCATTTTAATTTTAGTGTTGCATGTGAATAAATAATTTCAATATAATATTCAATAAAAGAACAATATATACTAAAATCTTGTGGCACTATAATGAATATAATTTTCTATTCAATTTTATTCAATATATCATAAATTGTAGAAAATTAAAGGAATTAAAATTTAATTGGGTATAAAGAATCAATAATAGATATTGGTTTTTCCCTCCTAGATCAACCATTTATTATTTTTTATGCCTCTATCTAAATTAGTTCAAATAAAATTAAAATAAGGAATTGATGTTTCTAATTCTTGCAATATAGAATTACCATTTTCCATCTCGGGTTTCTTTTAAATTATATTGAATATATTTCAATATATGAAAATTTAATAATCAAATTAAAACGTGATATTTAATTTTAATAATTACCAAAGATATCACCCCTTTAATATTCAAGTTTTTTATTATATATTTTCACATAAACTTCTAAAAATATCAATCAAAGTCTAAAATAAATATCCCTCAATTTTCTATGTAAAAATCAATCATAAAATTTTTGAAATATATCTATGGTTTAAAATCATCATGTAAGTAGATGATGAAGTTGGATATTAGTTTCTTGGTATTCGGGTTATTGAAATGTTTTTTTATGAAATAACTAATCTAAATTTGTAATATGATTTTCTTAAAATAACATTTCAATTGACCTTGATGATTTTCATTAGTTATAAACTATGGTATAGAGTTTGACAGCCCATGGGGCATCATTAATTCCTTACGAGGACATCAAAGTAAAAATTTATAAAACTCAACTGACACTAAATAATTAATATATGTAGAAAAGTGGAAATTTAAGTTAATCCATATAGAACGGGAATAAATGACTTAGAATATTTTTAGGAAAAACAAAATTAAAATAGAGAGAAGAAATGGGTTTTGATAAAAGAGATCAAAACAGCATGATTGTTTAAACAGAGAAAGAGTAAAGGGAAATAAAATTGGGTTTTGATTATTAATTGGGAAGGCATGTCGGGGTTTGCAGTTTTAGGGAAGTGAAATTGGATTTATAAATATTTTTTATTAATACATGTTAGTGTCAAAGTTGATATGAGGTAGACCCAATAGTTAGGGTATCCCCTCCTCAACATGGAAATCCCCCTTTTCCCATGGTTGGGTAATTTAGGGAATTACTAAATCTAATTTTTATTAATACTAATTTAATACCTAATTACCCTAAATTTGAAAATGTTCATGCCTAATTTATGGTAACAAATTATGAAATTTAAATGGTTCTTCCAGGTTTAATTAAATGTTCATGAAAATCAAAATAAATGGATTAGAATTTATTGATGAATCACAGAAAACCAAAGCATGAATAAAATGCAGAAAAAAAAATCCAACACACCATCCCCCTTTTGCTACATCACTCTATAATATGGTAGGAGTTAACCCATTATTATAGTTATTAAGGAGTAAGATGGAAGAATCATGAAATAATAAGACATAAATAAAGTTGAAGAGAAAGTGGTGGAGGACCCTGCATAGTGAAGCTTCTCACCCCAAGCTTTGGTCTCCCGATTCGTCCCTTACAGTAGCATCTTGGTCCTCTATTTATAGATCTTCAAAGTTCTTGGTATGTGTTTAATTTTCCATTAATATGGACCATTAATTTCATAGGGTCATAAAATATTATCCAAATATGCTCCAATATTAAATTCATCACATCCGGTCAATCTTGTCACTGTCATCATGTTTCATATCTTGAATAGAGAATTCATGATGTGAGTTTTTGTGTCTGAAAACCCCATGAATTAATTCATGGATTATTTTCAAGTTTTTAAAGTTTTGAGGAGTTTCACAACATGGCACATGTGCTTCTAATCATAGGCTATTTTATTCACTTCATGTTCTAAATTTACTTCACGCCTTATTCTTAGTTCATGTTCTAAAATGATTCACATTTTAAATTGACTTTTTCGAGAATTAAAACCTTTGTTTCATCTTGGTTTTTTAATTTCAACCTCTAAAGTGTCTTATAGGCATAAAATGTCATAGGAGGCCATCTTTAAGTGGAATCCTTTATCTGTTTGGTCCCTTTTTCTTATTTATATAAATTATTTGTATCCTATCAAAAATGAACAAATCATTAAATTTACAAGAAATAATTAATATTTAAATTATCAAGATCAATGTATTTAGATGTTATAAATTTTTATATTAAATCTATGTATCAAAACCCCCCACACATGAATTTAGTCTTATCCTTAAGAATTAAATCTCAACATACTACAAAGGACATTCACCTTATCATGCTTTAAACTCAATTTCAATAAAAACAATTGATTAAATAGAAAATTAAATATTCAATCATCACATAGGTAAATTCATCAACACCTCACTTTTCAAAGAAAAAATCAACCATGTATTTTACTTTTCCCCTTTTGAAGCAACCAAAATTTTCTTTCTTCTATTTTCATTTTTCAATTCATTATTTTATAAGCATGACATTTGTAATTTAACTCACTTGAAATTTTTCTACTCATCATCAAGGTATAATTGTGAAAATATTTCATCACATACCTCAAGAAAATGTCACTTACCATAGGCTTGTAATGAATCTAGAATCTCTACCATGTAAAAAACATAATCATAAATAGTCATGAGGGATTTGATGTTAGGTTCAAATGAATCTAAGGATTTAGGGTAGGTGGGAAAATTATGTAAAAAGTAAATCTAAAAAGGTAGGTTTTACTCTAAATCATAATTCATGATATCAAAATATAAGTTCAATAAAAATCTCCCTTTACAGATTTAATCTCTTTCTTCCCAAAAAAATCAAAGTGGGCTCAAGAAAAAAGTAAACACAATGAATAAGTCATCCTCTCTTGGTTATAATTATTATTTTTTCTTTTTTTGAAAGTTATTCTTAATAAAAATCTCACATCCACTACCTAACCACATATTATCAAAAGATCATCGATCTAGAAATGGTGAATTTTAATCCTCCTAAGACACAACCCATATTATTTTATTTATTTATTTTATTATTATTGTTATTATTATTCAAGAAAGAAAGGTTAATAATTAAATGAAATGAATAGAATCATGGCCTCTCCCAAAATCACAAGAAAACCCCTAGAAAAATATCATGAGTGATGTATATCCCTATCCAACATAGAAAGTATCTCCCCCACACTTATTATTTTAAACATCATGAAATATACTGTAAGAAGGTAAGGAATGGATAAAAGAAGCTCGTAAATCTACTCATTTACTAAAAAGGTTGTTCATAAATTCTACTGGTCTGAAAAATATAAAATCAAGGTGGGTCCAACGAAAACTATATGAAAAAAATGATGCCTTAATCATATTAAAATTGATTTTTTTCATTCATAACTTTAATAAAATTTCATTCATGTTCTAGAAGAGAGCATGCCTGAGTCTCACAAGAAATATAAAATAGAAGGAGTGGGAAATATTTGATTCAAAAAATATATTAAGAATGAGATAAATGGTTGTAGAAACTACTCATAGTAATTCATATGAATAATAAAATCAATTAATGAAAATATCAAAAAATCAAGGTAGGCCAAATCTTAGAAAAAATTCATTTACAAAAATTATCACGCTACCCTAAATAATGTTTTTTAAAATCCTGAACCACATTATTATCTCAACTAATTATTTTCACCATTTTTTCATTTGAATTTATTGAAAAATAAATTTAAATTCATGTCATGGTAATTATCCTAGGTAGTTTATGTCTCCTAGTTCAGTTGTTTGAGGTAAAAATCAAGTCAGGGCATGCAATTGGAATTTCAAACTCTAAGACATTTAGATGTGGAGAATACAATTGAAAATTACAGAATTGAAATTTTTAGTCCCCATTGAATTATGATTCAAACATGGTTGTGTAGGTTCTACCTACACTAGATTCATGACATTAGTATATTTCATGGTGTGTATTTTCTTGAATTCATAGCGTGAATGAGTTTCACAACGTGAGTTGTTCTTAGTGATTCTTATCATGTTTACTAACATGGTCTTGATGGTCCTAAAAAATATAAATAAATAGGTGAAAATATATTCCATTATCAATGAAATTTGAAAGATTTTGGGGAGATTTAATGTTCATAAAAACTAAATAAAGAAAAATACTAAGAATTTAGGTTGCCTATCAGAAATGCCTTTTTTTACCTTTGTTGGCTCAACATTACCTCTTGATCTTAGGTGATCAATGTTATTAGGAAGTCTACTCGGTCTGGATCTATGAAGTGTTGAAGATACGATTCCTCCATGTAGATATACCCTATCCCTTCTCTGAAAATATCTTTTTTCTTCATCTAGTAAGTCCCGTCTCAATCTACATGGGTCAAATATAGTGATTTTTTTCTCTTATTGAAAAATATCTCTTACTTCCTAGACCTATTGTCCTTCTTTGAATTTATTAGGGACAGTAATCCTTCCACTATCTTCAGATTTTTCCAATAACTTATTACCTTTTCTCACATCATTTTGAACTTCTTCTTTAATTTTTATAGCAGTGAATTTAGATCTTCTTCCATTGACAGTAATTTCCTTAACTTCTAGTATACTATACTCTATAAAATATTTATTTATTTATTATTTATTATTCATTTCCCGGTGTATTTTAAACTTCACTTCTAATCTACCAACCCTTTAACACAACTCTCCATTTTGAATATCAATCAGTCCTTCCCATAGCTGGGAATAGTCTTACCAAGATTATTGGGATCTTATCTTCATCCATGTTCATTAAAATAAATTATATCGGAAAGTAGAACCTGTCTGCCTTGACAATGACATCTTCAAGTAGTCCTCAGGGACATATCAATATTGTATCAACTAGTTATATTTTAACATGATCCAATTATATCTCTCTCAATTCCAAAATTTTGAATGTTGAATATGAAATTATGTTTATGCTTTCACTTAAATCATATAAATCGCTTCCAAATTTGTTAGAACCAATATTTACTAGAATAAAAAAACTACCTGGAATACTTTATTTATTTGGTAGGATACTTGATACCAACACTGAAAGTTCCCTTATCTATGGAATGGTACCTAATTCTTCAACCTTTCTATTTTTCATTTCCAAATCTTTCATGAACTTTTTATAGATGGGCATTTTTTCGATTGAATCAAAAAATGGTTTATTGATATGAAGTTTCTTAAACATCTCAATAAATTTTTCTCTTTTTTTATTAATATTCACTTGGATTACTTGATCTAGAAATGGTAATGGTGGTTGGTACAATAGTGGTGCTTCTTTAGCTACCATTTTCAATTTACTATTTTCTATATCTTCATTCTTTTCTTATCATGACTTATTTGATTTAGGATTTTCATGTGTTTTTTTTCTACTTCTATGTATTATACCTTTCAAATATTTATAGGGGTGTTGATCTGGGCATCCTAGTAGTATTCCTCTAAGACTCTATCAAATTTTATTAGCAATATGACCGACTTGAATCTCTATATTTCTCATTATAGCTCATTGATTTTTTGATTCGTCTCTTAATTCCAAGATAGCAGTGCCTTGATCATTGGAGTATGTAGTCAAATCCTTCAATGAAACTCTATTAGTTTTTATAAAATTTTATAGGGTATCCTTCAATAAATGGACTTGACTTTTCAATAATAGCACTTAGTGATAAGGTTGAAATCTTTATAACCTTGGATAAAACCCTTGGTCTTGATTCTGATTATGCTATTGTTGTTTTTTTGGTATCCATCCCTTCCCATAATTATGTCAAATATAATATAAATAATTTACATATTCACAATACATACCTTGGGGATGTTGATTGGCTATCATCGTGTCTAATTTTTATGATATATCTTTCATTTGTGTGGTAACCCAGTAGTTTTCTACTATATGAGCTCATATTAATTAACCTTACTTTGGTTTATATTGAAAAATATTGTTTTAGATTTTATCTAACAATTCATAACTTTCTTTCAGTGATTTTCACATAAGTGGTCCTCCTACAGAAACATCCACTATTGAACATTTTCCTTGTGATAAACCTTTATAAAACATTTGAATTAGAAGACAAATTTCAATGTCGTGTTGAGGGAAAAAATATAATAATGATTTTAAATCTATCTAATTCACCATATAAATAATATTTAATATATTTATCAAAGTTTAAAATACTTACCCACAAATCCATAGACTTTGAGGGATGGAAAACCCATGTTAAGAACTTTCTTACCAGATCTTCCCATGTCATGATTTAATGTAGAGGTAAACTTTGAATCCACTCTTATTATTTTATCCTTTAATGATAATCTAGAGATAAATAGTCTCACAAAATCATTTGAAAAATTTATAAACTAAAATTCATCAAACAGTTACAGGAAACTCCTAATATGAAAGTTTGGGTCTTCATGAGGTCTCCCAAAAAACAGTATTGAATGTGTGATCATTTGGATGACTGCTAGCTTGATCTCAAAGTGTTTCATGGAAATAGGAGGTACAATAATACTTGGATGTACCCCCATATTTGAGGGTATTTGGTAGTTGAAAAGTGTTTTTCCCATATTTTCCTTCTTTGGAACTCTTTTCCTGCTACGTATCCTTGTTCCAGTCCAACTCCTTGTTATTGATCTCTTCTAGCTAAAATTTCTTGTCTTTGTTATGCAATTTACTTATGCTTTATCATTATCCTTTGAATCTTAGGACTCAAAGTAGTCTCTTCTTGTTTCTTATTTACTATTGATAAGTATTTTGGCACAAAATTGGTCCATAAAACCACATAATAAGAAGACCAAGTTAAAATGGTGGAAAGAGACAAAAAGGGAAATTCTTAAAAATTATAAGCATAAATATACACCATTCCCTAAAAACAGTGCTAGTTTTGACCACCCATGGGGAATTTTTAATTCCTTATGAGGATTTCAAAGTAAAAAATTTATAAAACTAAACTAACATGAACTAATTTAAAAATGTATAAAAGTGTAAATCAAGTTCGATATAAATAGAACAGGAAGAAATGAATTGGAATATTTTTAGTAAAAAAAAATTAAAACAAAGAGATTAAATGGTGTTTGAGAAAAGAAATCTGAATATTTTATTTATTTAAAGAAATAAAGAGTGAAGAAAAAGAAAATGGAGTTTTTATTATTAATTTAAAAAGTGCGTCATTGTTTTTTAGTTTTGGGGTTTAGGAACAATTGGATTTAGAAATAATTTTTAATTATTCATATTGGTGTCAGATTCAAGATGTGGTATACTATCACTCCCCGACCTTTAAAATTATTTTATTTTATTATTACTTGGATTTGGTTACTCTCATCGAGATTTGGGTTGATTTTTGGTTTAAAATTTTTGAAGTTTGTTAATTTTGGTGGGTTTCAGGCCGGTGCATAGACACTGCACAGTTAGCATAAACCGTGTGGTCGGCCCAGGTGACCGTGTGGTTGTGCAATGCTTAAAATAAATAAATTTTATAAATGTTTAAACCATAATAATAATATTATTGTTGCATATAATAATATTATTGTTATTAAAAATGTTATTAATATTATTATAATTAAAATTGTTATTAATATTATTATTATTAAATTGTTATTAGTGTTATTTATTATTAAAAATGAAATGAATATTATTAATATGACTATTATTATTATTAAGTTATTATATATTTCTTTTAGGGTTTTAGTCTCTCCCCTCTCTCCTTCTCCCTCCCTGTCCACACACCTCCCCCCCCCCTCACTTATGTTGCTCACCGCCCCCACCATCCCTCTATGTCACTAGAGCTCCCTCTCTTCTGGAGGACTACAGCATGACCTCTATTCGACGGCCTCCCTTCCCGGTGTACCCTTCTCCTCCAATAAACCTCCCTAGCATGTGGCCCTCCTCTGTCTGACCTCCTTGGTGTGTGTCCCTCCTCCGTCTAACATCCTCTCTGGTGTACGACTCCCCTCTGGTGATCATCCTTGGTTTTCTTTAGGGTTTTATTCCCATGGACGAACCCTAGGGTTTCAAGTATAAAAATTCTTTATTTTTCTAATTGTCTAGGGTGTGTGGATTGGTCTTCATGGTGTTCAATCCCTCCTCTAGTAGTTTTGTTGTGTTTGCACACCGACAAGGTAGGTGAATCCATGTTTTTCCCTTCCGAAGCAATCTTTGATGATTGAATAGTTTCAATAAAAATTTTATACATGTTTCACATACACATGATGCTCTTGGTTATCCTATTAGGGTGTTTTAAAATTAGTATAATTTGTTAAAAATATTTTTTGAAACAATTCTTGGTTTATATCTATATGTGTCTATGCTAAATGAGTTTGATTAGGTGCCAAATCTTGTTTGATAATTTTTAAAATGTGATTCACACCTTCATGAAGTATGTAGTTAGTTTAATATGTTGTTTTCAAATTAAGAGAATTTTTTTAAAATAGTTTTTGAGGTGACTTCATGCTTTAACTTTTTTTATGAAAATATTATACTTGCATATGCATTATGGCATGTTTCATGAAATTATGTATGTGATGCGAAAGTTATTTTTGAAAATATCATATAATCATTTGACTTAAATTTGGTTTGTTCTCCATATAATTGGTTGTATCCCTTACGTAAATCCTTATTGTGCTCTTTGAAATTGTTTTATTTGTTATTTAATTGGTCTATTAAATTAAATGTGTGGTGAGAAAGTATATTTTGAAAGGGTTATCATGCATTTGGTTTTAAGATGGTTTTTTCATGAGACATTGGGTGTGATTTATGTGAAAACCTTGGTTGGGTCATTTAATATTATTTATAAATTGTGCAAGAGGTTTATTAAATTGGGTGTGATATTTGAAATGTATTTTGGAAGGTTTTTTGTGTGTATTTGATTTTTAAAGGGAGTTTTGGGTGTTTCTTGGATGATTAGAAGGTTTCATTAGATGTAGGAATATCCAAGGGTGCATGAAGTGCACACATGGATGTTCCCTCAAATGAATATGGTACTTTTAATAGTGTTTATCCACAAACCTTGGTTATTTAAATAGTTATCATTTTATAAATAATGTTGGTTCCAATGTGTGATTTCCAAAAGTGGTTTTAAATGAGATCTTAAGAGGTTTGGCCTAGTTTTTCTTTGAAGTGTGTCTTGGTGAATACTGGTGCAAAAAGTTCTGTTTGGCATTAAAAATATAAGGGGTAGTGTTTGAGGTTGCTTTGGAAATATTTTTTGAATATTTTTGGTAAAATCTTTTGGTCTCATAAAGTAAAGACCCATATGGAATTTGTACTTATAAATGATGTTTTGGGTTGATTTCTAGAAATGACATGGTTTGAAAAACTTAAAATCCCAATTGGAATCTTTGAAAATTTTGAGGTATGTTTTAGAAGCAATGTGACTTTATGGCTTGGTTGGCACCATTGATGATTTGATATATATATATATGTGTGTGTGTGTGTGTGTGTGTGTGTGTGTGTGTGTGTGCGTGTGTGTATGTATATAGTGGGCACCCCTATATAGGATTTCCCTTTATAGGTTATCGTATAGGGGATGTCCATGTTTGGGGTATGCAAGTGTGGTGGTAGCAGGTAAGGTGAGTCATGCATGCGTGGGACTCCCACTTACACATTTTACTATTACCATGGGTTCCTAGGCGTCTTTTAGGGGATCGAGTGAGAGTTACTGAACAACCCTGATTAGACAGGTCAGTACCCCTTGGATCACTGATAGGCCAAGTGGGGTGTTCCACTAGATTAGTTAGTTTAGGGCAGACAGTGGTTATTAACTTAGGGGCTTCACCATATGCTAGTAGGTTTTTCCAAACTGAGTACATCCAGGGGTCTTCTAAGGATGTTTAGAATCACCCATGGTTACTTTTATATCTTCTTCTTTACTTTTATTTTTTTAGTTTTTAGCATGCACTATTTATTTATTTATTTATTTATTTATTTTCATCATAGCCCTGTATTATTCTGATTAGGTATTTGGTTTAGTTTTTGGTATCCAAATAACAATTAGTTTTGAAAATGAAATTTAGTGTGTGTTGGTGTTTATAATGGGAAAGATGTGTCTGTTTAATAAAATGTGAAAAACTTATTTTTATAATTTCATTTTGAAACTAATATCAATGGAATGTTTTCAGTAAATGAAAATACATGGATTCCATGGTTTATCTTTATAATTTCTATTAATCATTTGGGAACTCATGCCTACTTTATCTTTTTAGTCACGGGTTTCATTTTTCTCAGGTTCTCCTAGTTTAGTTTCTCATTGTTGGAGAAGAGTTGGTCATGTGGTTGGAGGTAACCAATTGGTCACATGAAGATTATGGTAGCATGGTTCAGTTTCTATTTTTGTTCTCAGTTTTGTTTTTTGTTTTAGTTTTCTTATTTTTATTTTTTAACTAAATCGTTTTGGTTATTTATTTAAGATTCAATTGCGGGTTATATCTGCTTGTTCAGTTTTTATTTTTTTTGATCCTGGTTATTTATTTTGGGATTAAATATTTCCCACTTGTATTTTTTGATTCCTAAAACTATTTTCTATCCTATGGGTATCAGGAACGCCCTTCAGGCCATACCGCGAACCAGCTCAGGTGACCAATTCAGTTTTGAACCAGGTTAGTTAGTGAAAAAATAGTATCATAGAAGGCCCTTATTATTTGGGGTGTTTAGTATATGGATATTAAGATTTTTGGGACTCAGGAGGTAGGTACAAGAAGGGCTTCATGAACACTTGCTTGTTCTTAACCTCGAGTTTATAGGGGTAGTCTGGGAATTGAGTCTTTTATATTGTTTTTTATTGAGGGATGACAATAGAGGAAATCTAGTGTTGCGTCATGATTTCACATGGATTAGTGACCCATGTGGATTTCTAGTACACATTTTAAGCTCCTCCTAGTCATTTATTCTTACATAGGGTATGGCCCACTACCATTTCATTTGGATAAGTATGTATACTAGTCCCTCACTCTGATAGTTTGATTCAAGTTGAGTGTTTCCTTGGTTTTGGTTGGTGTAAGGGTGTTTTGAAAATGAAAATGGGTTTTAAATGAAAATGGTTTCCTTTAAATGGCCTTAAATTGGTAAATTGGGTTTTGAAATTGAAAGTGTTTTGGATTGCAAGTTTGGTGCTTGTTGGGAATTTCTAAGATAATGCATTGGGTTCTCCTTGTGAGCGTTTTCATGTGTATTATTATGTGTAGGAAGTGTGTGTTGGAATGTGTGGATGGAAATGGAGGGACACACATGTGACGATTCATGGGATTCCATGGGTATTTATTTCAAACCAAAGGCTTGGCCTTGTTTTTCTAATGGTGATTTTGGAAAAGGGAAATGATTTTTTAAATTGAGATTTGGTTTAAAAGGGGGGTTTTGGAATTTGGGAAGTGGCCCTAGAAGAAGGTAGTTTGGTAATTTAAATGAAAATGGTGGATTTTGAAAAGAAAAGTTTTGATTATGCTTGTATCTGTTTGTCTCATCAATCTATTGTTTTGTCTTGAGATATTCTTCTCATTTATGTTTCAGATTGATGTTGGATTTGGAGTTATGTTTCTCATGTTGTTTAGAAAATTCCACCCAAAAAGGTGACCAAAGTTTCTGATGAGTCATGCCTATTTTTTTATTCTTATCAAATTTTTCCAATCCTCTACGGTGATCGAGGTCTATTAGAGTAATTGGAGTGGCTTGAAGAGGTAAAATGTGTCTTTAGGGTATTGGTAACTCCTGAAGTTGTTAGAGTGCATTCCATTTTGGGTCTATTAGAAGGTCCATCTCTAGACAAATGGGAGTCATTTTCCCCACCGTCAATGCAAGTTGGGATGATATGGGAAGTTTTTAAGTTCATATTAATCTGGTTGTTCATACCTGATGAGGTTAAGATGAAGAAAATTTAAGAACTCATGTGTATTTAAAAAGGCCAATAGATGGTGAAGTCCTACATTAATCGTTTTAAGGAGTTGGATTCCTTTTCTCCAGAGGTGGTGCTGCAGGTTCTGCTGAAGACTTCTCTTTTCCTTGGGGGTCTTCTTCTAGAGATCAAGGAGAGGGTCCTCTCTTCCAAGGACCTTTGTTTTGAGAAGCTGGTGGATGAAGAGTTCTTGACTAAGTTGGTTCCCATAGCACTGATTATTGGTAATCTGGTGCATCTCATCGTTCGTGAAGGTTCCCCATCTGGCAAGGAGTGGATGCCAAAGAAACTTATTCCTAAGGATTTATCCTCATTGGTTCTGAATTTTAGTTCATCAGACTATTTTCCAGTGTTCCATCAGTGTGGCCGGTCCAGGCATTCAAAGTCGTCATGTTGAATCCCTCCAAAGACCTGCCATTATTGTAGCTTCCTGGGTCATCTGTAAAAGTTCTACAGGAAGAATCACTTGAAGAAGGAGATGTGACTAGAGGATGCCAGTGCCTGACTGTTAGGCAGGATATGCTTTATCCATTAGATCTCTAGCCTCAGGTCTCATAGTGAAGCTTGCACGCAGTCAGGAGTTGACGAGGGTGTGTGAAACCTTGACCTAGTTTTTATTTTCATGTTATCGTAAATTCATCATTCATTTTAAAAGTGTTATGGACTTGATCCATTGAAATTAAATTAGTTGTACCTATTTAAATGTGTCCATTTTGAGTTGTTAATTTTTTTTAACATGTGTTTTCCCCACACATGGATTGGTTTCAGTTTTGGTTTTAGTTGTGATCGCTTGGTGATGTTTGGGTTTTGTGAAATGGGTGGAAAGTGGATCTAGTCTGTTGTTGGGTTTTAGTCAAAGTTTATTTTTCTAAGTTTTCCCTTAATATTTGGGGTCTGGTTGGTGTGTGAAAATATTCTAGTTCTAGTGGTGGTGTTGTTTTTCTCATGCTATGGAAGTCGGTTTGGATCGGTTGGGAATTCCCACATTGTCCCCCCTCCCCGGGGTGGTATGTTTGGATCTTAATTTCTATGCTAGTAGAATCATTGTGGTGGGGAGAACCCGCTGGTGATATCCCCTTGTTTTGGGTTGTGTTTTCTCCTATATTTTTTTAGTTGGACTTGGGGAATAAATAGACACCTCGGAATTCCTTGTTTCTTCTGGTTGTGTTTGGGCTTAGACTCGATTTTTTTTACTAACTTTCAGGTTGGTGACTTTCTAGGGGCATAAGTTTTTATAGTGGGGAGAATTATCACACCTCAACCTTTAAAATTATTTTATTTTATTATTTCTTGGACTTTCTTACTTTATTCAAGGCTTGGGTTGAGTGTTGGTTTAAAATTTTTGAAGTATTTTAATTTTGGTGGGTTTTGGGCTGGTGCACAGGCACCGCACAGTTAGCGGTAATCGGGAAGTTAGCCCAGGTGATTGTGCAGCTGCCTAATACTTAAAATAAATAAATTTTATAAATTTTTAAACCATAATAATAATATTATTATTATTATATAAAATATTATTATTATTAAATATATTATTAATATTATTGTTTTTAAATTGTTATTAATATTATTATTATTATTAAAAATGAAATGAATATTATTAATATGATTATTATTATTATTATTAAATTATTATATATATTATTTAGTGTTTTGGTCTTCCCCTCTCTCCTTATCTCTCCCCTTTTATGCACCTTCTCTCCACCCTCACATGCGCAACACGCTGCCCCCCACCAGCCCTCTTCATCGCCGACGCTCCATCTCTTATGACGGCCTATAGCGTGACCTCAGTCCAGTGGAATCTCGTCTCTGTGCAGCCTCCTCCTCCAGTCGACCTCCCCGGCATGTGGCCCTCCTCCAGCTGACCTCCCTGTCGTGCATCCCTCCTTCGACTGAGACCCTCGCCGGTGCGCGATCCCCCTCCGGTGAACTTTCTTGGTTTTATTTAGGGGTTTCTTCCCATGGTCGAAACCTAGGGTTTCTAGTATGGATATTCTTAATTTTTATTATTATCAAGGGTGTTTTCATTGGTCTTCGTGTTGTTCACTCCCTCCTCTAAGAGTTTTGTCATGTATGTATGTATGCATGTATGCATGGATGCATGTATGCATATATGCATGTATGCATGTATTCATGGATGCATGTATGCATGGATGCATGTATGCATGCATGGATGCATGTATGCATGTATGCATGTATGCATGTATGCATGGATGCATGGATGCATGTATGCATGCATAGATGTATGTATGTATGTATGTATGTATGTATGTATGTATGTATGTATGTATGTATGTATGTATGTATGTATGTATGTATGTATGTATGTATGTATGTATGTATGTATGTATGTATGTATGTATGTATGTATGTATGTATGTATGTATGTATGTATGTATGTATGTATGTATGTATGTATGTATGTATGTATGTATGTATGTATGTATGTATGTATGTATGTATGTATGTATGTATGTATGTATGTATGTATGTATGTATGTATGTATGTATGTATGTATGTATGTATGTATGTATGTATGTATGTATGTATGTATGTATGTATGTATGTATGTATGTATGTATGTATGTATGTATGTATGTATGTATGTATGTATGTATGTATGTATGTATGTATGTATGTATGTATGTATGTATGTATGTATGTATGTATGTATGTATGTATGTATGTATGTATGTATGTATGTATGTATGTATGTATGTATGTATGTATGTATGTATGTATGTATGTATGTATGTATGTATGTATGTATGTATGTATGTATGTATGTATGTATGTATGTATGTATGTATGTATGTATGTATGTATGTATGTATGTATGTATGTATGTATGTATGTATGTATGTATGTATGTATGTATGTATGTATGTATGTATGTATGTATGTATGTATGTATGTATGTATGTATGTATGTATGTATGTATGTATGTATGTATGTATGTATGTATGTATGTATGTATGTATGTATGTATGTATGTATGTATGTATGTATGTATGTATGTATGTATGTATGTATGTATGTATGTATGTATGTATGTATGTAGTCAGCACCACAATCTAGGATTTCCTTTTATGGGTTATCGTATAGGGGATGTATTTGTTTTGGGTAGGCAAGTGCAGTGGCGGCAAGTAAAGTGAGTCACATGGGCGTGGGCCTCCCACTTACATAGTTTACTATTACCATGGGTTCCTGGGAGTCTTTTAGGTAATCGAGTGATAGTTGGTGACCAACCTCGATTAGACGGGTTGGTACCCCCTGAATTGCAGATAGGCTAGGTGGGATGTGCCACTAGATTAGTCAGTTTAGGGAGACCAGTGGTTATCAACTTAGGGGTTTCACCATACGCCAGTAGGTGGTTTCAAACTGAGTACATCCAAGGGTCATTTAGGGATTTTTAGGATCACCCATGGTTAATTTTATATCTACTTTTTTACTTTCCATTTTTTTTAGTTTTCAACATGCACTTTTTATTTATTTATTTATTTATTTTCAACACAGACCTATATTAATCTGATTAGGTATTTAGATTAGTTTTTTGTATCAAAAGAAAAATCTATTTTGAAAATTTAATGTGGTGTGCGTTGGTTTTTATAACAGTAAAGATGTGTTTGTTTAATAAAATGTGAAAAAACTTATTTTTATAATTTTATTTTCAAAATAGCATCAATGGAATGTTTTTGGGAAAGGAAAATACATGGATTTTTTGGTTTATCTTTGGAATTCCTACTGAGCATTTTGGTTCTCAAACTTACTTTATCTTTTCAGTTGCAAGTTCTTTTTTTATCAAGTTCTCCTATTTTATTTACTCATTATTGGAGTAGAGTTGGTCTTGTGGTTGGAGGTGACCAAGTGGTCACATGGAGATTGCGGTAGCATAGTCCAGTTTTAGTTTTTGTTATCAGTTTTATTTTTAGTTTCGGTCTACTTAGTTTTATTTTGTAACTGAATCGTTTTGGTTATTTATTTAAGATTTATTTATGGGTTATATTTTCTTGTTCGGTTTTTATTTTGTTGATCCTGATTATTTCTTTTGAGATTAAATTGTTCCCACTTGAATGTTTTGATGCCCAGCACTAGTTTCCAGCTTGTGCGGATCAGGAACGCCCATCGGCCCATGCCGCAGACCGGCTCGGGTGACCGGTTCAGGGTCTACCTGGGTTGGTTCATGACATAGACCTAATGTTCATGGTATACCCTCCTCAAAAGAGCAATCCCCATTTTCCCATGGTCAGGTAATTTAGGGTATTTCCAAATCAAATTTGTCTCGATACTAAGTTTAAACACGATTAACATAAATATGAGAATGATCATACCTAATTTTGGTTAACCAATTGTGTAATTTAAATGGTTCTTCTTGGTTCAATTAAATGTTTATAAAAAGAAATATAAAGGTATTGGAATTTATTGATGAATCATGGGAACCCAAAGCATGAATAAAATGCAGAAAAATAATATAACATGCCTTCCCCTTTTTGATACATCACCCTAGAACATGGAAGGATTTACTCCTTCATTCTCGTAAGAGGGAAGGATAAATAAATAATAAACCATAAAGAAAAGTGAAGAGAAAGTGGTGGACAACCCTACACATTATAGCTTCCTACCCCAATATTTTTGTCTCTAGATTCATCCCTAGTAGTAGCAGTTTAATCCTCTATTTATAGATTTTCAGAGTGCTTGGTATGTGTTTAATTCTCCATTAATATGGACCATTAAGTTCCCCAGTTCATAAAATATCTTCAAAATATGCTCCAACATTAAATTCATCACATCTCCTCAATCTTGGTCCCATTAGAATGTATCACATCATGAATAATGAATTCTCGATGTGATTTTTCTTGTATGAACACCTAGTGAATTAATTCCTAGATTATTTTGACATTTTTAAAGTTTTGAGGAGTGTCACATTTTGATGCATATGGGTCACATAATGACACATGTGATTTTGATCCTAGTCTATTTTATTCTCTTCAAGTTTTGAATTCACTTCACACCTTATACTTGGTTCATATCCTGATCTTGATTCACATAATGAATTGAATTTTTTCATCACCAAAACCTCCATTTCATCTTGGTTCTTCATTTTCAACCTCCATAATTTTCCCCTAGGAATCCAACATCATTGGAAACCATCTTAAAGTGTAACCCTTGATCCATTTGGTCCCATTTTTATATTTCCATAGATTAGTTGTATCTTTTAAAATATGAACAAATCATTAAATTTTTAGGCAAGAATTGACAATTAAATTATTAGAATAAATGTATTTAGATATCAAAAATGTGTGCATGAAATGTACCTATCAGAGTTCCTTTAATGTTATGAAAGTATGTGTAAATGAAATATATCTTTTATAATTCATGATAGAGTAACCCATTTCATATCTTTCTATTTTAAGTGAAAACATGATTATTCCTCTAATCAATTCCACTAAAAAATCATTTAATTTTTTTGATATTACAAACACAATCACTGACTTGGTTTCATACCACTATACACCCATAATAAAGGGTTTTGGATATCTTGAAATACTCTAATATTGTCATCAGTTATTCATTTATAATATTTGATATGCTCAATCGTAATAGGTGACATCATATTACTATTAGGTGGTTGAATTTCATCCTTTATGATATCATTGTTTTGAATTTTATGATATCACGGTTTATATGATCAGTTTTTCATAGAATTTCCAATCGACACCAACAATTTATTTGTAAATGTTTTCTACAATAGCTCATAGTTCACTTTTCACTTCTCTATGGTCATCTTCCCAAGTAGGTTTATAGAAACCTTCATTAATGGTGTAGTCAACACTTCTCTTCTATATTTTTTAGTATTCAATTCATGAAGTCATACTTTCATTACATATCTATATTGAACTACATAGTCTACTATATAGTTAATTTCCCTTAAAATTTAAAACCACTCTAGATATCTCCTATAGATTCTAAAATAAAATAATTTAGTTTCAACATGTTCATTAAAACTTAAAAATAATAATAAATCATCAAAATTCATAATTTAATAGAATTTATAAATTAATATAAAAAAATAAAATTCTTAAAATGTTAATTACATTATTTAAAAAGTATGAGGGAATAAATTTTAATTAAATACCTAATTATTATAACAAAAAAATATGGATTTATCACTTATCATTGATAGTTGATGAAGATTTTAAATAGTAGTATCCATTTTTATGAGGATATTCAAAACTTTGGTATCTTTATAATTGAAGACAATTTGTTATGATATTAGCTATGTCTCTAAGAGTTTCTCTGTAACGATAGAGTATAATAGTATTTAAAATGTTACATGAAATTTATAGTCCTTTATAAAGTTATTTGGTTATATATAGGTTATTCATTAAACTTAATATTGTATGAAAGAAATATACTTTACAGGTTAGATTGTATAGTTTCATACCCATCATATACTATGGAAGGGGTCATAGATGTAAAAAAATTATTGAATATCTTTATTTTGGATGATTTATTTACCATGAAATATTTCAATGCTCTAATTTTTTTAGTACTTTATACAATCCTTCCTCAATGAAATGATTACAACTATAATGACCTGGCCTAGATAACAATATAGTCTTTCAAACTAGACTGAAACACGGCATCATGTGCATTCCACAATTGGGAGAGGATAAAAATTAGTGTTAAGGGAATATATATAATCATTGGGGAATGATTATTTATTATATAAATAAATTTACTACATTGAATACAATTTTATTTTAAAATTAAACTAAAAAACAATTTTGAAACATAATATTTTAAAGTAAATAGAGTTTAGAAAACAAATTTTTTTAAAATAGTTGAACAATTTTTTATTAATAAGTAAAAAAATAAAATATGTAGGCACATATCCATCAGGGATACTCTAACACCTTGATCGTGTATATCTAGACACCAACACATTGCTCCATGAACCAATTCTTAGGATCCACCACTAATGAATAATAGATCATTTCACTTTATTTTATCATGATAATAGGAATCTATACACACTTTGATATGTGTGGTTAGGGGTGAGTAACCAAATAATCAATTGTCTTTTCATGTATCACACCCTTGAATTCCTGTGTATGATCTATTACAAATCATATAATCAATTACATTCAATTCATTTAAGTACATTTTAAAATAAAACCCATTTATAAAAAATTTATGCATGAAACTCATTATATGTAATAAAACATGAAAGAGTTTTCCCAAAAATTAAGTGCAACCAAACCTAGTTCACCTAATCATCGAATTAGCTATATATATAAAACAACTTCAGTTGTCTTAATAAATATAAATCAAAAGGAAAAAAATACCATCTTATATTCATAGTGTTCATTCACCATGGGTTATCCTCCATTCAAGACCATCCCAAAATAATGCCCCTTATCCATATCAAAAAATTTGTAACTTCCCATTAAAATAAATTTCAATTTCATTGATCATTAACTGGACCTTTAATTTATACTTGACACTTCCCAACCATTACTTATACAAAATTATATTTATTTACCAAATCCATTTTCATTCAAAAATAATTTTCCAAGATTATTAAATTGAAAAAGTGTTATTATCTTAAATAAAAAATAAAATTAAGATATAAAACAAATTTTTTAAACAAAAATACTAATTTGAATTTAATCTCATTTCATTCATCAAAGCCCTAAAATCCAAGATTCACAAATCTAAAAAAACTAAATTTTTTATTAAAATTTACAAAATTATTTGATAAAAACAAAATAAATAGAAAATTAAAAAGGTAAAATGATTATAAAATCAAAATTCATGTTTCATTTAGGAATGAATATTATCCATATACCTTATATGATGAAAGCATAAAATTACTTGAAACTATATTTTATCTCAATAGACATGATCTAATCTATTAGGAACTAGAAATGATATATCATTAATATTAACCTATCATTCATCACATAATTCACCATAATCCAATAACACTGGATCCATCCACTAGGATAGATCTTTATAGGGATATAAAGATATTGATATGAAATACAAAAAGATCTATCCCTATTACTTTTAATCCACCATTAATTCACTCAATTATAGAGATAATCGCATTTTTCTATGATGGATAAGCATACAAAAATAATCCTAAGAAGTTTTATACATATCCAAGGTTATATTATAGCATTTATAATGTTCTAGGGAGGTTAATAAGGTTTCAAATAGGAAAATCATACAATTTTGGACTCATTGGAAGGTTAGGCCACATGGTTTGGTAGACCCTATTCCTACCTATTAAATCCATATTGTCTATTTTACTATGTTCTATGGTTGGAATGCATAGTCTTTAAAACCATGCCCTAAACCAGGTGTTCCTTAAATGTTATATTCCCATGATGTTTTTAGTTGGATGCAGACCTACTTTCCAAAGTAAATGGGCACTAGGACATATCAATGACACTTTGAATTGTGTGTTGGTCAAAAGGATGGTATGAAAGATCATTATTTATGAGGTTTTATTACATATATTTTAGATTTGATACACATTCATGAAATAATTCTGGGTACTAGTATTGGTTACCTTGGTTGTGAAAGTGATCAATAGATACCACACATCATTTTGAACATCTATATATATCATAGGCTATCTATCTTTCCCTTATTGGTTTGTTACACTATGGTTTTAATCCACAAATTTGGGTACCCTAGATTTTTTTCCCATCTAGGGAAGTGGTAGGTGTAGTGGAGTCAGAATCGGGCCCATCATAGGTGCTTCTTACATGTCACCATTGAGGGAATAAGAACGTGTATAGTTCAGTTATACTTGATGGGACACATCATACCTTTTAAGGTCACATGACATAGACCAATATAGTTTCTTTCAGATTCATGTATCCATCACCAAAAGATGTTCCTTCTAAGTTCATTCATCCAAAACCATGGTGTTCCTTTTAAGTTCATACATCCAATACCATGGTGTATTTTAGTTTAAGGTCACATGAATAGGTCATATTATGAGTATTTCAACATCATGTGAAATGTACTATATGTTATGTGGTTTAAAGTAATACAAATAAACTATAAGATGAAGGGTTCCTAGTAATTTTTAGTATGAGAATTATGCATGAGTGTCCATTTTTGGTTCATCCTATTTATTGGTGACTAGGAAGGATAGGATATAATTGGGTCTTACAATGAATGAGAAGGACTATGATATCTATGGTGCATTTATGGGGCATAAGGATGATATCATTGATCATGGAATTGTTGGGGCATACACTTAATATGGGGCCCATAATATGAGTGTCTCCCTTTTATTATTTGATGACTAGATGTTTAAGAAAGATTGGATTCACATTGAATATGGCCTAGTGAGGATGATTTGGGACTTAATCTAGATTAGAGGATCATATGATCATGTATGGCTCTCATTTATTGGTAACTATATATGGAAATAAAAATGGACTCATAGGTAATATGGATTGGTGAGGATTAGTTAAGGATTACATTGGATAAGAATCCTATATGATGGAATGACTCATTGATGGGTATAATGGATGATATTATCAATGAGGGAATGGTTGGGGATTACACCTTGTATGAGGCCCATAAATTCATTCCTAACATATAAGTAAGTTGAATGGATGCTTGATATGACCTTATGGATCCATGATAATCCCCCTGAACCAAGGGATGATTCACTTATAGTCTAACGATAGGTACCCTTTTCATCAAGGGGATACATGATCGATCATATCTCAAGGTTCCAATCAATTTGGGAGGAAAACTAAGGAAAATCTTATTTTGGATATTTGGATCCCATTATCAAAGAGATACATGATCAAAGGGGATAACTTTAGCCTGTATGGTAACTTGATCATGTATGTCTAGTGGATTCAAAGGAGGACTTGATGTAATTATATTTTTAGGGTTTTGACCTTGGCATGAGGTATCTAATAAGGTCTTTGGAATTAATTCAACCTGAGTAGATGAGAAGGGTGGATCAAAAAATAAAATAGAGGCCTAATGATACATAATAAGGATCCTTTGTGATGTAATTAACCACAACTCATATAATTTTTGGTGATGTCCCATTAAAAAGAGGCTAATATAAACATTAGAATGTCCCTTTTCCATTAAATTGGATTTTAATGTGAGTGGGTTTGGTTCGATAAAGACAGGGTGTTTAAATGCTATTGTTTATGATGGAATTATGCAAGGATCCTTACATAAAGTAACTTTAAAAGACTCCCTCTCAAAAACAATTATAGGAGGCACTATGAAATTATTATACAAGAAAGGAATTACCTAAAAATAATACATAGTTCCCCTACCCCCACTCTTAGGATTATACTCAGAAGTTACCTAAAATTTTTCATCAAGGACATAAATAAAGTAAATTCTCTTCAATCGATGTGATTCTTCTCTCAAACTCTATGTTGTGGAAAAAATAATCTTCTTCTCAAATTTTTTTCCATGGTATTTATAGGTAGAAAATATAAATTCCACCACTAAAATCAATGTAATTAGCATAAAAATGATATATGTGGTCATATAAGATACCCTCTATGATTCTAGAAATGATTTCTAGACCTTGAGAGCATTATAGAGTCACAATGTATTTCTATAATAGTCTCATGAATGATCCCAAGGCTATGATACTTTTATGTAGTCATAAGGAATTTTTTTATAGATTCATGAATTTTTTATAGACCATGGGACTTTTATGAAGTCATAAAGAATTTTCACCAGTGCACTATATATTATTTCTAGAGAGAGAGTGTTGGAGTTCTATGAGTGAAGGTCCTTTCACAATGGGGATATTCCATCATGAAAACAAATTCCTTTTCCATTTTTTATTCATTATTCTATATTTTTCTTTTTGATATTATTTGAAAAAACTAATCATATTTTGTGAGCATCACTAAACTCCACCTTATAATTAGATTCGATTAGAATAAAGATGATTTAATTTTAAGAAGAATTAGGTGGCTTGTATAATTTTAACATGGTTCTCGTATAATCTCCACCCATATATATAGTTCAAGGTGGGGCCCTCATTCTACACTTTTTGATTTTATTAAAGCTTATCTAAATCATATATTAGTCGCTTATTTTGTGAGATGCATATGAATATTTCTATGAATTAATATGTCTATGAATATGATTCTTTTCAAAAGAACCTACTAAGGTGTCCACATAATATTTATGCAAACTTATATCTTTTTGAAGTACCTATATAAACCCCACTAATTCATATAGTTTTTTTTCAAAACCAATTTTACAGTATTTTTATGTGATTCCTTACTTTGATAAATTTCATCTATTTTTATATTTCTTAAAATATCCAAAATTCTAATTATTATAACATTTTATAGGGATAATGGATTCTAGCTTGGTTCATCTCATGGATTCAATGAATCTAGATGAAAGGTGGGTCACTATCAGAAGGAATATTGATGACGACACTCAGTAGCATGTCCCATCCTAGAATAATGCCATCAAGAATCTTATAGAATTAGAGTTTCATGACTATCCATTATCTAACATTCTCTATCTCTATAACTTTGTTCACATGATGATTTTCTAATTTTGATACTTGATTTTAATCTATCATTGTTTTGGTTCGTGTATTTTGTCAAATCTATCCAGAAGAATATCTTCACTAAAGGTAAAATCATAATAGAATCATATCAGGGAAGTGTAACATATTAAATATCTACCTATTGAATTAGGATAATAAATATCATATCCGTAAACAAATCCCTCAAAAATATTCATATATTTTTACCATATCACTAAATAAACTTAGCAGAGGATTAATTTCTAGAAGCTCAGGTTGATGAGTTTACAAGCCTTATTCCCCATATTATTTTGTGTGATAGTTTAACTATATGTGGAGGGTTTTTTATTTCCTTTCACTAAAGTTTAAAATTAACAACACCTTATTATCATATGCTATTTTTGGTTGATGCTGGGGTGTAAGGGAACAAACAATGATATCAAATTTACACCCATCAGCACTCTAATTTACCTATAATATACCTATTCTAAATAATGGATAGAGTACTACCTGAATGGTGTTATAGGTAAAATATTATTATGGGTGATTAGTGTAACACCATGAGATTTTATGATATATTTTACTTTAAATAAATTTAATTTCATTGATAAATTTCTTTATACGCAACCTCAAGTCTAAAGGAATTGTGATATAATATACCATTATAACATAACCATTGAATTATAGAGTATTAATTGGATTAACCAAAATAAAATATATAAATATTTTATTTAATTGAGATTTATTTATTAATTCATAATAAATAAGTCCTCGGTTTTCAATAATGTCATTTTATTCTTTAAAAATATGTTTTCTTCAAAAATGGTTTTTATTACATTTTATGTGTGGATGTTATAATGTATTTATTATAAATTTAGAAATTTAGTTTTATAAAAATTATATAATTATTGAAATTATCATATGAAAATTATCTTAGGGTAAATTTTTGGGAATTTTCTAAAAAAGTTGATTTTTTGGTGAATAGTGAAAATACCAATTTTTAAAGAAAATTTTCTTCCCTTTTCTAGTAATTTCAAAGCCCTATTTTGATTTTAATTGGTTTTAAAATTTAATTAGTTTATTTTTATTAATAATAATTCAATTTTTACCTTTTATATCAATATTATCATTCATTTTGGTAGAAATTTACTTTTACATTTAAAAAATCATTTTTCAGAAAACTGTTTTTCATCACCTTTTGTGGGTTTATTTTAAAATGAATATCTACCACTAATATAAATTTTGTCTTGTAATATGTATTATATATTTTAAATTATAATAATTTATATTTTTTAATAATATCAACTTAATTTTTTGTCATAATGGATAGTAAAAATTGTAAAAAATTGTTATTACTTTTAAGGTCAAAACAGGTTTACTAGAGGGATAAACTAAAGTGATAAGGGTTAAAATGATAATAAACCCATGTCTAGATCCTATTTTATAGCCATATTTAGACCCTATATCATATAATATTTTTAAATGTTCCATTTTGGATCCATTTGGATTTGTTAATACATTAATATATTTTAATCTTTTGAAAATTTCAAAGTGTGTCCCTCCTCCCACTTATAAAAGGACACCCCACCTCTCTCATATTTACACCACATTGAGAAACCTAGATCATTAAAACCCTGAAAAAATATCTTATTAACTTCCCTAGACATTAATTAGAGGTTATATTGTTCTTAAAATACCATTATAATGGTCCTTAATAAGGAATCTAAAGGAATTCTAGTGAAGAAGTAGTCATTTTTACCAACTCTTTAAAATTTATTTCTTCTTCTACTTCCTATAAATATTTTTTTCACATCATAAAATAATAAATCTAGTATAATAAATATACTCATGTGTCATTAATATTTTGTTAAAATAATTTTCTATCTCTTTTCCGTCCCACAGAAATTGAAAACATCACTTGTGAGTACATACGGCTTATTGCCTCTATAAAATGGTGCAATTCATTCTTTCATTGTCATTTTACATGGATAGTTATAAAGATATAACTAATGGGTATATATGATATTTAATAAATAATTATGGTTTTATTAATATAATATATCATTTACCTTCTTACCCACCCACTCGTTAAAAATGATAATGTCGCTCGTGCGTAGTGTGGACTGCTGCCTCCACGAAGTAATGTGATTAATTTTTCATACACCCCTTTCATTGATGGTTATAAATATGTATATAATGAATATATATGATATTTATATCATTAATAACATTCTATATATGACTTAAACATAATAAATAGGAAAGTACCAAAACTAATTAACCAAAACTTACATGAAAAATGAGACAATTAGGACTCAAAAACAACAACTTAAATAAAGAATTATTAATAAAAGGGTATTGAAATTTTATAATTGTTTAATATTTGATATTATAATTATATATATGATTATTTTATAAAATCATAATAAATTTAAATTATTTATACATGATTTTAAAAGAACTTACGAAGCAATTCAGACCTTAAGTAAGGGTTTATTTCATAATCTCATGATTATTTAGGATTGTTTATATTTAAGTTTAAATTGGGAAAATTATATTATATTTCTATATTAAATACAAATTATTTTATTATACTCTAGTTAATTATGTAAATTACAAGTTTTCCTTACATTTTCCTCTCTTTGTATACTCAATAGACTGAAAGAATGTTTTTAAGAAAACAGACATTGTTTTCTATTTAGTCAAGATTTTTTTCTTCCATATCCATATTTTTTTAAAAAAATCAAGAATGTTTTTAATATTCTATAATTATTTATTAAATAAATTTTTACACATATTTTCCTTTCTATAAAAATGTTTAAAAGTAATCTTCTTATCTTTTTCCAAATAAGGTACTTTTTAATTTTTTAAGAAAATGTGAAAGGAATATTTATTTTAACATGAATAAAATGAATTAAATTTCTATGAATAATTAAAACTCAAATATTTGAATAATACTTTATAATTTTTCATGGTTATTTACAAAGTAAATTCTTTTTTATAATATTTTTGAAATTTTAGATTTTTAACAAGTGATTTCAAAATGAAAAAGGTATTTTCCGTAAGAAATTTTTAAGTGATATTTTAAAATTATTTTTATTTTTGTTGATATCCTTTAATGAATTTTATGATTCATTAAGTATTTAATATAAAAATAAAATCCACCATATTTATCTAAAAAATTATTATTGGTTTGACGGGGGAAAGTATTGGCATTTCGTATGCTAGTTCTTTCAATATAGACATTTATTAATTATTAAGGTATATTGATTATGCTGTGTTGTTTATTCAAATGAATGAATTGTAATTATTAAGTTATACGTGGGGGCCAGAATTATATATCCCCTGGAAGAAATAGTAGGTCTCGTGAGAAAAAACAGTTTAATTATTTGGCTGAGGCCTTACCCATTTATGTAAAATTTCTTAGCATGAGGCCTCGATGGTAAGTTTAAGATGTATAGAATTATGAATTATGTTATTATAAAATCATTTTTTATGTACATGTGAATAATAAAATATTTATGATATCTATGGATAAGTTTCAAGTTTATATGATTATTTATTTGGCATTAATTAATCATCATTTATTCCTGCCATATTATCCATGTCTTATTTAGCTTCCATTGTACACATTCTCTTACTGAGAATCTGACCTCACCTCTTTATTATGTTTAATTTCCCCATGTTTCCATAAAGTATACTATGAATTATATGTAAGTATATTCTTGATAAAATAATGATTTTCTCAAATAAAATAATACGTTGTATTTTATGTTTTCAAATGTAATGTGAGATTCAATCATGTATCTAGTTTACCAAGAATAATGAACTATTTGGTCCTTTGGGATACAATCACTTTTATCTAGTGACAATGTAATAAGTTAACCAATGTATCTAGGATACTAGTTTATAGGTCTTTAAAATTGGTATGAGAGCAATTTTAGTAGAAAAATTGGGAACTATATTTAGGAAAACATATATTAGAAAAAATAACCCTATGATTAACTATGAGGATAAGTCTAATTATAGAATAATATCATATAATTTTCATAAAATAGATATTGTGTAGTTTTACTAGAAAATATATCCTTTTATGGGTGCTACAAGTGCAATTTCTTTTGGTATAGATGCATATAGAGGTAATAACCCCAAAAAGAGTTAGTTGATTATATCTTGGACATCATTCTAGTTTATGGTGAATGGGCCCTTACTGTGCACTTGGTTTGACAATCCTGAGGGATATGCTTGGATTGGTTTACATTTTATTTACAAACTGTTATGAAATATTTTAAAATATTTTTATGATTTGAATATATCCCCAGAGATTCTAAACTTATGATTCTTAGAATAACTATATATAAATTTTCAATTTATGTTAAGTGTTTCACCAGTTTAGAAATTATGCATTATGATTCATATTGTTATTATCAGATATAGTATATTATATTATTTATAAATGTTTCCTAGTGGAAGGAACTAAAACCATATCAATTCACATCATCTATATAGAGATTTCCCACTAAGGAAAGATAATGAAGCTAAAGATGGAGCTGTAGCTGGAACTGAAAATTTTATTATTATATTGGGGTACCTGACTCAGGTTATGACCAATTGTAAAGGCCTGGAAAATTCCACGATTTTTTTAAAATTATTTGGGATTATTTTGAGTCTGTGAAAATTGACAGGGCGTATTTCTAAGGCCCAGTGTGCCCAGAATGAATTTCTGAACTTTTTTCGGGTATATTCAGTAAACACATGGGCGGCATTTTCAATCTTTTGAACCGGTGCTCGGATTAAAAATTGGAGGGCACCATTGAATCTACAGTGTCGGGATTCTCTTAATGGAAGGTTCACTTCAACCGCAGTAGGTCAGGACAAAAAGTTAAATTTTGGACTTTTTAAAGAAGAGTAAAATAACATGTAATTATTATTTTATTTCTTTTTATTTTTCCTAGAACCAGTTGAGCGGTGGGGGTGGGGACCACGGAGGTGGTTAGACCTTTAATTAAGGGGTGTTAATTACACAGTTACACTTTGGTTGCATAACCACCCCTTGAATAATTAATGAGACACTTTAATTAAGTCAATTAATGAGGTGCATTAATTACGTCAATTAATGAACCTCATTAATTCCTCAAGGAATTGCTCAACCTTTCTCCCCTCTATTTATATGGATCTTGGGTTTGGTTTTTAGCACAGCTTCATCAAGTGAGGAACCCCTAACAAAGTGACACCACGCCTTCCACCGATGGAGAATGGATGATTGACGACGCCTGTTGTAGGATCGATCCGAAGGTCGACGGACGACGAAGGCCAACGACTGCGATATCTCCAATGTTTCTTGGTAGGGGTTGTCTTTTAATTCAAGATTTTTCCCTCGATTCTATTCCAATTTTGTGGGAGGTTTTTGCAAGGGATTTGAATAGGGTTCAATGTTATTAAAATGTGATGAATAATTACCTCCCTCATTCTTTAACGCTAACACAGAGGGTGCGGGCCAAACGAACAAGGCTCAGACCCTCTTCCGCTTGTTTTTTTATTGCGTTCCTCGGGGACGATTTTCCCAATTCATCGGAAATGTGAGATAGAAGGTCACTCTGGGGAGGTGGTGATCCAGGAGGCCCTTAGGTACAGATGGGACCAATAACAGACCATAGGAGAACGTCTGGTGGCCCGCGGAAACAACCGCCGGTAGTGGCTAGAGGCGGCCGGCCCGAGCCGACCGCACAGGAGAAGGGCGGTGCCCACAAGCACCAGTGGTGGCAGTATCCATGGATAATAGGTTGCGGCGGGAGGGGGAGGCATGGCCACGCACCTTTCTGCATCGCACCGGATGAAATGACCCCACATCTGCGGGGCTAGCTGGGTGAAGCGGTCTGCCTTTAGGCAGACCGGGCTGGACGTGGGCCGGCCGAACGAGTCGGACCCACCCAGTGGGCTGAGCTGAACCCATGGCCTAACGGGACAACACGGGTGGGCCGAGACCCACCCAGCGGGCTGGGCCAACCATGGCCTGGGCCCGCGAACCAGTAGGGCTGACCCCGATAGGTCGGACCCGAGCAGGGTCAGGTAGACCCTGAGACCTGTTGCATCGGGCCGGCCTGACCGATTCAGATCGGGCCCAGACCCAACCAGCCCCTGAATAAAGAAACACCTATAACTGACGAATTGGGTTTCCATTTGACACATTGTCAGTGGCATAGGGACCCCTTTTGGGAGGCGTTCCCTTTATCATATTCCAGTGGGCTAGGCTAGACTGAGGTGTGATCACTCCTGTTTCACGGAAAAGGATGTAACTAAGAGACCGAGTGTCCAATCGACGCACCATCTGTGGAATAAGGACCCTTGTGATAAGGTGGTCCTTTGGAGACACTATAAGTTTTGACAGAGTTTGACGTGTGACCTAGGCTAAATTAGACTTGAATCCAACTAGGGCCTTTTTACAAAAGTGTCCATATCTCACAGATCGGGCGTCCGACCGGCTCGCCGTCTATCATGTTGGGACCCCTATGACGGGTAGGTCCCTTGGGTATGATTTTTGCGGGACTTCGTACCAATTGAAATATGACTGATGGCTTGAGGATCAGAATCTTTCAGAGATCAGGCGTACTACGTGCGGGAATCCAGTGGCTGGTTGTGACATGAAGAAGAAGAAGATCGAGCAATATGGTTCAGCATCAGAAACTACAGAGTGGGATGATATAGTTGTACAAATAATCATCCCTACCTCTTTACCATCAACCAATACAGGTCAGCACCAGTGACCAATATGAATCAGCACCAATGACCAATATGAGTCAGTACCAGCGACCAATATGGGTCAGCACCAGTGACCAATACGGGTCAGCACCAGCGACCAATACGGGTCAGCACCAGTGACCAATACGGGTCAGCATCTAGAAACCAATACAGGACAGCATACAGTGACCTATACAGTTCAATAGTAGAGTTACTATGTATAATATGATCTAGCTTTATGACTAGTCATCCCTATCCCAGTAACCTTGAAGTTATATCGTTAGAGTGATCTGTCTCTTTTGTTTTGTGCTTCATGATTTAGATCATTCTTGTGATATTACCTTTGTGTTATTTCTTGTGATGTTTTCCTTTTTGGGTTACTAGAAGACCTTAGGGGGTCTCAGGGTCCCCTATTGAGTTTTTATACTCACCCCTGCATGGTCTTCACCCGTACGTGTGTGTCTGGTGTAGACTACTTATTCTTAGAGGTAGACTTTGGAGGTTTGGGACCTGGTGTAGCTTGGTGCGATGGGGACAATAGAGATCCTCTTCTTTGACTTCAGACTTATAGCTAATGCCCTCCAAGTAGAGCTCTAGGGAAGATGCGACATCTATTTACTTTCTTTTCAGTTTCTTGGGATTGTATTCCAGCCCACTGTTTTCAATTTACAGTTGTACTTGTGGTTTTACTTTACGCTTGTGGTTATACCTTACTTTTGTTGGTGTTACTTCAGTTTCCCTTTTTGAGTTTGTGTAGATCTCTAATTCAATGCCTTCCCTATTCAGGAAAAGCCTTTAGATGTCAGTCACCAACCCCTGGCCTATGGAAGGTGGGCTTGGGGTAGTCATGTCTAGGCCCCGTGGGACGGGTCGTGACAAAGTGGTATACCAGAAGAACTAAGAGTCTACTTTTAATGAGACAATGGTGTAAAGTGTCTTGAGTTCGGTTTTCAGTTTGGGGAGTCTAGTGTTGGTTTGGTGGCTGATGTATCCATACACTAGGACCCTGAATTCTGTTTTCTGACTCAGTACATGAAAACATCAGTTTCTAGTGTTTTGAAAATTTTTCTTGATCTTTCTTGAGTCATCTCTCCAGGTATAAATTATTCACCGTGGCGCATCTGTTTCTTACAGGATGCCTCCATGAAGACAGCCAACCAGGATTCTGGTTATAGATTGTGATAGTGGCCCACCAAGTGATGAGACATCGGTACAAGGACCACTCACGGTGATGGAACCTTCAGGTGGTGTACCAGCAGCACCACCACCCATTGAGTAGCTAATGCTACTAATGGATCATGCACGCCAGATGAGCGTATTGAAGGAGTTCCAGAGACAGAGGCCTCTAAGGTTTCGAGGTGAGATGGACCCCCATATAGTAGATGACTGTCTTGAGGTGGTTTCATGGGTCTTTCTCTTAGTAGAGACACTTATTGAGCAGATGGAGATCTTGGCCGCTAGCCTTCTTCTGGGCTCGGTAGGATGATGGTGGAGCTCAAAGCTCCAGGTCTATGAGGAGACAACCCTCACCTCGCTAGACTTTGAGAGCCTTTTTAGGGTGGAGTTCATTCCATTGACACTAACCTCTATGCATATTTAGGATTTGTTGCATCTGCAGTAGGGAAGCCGGACTATGGCTCAGTACTCAGTTAGATTTACTGACCTCTCTTGATACTCCACCAACATGGTACAAGACCCTTAATTTAGGGATCAGACCTTTGAACAGGGGATCCGATGAGAGGTCAGAGCTGAAATAGTTTCTCTCAGTATCCCGACACATGCTAGGGTGCTAGATAGAGATTTGATGATGGAGATATTTCTTACCGAGCAGGCACCGACAGTGAGAGACCCAATCAAATGACAGGTAGTGAAGTCATTTGCAGCTGGAAGTAGACAGACAACATAGAAGCCCAAGTGGGATAGGCCTTCCGGAGGGCGAACCCGGGATGTAGGGTTAGAGGTGTGAGGCTCGAGAGTCTGTGGGATCCACCAGCAAGGAATGATTTTTTTCCTACAAGGGACAGAGCCACAGAGCTCGTGACTATCCGACTCCCCGCGTGGATGATCGGCAGACGGTGGAGGGGTCACCGAGGCAGCGACAGCGGCAGGATCATGAGTTTCATCTAGGAGGCAGATGAGGTGAGGGAGAAAGACGTGCAGCGAGAGGTGGTTAGGGTTACTAGGCACTACCACCACCACCCCCAGGTGGTCCACCATGAGCTTAGGGAGTAGGTGGATGGGGAAAGGCCCAGATACAGGCAATAGAGGCTCACGATCCTGACATCCCTAAGATGATATGAGGTACGATTTGTATCTTCTCTACTTTAGAAGTTGTGCTTATCAACATGGGTGTGATCCATTCTTTCCTTGTCACGGACTTAGTTCAAGACTCTGAGATTATGAAAGAGTTTTTAGCTCAAACTTTGCATTTGGATACTCCTATGAGGGAGATTCAGCAGTCACACACTGGTGCCGATAGTGTGATCTTAGTCTCAGAGGAGAGAGTTTCAGATGGGGTCCTCTAGTAGCAGCGTTGAAGCCCTATGATGTCATTCTAGGCATAGACTACCTATTAGTAGTTCACGCACAGATTGACTGATTGAGACGTACAGTGCGATGTACGCACAGATATAGAAGTTAGTTTTCCTTTGTGGGTAAGAAAGAAAATAGGGCAGCACGAGATGGACTTGGGATCAAGAGGGTGCAGCTTATTATATATCAGCCATCTTTCATGACCTTCGACATGGTGGATGAGGTGAGTCCACAGTTTTTAGCAGTGGTGGATGAGTATGAGGATGTCTTTTCAGAAGAGGTCTCAGGACTACCTCCTAGTAGAGAGGTAGACTTCCGCATTGACTTGTTCCCAGGAATAGCACCGATATCTACACCAGTATATCATATGGAACCTGTGGATCTCCGAAAGATGAGGGTATAGTTGGAGGACTTACGGAGGAAGGGATTCATAAGGCCTAGTGTTTCTCCATGGGCATCCCCAGTGTTGTTTTCCAAGAAGCCAGACGAAATTTTGAGGCTATGTGTGGACTTCCGACACCTAAACCAGGTGACTATGAAGAATAAGTATCCTCTGTTGAGGATTGATGATCTATTTGATCAGTTGAAATGAGTGAAGTGGTTCTCGAAGATATACCTCAGATCAGGCTATCATCAGCTTAGGGTACAGGATGAGGACATCCCAAAAATGGCCTTCAAATTTCGGTATGGCCATTACGAGTTCTTGGTGATGCCCTTCATCATGACCAACGCTCCAGAAATGTTCATGGGGTTCATGAATAGGATCTTTCAGCCATACCTCAATTGCTTTATGGTGGTCTTCATCGACAAAATCTTGGTGTATGCAGCGTCTGAGGAAGAGCACATTGTACACTTGAGGATAGTTCTGGACACACTCTGGGAGTACCAGTTATATGGGAAGCTCTCAAAGTGTAAGTTATGGATATGGAGGGTCCACTTCTTGGGAAATTTCATCTCAGAGGCTGGAGTTGCAGTGGATTCAGCAAACATTGAGGCAATACTTTCTTAAGAGCCACCCAGGAGTGTTATTGAGGTGTAGAGCTTCCTTGGATTAGCATTCTACTATCGAAGGTTCGTACCTGATTTCTCCAAAGTAGCAGCACCTATAACTGCCTTGATGAAGAAGGGGAAACCCATCTTATGTTCATAGACATGCCAACAGATCTTTCAATAGATGAGGCAGAGCTTGACCAGAACTCCCATTCTGAGGTTTTCGGAGAAGGGCACTGACTACGTGATTTACTATGATGCATCAGGGATCGGACTCAGTTGTGTCCTGATGCAAGATGGTGCAGTGATTTATTATGTATCATAAAATTTGAGGCCTCATGAGAAGAGTTATGTGACTCAAGACTTAGAGTTTATAGTATTAGTCTTTGCACTGAAGATGTGGTGATGCTACTTGATGGGCAAGCGGTTTATTGTTTACTCAGACCACAAGAGTCTCAGGTATATCTTCACACAAAAAGATATGAATCTGAGATAGTGACATTGGAAAGAGTTCCTCCAAGACTGTGACTTTGATATAGCCTATACTCCTGGTAAGGGGAACATAGTGGCAGATGCACTTAGTCAAAGATCAAGTTTACAGCTACTAAACAAGGCTTCAGAGCAGTTAGCCTCACTTCAGATATCCTACGTGGATAGAGATGAGACAGTCTACCTCCAATCGATGGTAGTTTCCCCTATACTTCTTTAGCGAGTTAGGGAGGCGCAACTCAGAGACAGTAGCTGTGAGACTACACATGCTCAGATATCCTCGAGCCATGCACCTGATGGATATACAAAATGTGGGGAGAACGCTATCTTTTTCAGAGGACGTACAGTCTTACCAGTAGAGCTATGAGAGGAGCTGCTGAGGGAGTTCCATACATCCCCCTTGGTAGTACATATAGGTGTGATGAAGATGTATCATGACCTCCGGCATTAGTACTGGTGACTAGGGATGAATAAAGTGTTGACGGAGTTTGTTTCTAGATGCCTCACTTGCTGGCAAGTGAAGGCCGAGCATCAAGTACTAGCAAGATTGACCCAACCCCTCGAGATACCAAAGTGGAAGTGGGAAGGGATATCGATGGACTTCGTGATGGGGTTACCACGTATGTCCAGAGGTAACAATACCATCTGGGTGATCATTGACCGACTCACCAAGTCAGCCCAATTCCTTGCTATTCAAGAGAAGGGTTCAGTAGAGAGCTTGGGATGTCTCTACGTTCGGGAGATTGTGTGACTTCATTGGGTTCCTTCGATGATTTTCTCAGATCGTGACGCACGCTTCACATCCCGGTTGTGGAAAGGATTGCATGAGGATTTCGGGACTCATCTTCTCTTTAGCACATCTTTTCACCCACAGACCGATAGTCAGACTGAGCGGACCATCCAGACCTTGGAGGACATGCTTTGTGCATGTGTCCTAGATTTTGGTCACAGTTGGGAGGACCACCTACTCTTGGTTAAGTTCGCGTAAAATAACATATATCACTCCACCATTGGTATGTCACCTTTTGAGGCATTGTAAGGATGACCGTGCAGATCGCCCTTATGCTGGATGGATCCAGAAGAGCCAGAACTTGTGGGCTTAGAGATGGTATAGGTTACCACTGAGAAGGTGCAGGTCATCCGAGAGTGGATGAAGACTGCACAGAGCCAACATAATTCTTATGTTGATAGGCGACGGAGACCACTAGAGTTCCAGGAGTGGGACCACATATTCTTGCGAGTCTTTCCTCAACAGGGACTATGGAGATTTGGCTGACGCAGCAAACTCTCACTGAGTTTTATTATACCTTTCTTGATACTTCAGAGGATTTTCAAGGTGGCGTACCACTTGGCACTACCACCATAGTTGGAGAGGGTGAATGACGTCTTCCATGTATCCCAACTGAGGATATAGGTTCATGACACATCTCATGTCATCGACCATGGAGAGTTGGAGATTGACGACAGGGTGAATTTTGTGTACTCGGTGGAGATAGAGGATTGAGAGGAGCAGATCCTTCATGGGTGGTCGATACCTATGGTGCGCATTATGTGGCAGCACGGGAATATCTAAGAGAGCGCATGGGAGTGAGAATCTCATATGAGTACATAGTACCCCTCTTTTTTTGTGTAGCCTTGTTTGGATTTCGGGGATGTAAATCCCCAAGGTGGGGAGAATGTAAAGACTCAGAAAATTCCATTAATTTTTTTTAAAATTATGTGGTATTATTTTGAGTCTATGAAAATTAACGGAGCATAATTTTGAGGCCCAGTGTGCCCAGAATGAATTTCTGAACTTTGTTTCAGGTATGTTCAGTAAACACACGGGTGACATTTTCTATCTTTTGAACCGGTGCTTGGATTTAAAATCTGAGGGCACCATTGAATCCATAGTTCTAGGATTCTCTTAAGGGAAGATTCACTTCAACCATAGAAAGTTGGGAGAAAAAGTTAAATTTTGGACTTTTTTAACGAAGTAAAATAATATGTAATTGTTATTTTCTTTTCTTTTCTTTTTCCTAACACCTATTGAGCGGCGGTGGCGGAGACCACAGAGGTGGTCAGACCTTTAATTATGGGGTGTTAATTGCACAGTTACACTTTGGTTTTATAACCACCCCTCGCGTAATTAATGAGACACTTTAATTGCATCAATTAATGAGGTGCATTAATTACGTCACTTAATGAACCTCATTAATTACTCAATGCGTTGCTCAACCTTTCTACCCTCTATTTATATGGAGCTTGGGTATAGTTTTTGGCACAAATTCATCAAGCAAGGAACCCCTGACAAAGTGACGCCACGCCTTCCACCGACGGAGAATAGAGGATTGACGATGCTCGTTGTAGGATCGATCTGAAGGTCGACGGACAATGAACGCCAATGACTATGATATCTCCAATGAATCGAGGTTGGGGTTGTCTTTTAATTCAAAATATTTCCCTTGATTTTATTCCTATTTTTCGGGATGTTGTTTCGGGGGATTTGAACAGGGTTAAACATTATTAAAATGTGATGAATAATTACCTCCCTCTTGCTTTAATACTAACACGGAGGGAGTTTGGCCAAACAAACAAGGATCAGACCCTCCGCCGCTTATTGTTTTTTGTTGCATTCCTCAGGGAAAATTTTCCCAATTTGATGGCAACATGAGACATAAGGTCACATTGTAGCGGTGGTAATTCGGGAGGCCCTTAGGTGCAGACAGAACCAAGAACGGACCACCGAAGCACGTCTGGTAGCCTGCAGAAACAACCGTCGGCATGCCATGTTGGCAGCGGCCAGAGATGGCTATAGGAGGTATGCGGAAACCGGCCACGGGCAGTGGGAAAGCGATGCGCCATCGCGCGCCGTGGTGGCCAGAGGCGGCCAGCCTGAGCCAGTCGTGCGGGAGAAGGGCGGCACCCGCAGGCACTGCCGGCGGCAGCAGTTGCGGCTAGCTGGCCATGATAGGAGAGGGAGATGCGGCCCTGCATCCACGAGGCCAGCTGGGTGAAGAGGTCCTCCTTCAGGTGGAATGAGCCGAACGCGGGCCGGTCGGACCCACCCAGCGGGCCAGACCCGTGGCCTAGTAGGCCAGGCTAGACCTGCGGCCCAGCGGGCCAGTGCGAGTGGGTCGAGCCCCACCCGATAGGCTGGGCTAACCCTGATGGGCCGAATCCGAGTGGGGTTAGGTAGACCCCGGGACCTGTTGCGTCGGGCCAGCCTGACCGAGTCGGACCAGGCCCAGACCCAACTGGCCCCCAAATAAAGAAACACCTGTAACAGATGAATAGGGTGTTCGTTTTACATGCATTCAGTGGCGTTGTGACCCCTTTTGGGAAGCAGTCCCTTTGGCATATTCTGGCAGGCCAGACCGAGTCGGTCCGGACCAAGGTGCAATCACTCCCATTTAACAGAAAGGGGTGTAACTAACAGACTAGGCATCTGATCGATGCATTGTCTATGGAATAAGGACCCTTGTGACAAGGTGGTCCTTAGGAGACACTCTAATTGAGTTTTGATGGAGTTTGACATGTGACTTGGGCTGGATCAGACTTGAATCCAACTGGGTCCTTTTTACCAAAGTTCCTATATCTCACAGACCGGGCATCCGATCGACGCGTCATCTGTCACGTTGGGACCCCTATGATGGTTCATGGGTATTATTTTTACAGGACTTCGTACTAGTTGAAATGTGACTGATGGCTTGAGGAGTAGAATATTTTGGAGATCAGGCGTGCTACGTACGGGAATCCAGTGGCTGGCTGTGACATGAAGAAGAAGAGCGACTAATACGGTTCAACATAAGAAACTCTAGAGTGGGATGATCTAGCTGTATGAATAATCATCCCTTCCTCTGTACCAGCGACCAATATGGGTCAATACCAGTGACCAATACAGTTCAACACCAGTGACCAATATGGGTCAGCACTAGCGACCAATACGGGTTAGCACTAGCGACCAATACGGGTCAGCACCAGCGACCAATACGGGTCACCATCTAGCGACCAATATTATTCAACATACAGTGACCTATATGGGTCAACAATAGAGTTACTATGGATAGGATGATTTGGCTTTACGACTAGTTATCCCTATCCCAGTAACCTTGAAGTTATACCATTAGAGTGAGCTGCCTCTTTTGCTTTGTGCTTCATGATTTAGATCATGCTTGTGATATTACCTTTGTGATATTTCTTGTGATGTTTTCATTTTTGGATTACTGATAGACATTCGGGGGTCTCAGGGTCCCCAAATGAGTTGTTATACTCACCCCTACACGGGATTTGTCTGCACGTGTGTGTCTGGTGCAGACTACTGATGCACTGAGGCAGACTTTGGAGGTTCGAGACTTGGTGGATCTTGGTGCGATGGGAGAATTCGATATCTTCTTCTTTGACTTCAAACTTATAGCTACTACCCTTCAGGTAGAGCTATAGGGCAGATGCAACAACTGTTTACTTTCTTTTCAATTTCTTGGGATTGTATTCTGGCCCACTATTTTTAGTTTACAATTGTACTTGTGGTTGTACTTTACGATCATGGTTATACCTTAATTTTTTTGGTGTTACTTCAGTTTCCCTTTTTGAGTGTGTACAGATCTCTAAGGAAATGCCTTTTCTATTCAGGAAAAGCCTTCAGGTGCTAGTCACCAACCCCTAGCCTATGGAAGGTGGGATTGGGGTAGTCACGTTCGGGCCCCGTGGGATGGGTCATGACACCAATAAACTTGCTCGTATAGAGAAACTTGTTAATCCACAATGTGGTGTAACACTATTAGTTTGCTTCATCTGATAACATCCTCCATCATTCAATGGAACAAAAAATCCATTTGTAGCACCAAATGGATAAGTCCCTTAGAAATGATATTTCTCACTTTTGGAAGTAATGAAATGGATAAGGCTTTAATGGAAGTTAATCATATCATATGGAATGAAAATAAATGGTGTTCATTGATTTAAAACATTAAGGATGTAAAGGAAATAGATATCATGGAGTAGAAGTATTTTTAGGTACTTTTCTTATAAAAATATTTTCCTCATGAACAATGAGAAGATATGGAGAGATAATTACTGAGTCTAAGGAAAAAATAAGTATAAAATATTTCTAAGTATAAAAACTAGCTTTATAAGGTTATAAATTCATGATTTATACAATATACATAATATAAAGAGTGATATTGACAATTTATTTTATGGGCTAATGTCAATCCTTCGAAGGGGGATAGTCTCCCAAAAAATTCTCAATATGTGAAGATATAGTATCATGTTCTATCAAGATAGAGACATAATTCTCCAAGTCATATTGATTTGAAGGAATGAAAAATAAAAAGAGGATATCTGTAAAAAAAATGATAAATATAATAAGAGAAATGATTTTTTCCAACGTGTGGTATATGTGGAAGGAAACACCTTGGTACATGCTAAAAGAGAAAATAATTTTTCTTCAAGTGTGGAGAAAAAGTTCATCGTTCTCATGAATGCAAAGGGTAAGGGAAAATATATCAAAGTGGAGTTCTTAATCTATAAGGATATGGGGAACTATTCCAAATTTCAAGGGGACTTACCACAAAAGAAGCCATTGGGAGAAGTCCAAGATTATGTAATTACTACTACCAAAGTAAAAGTTCCTAGCAATATGGTGAAAGTTACACTTATCATCCACTCTGGGATTGAAATAATTTTATTTGATTCAGTATCTACCAACTATTTTATATATGAATAATTTTATAAGGGTATTACATCATGACCTTAAAGATTAGATATTGGTTTGGCAATGAAAACTACTAATGATAATATGATTGTATCTCAAGTCTATAGCTCCTCTCTTATGGAAGCTTGTGGGAATTTTCTTCCTGAAAATAATTTTATTATTCCTCTAGTTGAATTTGATGTAATTTTCTGTATGTATTATCTCTCTTAGTATAGATATCATATCAATTTTTTTGTAATGAAAGTTACATTTGATATTCTAAATCAACCTATGATTTTGTATCAGTGTGAGGATGAACCTAAACACCCAATGGAAATTAATTCCATCATATGGTTTTTCTATCGATTCATGAGATATATTTATCTCAAATGGTTGGGGAGAAACTCAACATTTAAAATTATCATATCCTTCAAGAATATGCTGATTTATTTTATAATGAATTTCCATAGTCTTCCTCCAAATCTTGAGGTTGAGTTTTTAAAAGAACTCATACCTGGTGCTACACCTATTTAAAATAATCCATATAGAATGTCCTTAATTTTTTGGAAATAATTAAATAAGAAGCTTCATTAGAATCTAGATAAGGTATTCATATGACCTAGTGCTTTTCCATGGGGTAAATTGGTTATTTTTATTATAGATAAAGATGGTTTAATACATATTTTCATTGATTATCAAGAACTTAACATGACCAATATTAAGAAAAAGAATCTTGTATCTCTTATCAATCATCTATTTGATAATTTACAAAGAGATCCATATTTTCCCAATATTGATCTTTGATCTGGATATCATCAAGTAAGGGTCAAGAAGGAGGATATACCCAATACAAACTTCCATACTATAATATCCCACCTTTTTCTAGGTATGTTCCTCTTTGATATTTTGGTTAAACCTCCTTGAGTTTGGTTTCTTTTGTTTCTGAAATTGATAATCAAGTCTTTAAACCCATCTAGGTGAGTATTTGGAGGAAAAAAGAGAGGCAGTATGATGTCTGGATACATAACTAATTCATGTTTTGAATTTTCCTTTCACAACATGAATGGTTCTAGGTAGACCCCCATAAACCTTATTCAAAATGTGGGTGGTTCTGGAAAGATCCCATGAATCATCATCTCATGATGTGGAATGCTGATACAAAACATGAATTAGTTTTTCTTGGTTTTAAATTCAATGTGTTGGGATTTTTGGTGTATGTAGAAAACTAAGGATTCACGATGTGAATTCCCAATTCACATCATTAATGGGGTGTGTCCAGTATCCTATTTCAACTCTTATACCCTATGTTTATCATATCACTCACTCTACCTTTTATCTCAAATTTTATCCCTCTATTAGTCCTTTTTGGGAGTCCTCTTTGATCCAAAAGTAGTTTCCATTGGATATTGGTGTTTTGAATCTTGATATCAAAGGTAAGCCTCTCGATTCTTATTCTCTATATTGATCTGTTAGTTTTCCCTAGATGAGAACCCTGGTTTGGGACTGCCAAACCTGGATCTAAAACTAATTCCTTATACTAACTGAGTTTTATGTTTTTTAAGGGTATAAAGGATTAAACATGTTCTAATTTGTATATTGGTGAAATTATTCATCTTTCTTACTTTTAGGTATAATATTTTAGAACAAATCCCTAACTTATGTTTCATTATTTTCCTAGTATGTGCAATAAATGAGGTCATGATGGAATTCCATGAATGTGACATAATCAATTAGAAACCCACTATTTTGATAAATTCACATTCCTATATCTTTCATAGATCATGTTGGGTCTGTTGATCTTGAGACTAGACCTATGGACACCAAAGGGGTGTGCAAACCTTTGAAATTATGATGGTTAGTATTGTTAATGTGGGAATTTTCCTACCTTATAATTTTTATAACATGGTAATTTACTAATTAGATTTAATGAGAAGCACATCACTTGAAATATTTAATTGACATTCATTTGTCTTGGGTATTATAATTGGTGAATCATGAGATAATGGAATGAGAATTATTAATGGCTTAATTTGGAACTTGACAAGGAATTGAAATTTTTTTGATGATAATTGGTAACTTGCATCAATAGAATAAATAAGTTTCTAATTAGTAATGGGATGTTTAATATATATGGAATGAGATGACATGTTTGATATAATTAGTGGTTGGTCATATGATTTTTTTTCTTGGAATCTTCTTTTGTGTTGATATGACTCAGGTTGTGTTGTAATGCTTATAGGTCTTGTTCCTGGTTGTGTTGAAATGATTATAGGTCTTATGCCTGATTATTCTATAATTATTATAGAGATCGTTCCTAGTTATGTTGTAATGATTAAAGGGATTTTTCCTAATTATGTTGTAATTATTATAGGGCTCATGCCCAGTTATGCAATAATTCTTAGAGGAATTATGCCTAAAATTGGTGTAATGCTTTGTGTACTATACCCTGGGGGTTATGTATATGGTTGGATATTTCCATTTCATGCTCATATACACTTCTATATCGATCCAAATTGAGTTTTGATAACTCGAGTTTCACCCTAGAGCTCAAGGTTTGGAAGGTGTTTTGATGTACTTTATTAAATTATAAATTAATTCCCCCATTTATTGTATTATTGCATACACTATTTTATAAAGACTAGATTTTTTTACGCCATGGGTTTTGGACTAGTGAGTTTTACTCACACCCCATTTGGGCCTTCATTTGGTAACTAGGAAGATTTCATGGATGAAGATCTTGTACAAGGGAAAGGGGCCCTACGTTGGTTGTTTTCTTACTTGATGGGTTGGATCTTAGAAGCGGAACTGACATGGGGTTCAGGACTGTGGATTTGGAGTCTTGTTTTTTGAGTTTGTTTAATCTTTTACTTGTATGGATTTTATAATGTAATTTAGTTACATTAATCATATCATTACATGGTCTCTAATATTATTTGGATTGTTTGATTTTCCCCTTTATTATGATTGGTTTTAATTTTTTATTATTTATATTATTTAATCTATTTATAATACTCTTTTTTCTAAGGGTATAGTCTCCCAACTATGTTCCTTACACCCTCACTACTAGTCGGTGTCCTTTGGAATATGAGAAGGTGTGCCTGATTTCTAGTAGCAACACGACTCGGTCACATAAAAGAATATCGGGTTGGGGATATTACGAAGTGGTATCATATGGAGTCTTTTCTATTGTTTTACTATTTGTGAGAGGTATACAAGAAACTAGGATGTGTCAGGTCTTGGTAATGATCTCATGCATAGTGGTAGTTAACCTATGTGTGGGTGAAACCTAGAGTGTCCAAGGATGGGATTAATGTTCTTACTATTTTATTTTTATAGTTTTTATATTATTTCACCTTGGGTGATTCAATTTCTATGTGATGTTAATATTTATTAAGATTTTACTCATGGGTTGGTATGGAATAAGGTGAGTTTTCATGCAAAATTTTAGGCATGTAGGGATATATGTTTGAATTCATTAATTATGATAGGGACATATTATTTTTCCAGTGATATATCTTCCTATCTGATCTTTGAAAAATAATATTTTGATTTATTTGAGAAAATAAATAAAAGAAGCTATTATGATATGCCAATTTTATTTTTAAGACAAGTATTTTGAAACTTGAGTCTATGATTATCTGTTGTTATTTACACATTTAAAGGTTAATATTTTTGTTTATACTATGTTTTAATGAGTGATTTGATCTTTTAGATAAAATTCCTCCATTTAATCTTTGAGTTGAGAATTGGGAGAGTGTTAATCAGTACAATCCTAACATGGTTGAGTCTAAACTTCCTACAGATCAAGTGAATCAGATGGAAATGAAAATTCATGATAGATTCATGTTATTCATGTGATCTATGGAATGAGAGACTAATTTTATTAGGCCTTAAATTCCCAATCTAATGAGTGATTTACAACTACATCATTCACCTATGCTCATTGGGGAGGGAGGCCCCTAGATAGTTGAGTTATGGATTGAGCCTTTCTAGATGTTATTCAAGAACCTAGAGACTCCCAAATATGGTAGGGTGAATCTTATTTCTTATATTATTTGAGGACCAATAAAGTGATGGTGGGACATTATAGATAAATTAAGGAAGCAAGAAGACCTGACCTAAAAGGACTTAGAGGTAAAGTTCCTAAGACAATTCTATCTAGATATATTGATCGATGAGATGTCTTGGGAGTTCATACACCTGACACAAGGGAGCATTACTATATTGGATGCTTCAATGATTTGGATCATTTTTCTCTATCCTTTGAATTGGATGATACCTACAGGGTGAAGCATTTCTGAGATGTTCTTTGTTATGAGATAAAATCATAGGTGAATGTATTTCACCTAAGAAATTTTTATAATGTGATGGATCAAGCTCTCATTTTGGAAGGGAATTTGAAGGACACCCTAAGTGGTGTATATAAAATACTAGTAGGGTTATTAGAGAGCTCTTATTCCTGTGGAAAAAATCATTGTTATGACAAAAACTTCTAGGGCACTGGTGGGCAGAGAAGTTAGGGTATTGGGAAGCTGTCACATGACCATAGCCTGGTATAGTTATTTCAGTGTGGTAGGGTTGGCCACAAGTTCCCATATTATACTTACCCTATTTCAGAGTGCCACACTTGTGTAAGGATGGGATATCTATATATTTTTTTTAGGGGAATATAGTAACAAGTAGTGGTATAGGATTAGGACAGGCACCGAAGTCAGGGAAAGATTCAGCTACCCCACAGTAGACTAGTAGTTGGAGTTACATCAGACACTTAGGCCTGGGTAGGGGATATGGTACCCCAATTCAATAGTGTTGATACTAACTGGATGTATAATCACAGAGGAGTTATACTGGAGACCAAGACAAATGGATGAGTAAACCATATGCTATATAGTCTACTCTAACTGGTCTAGATACATGACCTTCTACCATCAGAGGTATGATTCTTGTATCATCTACCCCTACCTATGTTTTTTTATACATGAGCATTGTATTCCTTTACATCAGCTCAATTTTACAATTGATTGGGTTTGGTTTTGGATAGCTTAGATGACATTATGACCATTGACACACTGTTGGGAGTGAGATCAGAGGGTATTAGATGATGCAAGTAGTGTTCTCTTAAAATTTATAGATTCCATTTTTTTGGATATTTTTATACTAGAAATGGTATGATTCGATTTTATTCTATGTATGTATTGGATAGTTCTATAATAGGATCATATCAACTATTATAGGAGTAGGGTGGATTACCTATCACTAGAGGGGGGGAACTATGTTCACCAGGGTGAATGGGGTCTTCAGGATGGTTGTACAAGACTAATTTAGTGAAAACTATATTGTCTCATGGATTAGATAGTAGAACTTATTTTGGATTATTGTGAGTTATATAAGTGTGATTTTCCTCAATTAGTCGACCATTTTTAGGATGTCTTTTCTGAATAGTTCTTTGTCTTACCACCCAAGTGGGAGATTATGTTCACTATCAATTTTGTTTTGGGATCTGATCCTATAGCAGCACATAATTTTCATATATAAATATTATATCTTATTAGATGAATATTCATTACATAACATTACAATATATTATAGAATCGTATAGTTCTACTATCTTTGGAAGCTTGGAAATATAAACAACTGGTATATAAAAAATCTACATCATCTCCCACTAAGTTCTTTATAACTAGAACCATTCTTAGATATATCATACTTAAAACCTTTATTCATAACCTAGGGAAATAAAACATAATAAATAGTAATCTAAGATGATCATTAAGGGTAAATAAGAGAGATATCAAAGATCATTTAAACATAAAATGAGAATAAGGGTATTAGAATATGAGCTTAACATTTTAAAATATACCCTATATATCATATATCATAATCTTGAGTCATAACATAAAAAAAAGGCAGTTCATAAGGCATCAATCATAAAGGAATCAAAGAACATGATCCATGAGAGCATAACATTGGCATATGATCTTATCAGAAAAGAGTGGAATAAAATTTTCGATAATCAAAGTCATAGAAATATTATGCCAAGGAAATCCACCAAGACATTCACCACATGTTAGGGTTGGGATAACCTCATTTTTACCTACTTTGGGCTTGTGATAACCTCTCGTGTACCTTTTTTTTGGGATTGGGATAACCTATCATGTACCCTCTTTTAGGATTGGGATAAACTCACATATACCCTTTGAGCTCATAAACATTAATCTTTAACCAATTCATTTAAGGTCTATATAACTGTGGTCCCAACCATCATATAATCATAAATCCATTTATATATATTCCACAAGTTCATAAATCATTCATCATAACTTAACTCATAGAAAATAAAATGGGTTCCATTGATATTTTGTCATTATAACCTTAAACCATATAGAGAAATAATAAATATGGTATCATTGGATCATATCCTTAGTAAATAATTAGTAATATTAATGGATTTTATCATGGATGAAAATTTCCTTTGAAAATTTTCTAGAATATTTCTTAAGGAAAAATACCCTTTTATTTTAAACTCACTTCTTTAAAATCAAAAAATTTACAGAATATTATAGAAAATATTTTCTTTAAAAAGAATCATGGAAACTTGTAATGTAATATTAAAAGAATTTAATGGTCATGATAGTGTGAAATTATTTTTATACCATATATATAAAAACAAATATTTCTCTTACATTTTTGGTAAATAGTCCAAAGTACCTCATTCAAAAAAACACAAGAAGATTCATTTTAAATCATATTATAAAAATTCAAAAATGGGTAAAAATTAATTTAAAAAATCAGGTTATAATAGTAAAAATATTATTTAAATTTTTTTATAAAACCTTTGTGTGGAATAAAAATGATTTTAGATCTAAGAAATAAATAAATTCAGTTTTTCTTAAAATTGTTATTTCGGTCTCTTTAGTAATTAATGAGAGGAAAATGATTGGATAAAATTTAATATCTAGAAATTAAAAAAGTATAATAAAATAAATGAGATTATGGAGAGATATATCATGAAATTAATTATCATAATCTTAATCATAAACAATTCTGATAAATAATGAGATCTTAACATAATCCCTTACCTCAAGTTTGAAATTATTAGAAAGTAATTTAACCTCTTGTATAATAAATTTAAATTTATTATAATTATATATAATAATAATTTAAATAATTATAATATCATATATTATCCACCTATAAAATTTCAACAACTATTTATAAATAATTCCTTATTAAAATTGTTGTTTTTGGGTGTTAATTGTTTCATTTTTCATGAGATTTTTTGTTCGGTAGTTCTGATCCTTATATATTGATCATTATTACATCATACCAAGAATTATAACCATGATATAAATATCATATATATTAATTATATATATATATATATATATATATTTAGGTCCATCAATAAAATTTAGAGATAGAAAAATGAATTACATCATTTATAGAGATGGTAGGACATACAAACGCATGAATGATGTTTTCATTTTTTAGCAGATGGAATGAAAGAAATGTAAATAATAATTAACCATTAAAAGATATTTTTTATATCACATACATATTATATATTCATTAATTATTTCATTATTACCATTCATGTAAAATGTAAAAGAAAAAATGAATCATATCACTTCATAGAGGTGGTAATCCACACATACGCACGAGTGACGTTATCATATTTTTAATGGAGGGGAAGAAGGTAGATAATTGTTGTTAAATTTTCATAATAAAAAATTCATAATAATAAATATAATAACTTCATTATTTTATAATTTATATGATTAATTTATAGGAGTTAGAAGAAAAAATATAATTTAAAATGCTCGGTTAAGAGTTATACCTCTTCATTGAGAATCCACTTTTGAACAACAACTTAAGAATTGAAGGGATAGTCTTTTGGAAATACCAAAATATCTATGATGTGTTGAAATAATATAGGAAGGTATTTTTGGTAGTTATTTTATAAAATATAATGATCAAAGTTGTGTAAATAAGATAAAGGAGGGGTGCCCATTTATAATTGAGGGGAGGGGCATTCTTGGAATTTTCTAAATGATTAAAATATAATAAAGTAGTTCCCAAGAAAATGATTCAAAATGATAAGAGATTAAAATATAAGTTATTATTTTGTTTAAATAGTATCCACCAATAAAATTTTTATAGGTTCTTTGGTGTTTTAAACCTTGTCTTTTGGTTTAACCCCATAGTTAACCAATTTTATCCTTAATCACGATAATGACTTTTTCACTCTAAAAGGGTTGTAATTTTACTTATAAGGTAAAAATTGGCTCATGAATGGCCAGGGGATGATATTTTGACCAATTATCATCCTAATTTTCCTATTTAAATATTTTAATTATTTTTAAATAGTTTAATAAGATATTATTTTTCATAAATATCATTAATGTCAATTGTGTCACTATTCACATAATTTGACTTTGAAAACTACATGATAGAAAATTAATTTGAATAAAAACCTTTAAAAAATCCCTAAAATGTTATATTTATTTTTAAAATTTTATTAACATAAAAATTCTCCCAAATTATATTACTTTTAATATTTTTTAAATTGTTTATTTTATTTTTCTATTTATTGAATAAATATTATGTCAGTATTGCATAAGAATTTAAGGTAATTATTGTAATGCCCTAGTTATTTGTTTTATAATTTTAAATACATTAATCTTTGAAAATAATAATTTAAAATTAAGTTTTTAATTAATAATACTTATATTTCAAATTTATAGCTCTTAAAATAATTTTAAATTAATGTTCTAAAAACAAATACTATTTTACAGTATTATTTTGTGTAAAAGAATATTTTAATATGAATATATGTATTTTTATTACAATATTAATTTTTATCAATAGATTATTTAATTAAATTTTTTAATAATAATATATATTGATTATTATAATTATTCTAATAAATACTAAATTATATTACAAATATGTTCACAATTTATATGATACCCCAAGGATTTATAAATAAATTTAATATAGATATCATGAAACACTAAGTCCCCAAGAAAAAAACCTTTTTTATAACCTAACAAATAATCATAATTTTGCCACTTCTGTTATTTGAATTTCTAAAAACTAACATACACGGTTGTGTTTAGTAAGATATTTAGTGTCCGATAGGATCAACTTAATTGTTGATGAATAGAAACTTACCCTTATGAACAATTATGTTACCCTTATGAATAGTAATTTACCCTTATGAATAGTAATATGACCCTAATTAATAGTAACCTAACCCATGAAAGTATAAATAATATTTAGGCACCTTATAAATGAAAGTGAATGTTTTAAAAATTAATAATTAAGTGTTGGTATTTTTTGTGAGTAATAAATATTTAATTACAATTTTATAATTAATAAATTAATTTAAAATATAACTCATTTTCATAAAATTTATTCCTAAATAAATATTTTTCTTTCCTATGATTTTAGGATAATCTAATGAGACCTTAGATAATTTTTCAGGGTATTGTAAAATCAGTTATAATTTTAAAAACTTATTTTTCGAGAAAATGGTGATTTTAATTAAAATTTAATTTTATCATAAATATAAAATTATTTTCATAAAAAGGAGTTCATTTTTGGATTCTACGCATCAAAAAAATTAGGGTTAATTTTCGTTATTTTTCTGAAATACTCGAATTTTTGGTGAATAGTAAAATGCAGTAATTTACAGTATAATACATTATAAGATAAATACACTATTCCTTGTATCATGAATGATGTAAGCAACCATTTTTTAGAACTAACATACACATATTACTATTTTTGGTCACAATAATCAATAATTTTTCTTGTCTTGAGGAAAATAATAAAATATTGAATTAAATATTGAGAAATCCCTCCTCTCCTCCACTATAAAAACCATCCCTCACCCCCTCTTCTCTCCACTCCTCTAAGACTCGAATCTTATAAAATTTATTCCTAAATAATCTTAACTAGTTCCTCCCCACCTTTAGGATCCCTTGTTCTTTCCAAAAGACCAAAAACCCTTCTCGTAAGGAGGTTCTCAAGAAGGATATTTCAAGAGGTAAACCCTCTCCCTTTTTCTTTTAATTTCATTTTCAATTTGTTTTATATTCTTATCTTATCCTAACCTCCTCTATCCAAATGATCATTATAACTCCATTATAATATATATACTATAATTATATCATGTTAATGGAAGATACATCATCAATCTCCTTAATCTCTCTCTCTTTTATTTTAAAAACGAAATCATCATCTGGGATGTGCCAATTTACAACCTTCATGGATGACGAACCTTTGTTCTTTATTTTATCCTTCAAGGATGGTCATGAAACCATTTTTATGGTTTATACAGACTCTAAAATATGTATTATATCTTATTTAATGATTCTGGAACCATCATTTATACATGATATTAAATAATAGAACAATACTAGTTCGTTGTGATCGAAAAACCGCCATAAAAATCTAAAGGATTATCACTATATATATTATCTATTGATTCATCATCATACCATGTAACCAAATAAAATATATAACCATTTATACTTAATTATGTTAATTAATAATATATAAGTTCAATTCTTGATAATTATATCCATTCCACATGAAATCCATTACTTATAATCAAGCGAACCAATTATGAAATCAAGGAAACGAACACTCCTTAACAACAGAATTCAATCTTATAACTTATCAAAAATTACATAAATAAACTTAATAAAATTATAATAAACTATATAAATTTATAATATGTTCTTAATTAAATTATTAATGAGTCTAATTTTAAATTCCAGGACCTTAAGGTCAAGTGAAGAACACATTCGTACATAAGGTAAGGGTTTTCTTATCTCACTTCCATTTTTGTGAGATACTCCTTATTCACCACTATTTCTTGTGTATAGTGTACGTATACTGCCCATTGATGTATAATATCATGAATATATTTATTTTAATGGTATTTAATTTATAATTTGATGATTATTAATTTTGAGGCATATAATTTGATTAATTATAAAGTGGTAAGGAATTCTACCTGAACCCCTGTTTTTCCTTCGGGTTATTCCTTATCTACCTTTACTAAAATTTAATTGTTATTTATTTTTGTATAATTATTATAAATTATAGAAATATTTTCCAAAATCATATATCCAGATCAAATCATCCTTCTTTTATGGGGATATTCAGGTTTTAAAATGGTTTCCTTCTCAATTATTCCTAATAAACAAGCCCGATTCAAGGGAACTTCTCGAATTCATAATCATTTTCAAGTGAACTATATAATATTTTTTAAGAAATAATTATTTTTATAAAATCACATATTTTATCATGAAAAAATATCTTGGTTAATTTCTAGTTTTATGAAAACAAACATGTCTTTCCTTTCTAAAATCTCTTCCTTAAACCGCACTAAAATATTTTATTTCTAAAGCTTCTTAAAAACTATTTTTACATGATTTAATTTCAGTGGGACTTCATTTATGCCACAAGTATAATTTAAATGTCCTTCAATTTTATTTTCTGGGATATACATTTTTACAATATGATTTCAAGACAAATATATATAATTTTCCAAAAGAACTCTTCTTTCCAAAGTAAAAAGGATTTTTCTCGTCTCACTTATTCCTAGTTCACCACTTATTATTTGAATTTGGTGTATGTAATTCCCTTTGATATATCATATCAAGAGTCTCCTTATTCTCATGATATTCTAAGTGATTATGATTTAAATTTTTCAAAGTGGTATGGGATGCTTTGGAATGTTTAAGGATTATTTCCTCAAGAATTTTTCAATGTATCATTTAAAAGTATCTTCATCTATATTGAATATTGTAATTCATTGGGGTTTATATCTTATGATATCATCTAAAATATGTTGTTTAAGGGTTTCTGATTAGTTTGAATATGGATGTGTTATCTTTATTTCCATTCACCATATTACTTCTAATGGTTATTAATTATGTTTACAGATTGGGGGAAATTATTTACATTGCACGTATATATGAAGTTTATATATATCCCTATTCATATGAGGAATGAATTGGAATTATAAAGTGATATGTGGGGCTCGTTATAGACTCGTGAATCATTGGTATGTCTCATGATACAAATAGATATGGAATTGGCTGAGGCCTTTCCCATTTTCAGATATGGTTTCGACCGAGACCTTAATCATTTTTATATGTCTTGGTCGAGGCCTTGACGGTATGTTTTAAAATGTCTGAAATATGCATTTCCCTCATTATAATATTATTAATTGATAAATCCAGTGATTATTCTACTAGTACAATATCTATGTTAATGTTTCATGTGATCAGTTATATGGCTTTATTTACTCAGCTTTCACTCATTCCATATAATGATCAGATTTATTTTTAAAGGCATGTGTTGTCAGTTATTCACCATGCCTAAAGTTTATGTTTATGATAAATTACATTGTATTACTTACCCTTACTGATCATCTAATCTCACCCCTTTCTTATGTCTCTTTTCCCCAAGTTATGAATAATAAAAGTTTGAATAAGATTTCAACGATGTAGTTTATTTCATATTGTATCATGTTTTATTTTATTTTTCCAATGTGTTATGGGTATCATGAATATAATCTAGTATTCCAAGACTAATAAACTGATTGATCCTTCTAGATTTGATTCCATGTAATCGTGCTAATGTATTAAAATAATGCACTGACTCTGGGCTTCTGGGGTCAGGGCATTACAATTATTAAATCACTAAAAAATATAAATAAATTAATATGATAAAAAAATATTCTTATTTAATATAAACATTTATAGATGAACATATTCTCTTTTTATATTTGTTTAAAAATTCTAGAGATATAAAGTCTAGAGAATGATATTTTGTCTTTGTACTTTTCTTAAATTAATATAAAGGTCCAAAAAAAGAAATAAGGAACCAAGTGTCCATATATTTGAAACATAGATATAAATTTCCAAAATCCACTCATATAATAGGATAAATAAAAGTTTTGGGTTAATTTTTAGACCTTATCATATTAGTTTTAACCCTAATTAACCCATTTTACATTTAATGTGGTAATAAAAATTAATATGAATACTATTCATGGTGATAAAAAATAAAAGGGAACTATTAAGCAAATTTAGACCTCTAGATTTTAAATATAAAGTCCATATTTTAAGATTAATTTTCTATAAATGGTAAAAGATAATTTAAGATAAAAACATAAAATTCAATGAAAAATAGTTTTTCAGAAAAAATAAATTTCTAATTATAAAAAAGTTTTTATACCAAAAATCAACCATAAAATTAATTCCAATAAACATAATCATATTAATAATAATATAAGATAATAAATTTTACTTTGAAATAATTTAAAATAAAATGGATCTTTGTAAATTCTTGAAAGAAAAAATAATAATTTTCAATAAAAATCAGTATTTTTCAATATTCATAGAAAAATAAATCCTTTTAGAAAATTATAAAAAATTCAGTCTAATATAATTTTTAAATGATGATTTCAAAATTTAAAAAAAAAATTTCAAATAAATTTTCTATAAGTGGAAAAAAATAATTATATTAATTGCTCACAAAAGGTAATAAATATCATTTTAAGGAAAAATATATTTTCTTAAGCATATAAAGACTTTACTAAAAACTTAGTATTTATATAATCACTTTATATAAAACCATTATACATAATTTTTACAAAAAATATTCCTATTCACTCTGAAAATTTCACATCTAGTTTATAATGGTATACTACATTATAGTTCATTTATACTTAAGTTTTTGTGTATCGCAAGCTATCAAAGAAATCAAATTTATTTGTAAAGAATTATTTTATAAAATCTCAAGGTCTTTAATTCTACCACCCTTGAAATGAATTTCACCCTTGAAATTCATCACTCTGATATAAACAAATGATGATATCTCTATTTCATCAAATTATCATGTTCCCATATAGATTCTTTGAATTTATGATACCTTTATAGAAATTCAACTAGGTGAGTTGTCTCGTTCCATAGAACTTTATATATATGGTCCAAGATTTATACTAGTTATTATTCATAGAAAATATCATGATGTGATGGTATGAATCTGAGTTTAGTATATGTGATGGTTTAGTTATGTACTTAGGAGAGATACATGAAACACATCGTGAGATTAAGAGATGTTTAGTGGAAGCTCCAAGTGATAAGTTAGAACCCCTACTCAATCAATACTCTCTAAGGGAAAAATATACATTGATATCATCTTTCTCTTCCTTATAAATATCATAAACTTCTTACATAGATAAATTTAAAGGAACACATTCTCACTAACTTCAAACTCCACATCTCTCCAATGATTATCAACATAATTTTTTTGTCGGCTATGAACTTCCTTCATGTGTTGTTAAATGGATATGAATTTAACTACCATTTCATCAGCTAGAAAAAATACAAATAGCTTTAATTATCTAACTTTATCTAAGCACATTGGAGTTATACACTTCTTTCTATAGATAAATTCATAAGGAGCCATCTGAATTCTTGAGTGAAAGTTATTTTTGTAAGAAAACTTGGATAAAAGAAGGTGTTGATCCCAACTACCTTTAAAATACATACAATAAGATATCAAAATATCCTATAGGTTTTTAATTGGTCCCTCATATTGATCATTTTTTTAGGATGATAAGTTGTACTAATGCTCAACTCTATATCCAGATCCTACTTAAGACTTCTCTAGGACATCGAGGTAAACATCAGATCCCAATCATATATAATAGAATTTGGTACTTTATATAACCATTCCACTTAATATAAATTTTGGAAAATTGATCAAGAGATAAATCTTATCTAATATAAATTAATTGTACTAACTTGATAAAGTGGTCAACTACAATCAAAATAGCATTATGTCCTTTAGATGTTTTAGGGAGTCTGATGAAAAAATCTATGGTGATGTTTTACCATTTCTATTCTGGTATATATAATGGTTGTGAAATCCCATTAAACTTATGTATCTCAGCATTAACCTATTTTTATACCATTCATCGATATATGTACTCTACAATATCTCTCATCATTTTTTTCACCATAAATACTCTTTCAATTATCTATACATCTTTTTACTTCCAAGATGAATAGAGAATAAAAACTATGAGTCTCATCCAATATATCCTGATTAAAATATGGTATGTATAGAACACATACATGATTCATAAACCTTATTATTACATTATAATAAAGTTTGAACTTAGGAACATTTCTAACCTTCTTCTACAGTTCCACATCTTCCTTATGCACCTCTTTAATCCTCACATGGATATATGGTTGAACACTCATTTGAGAAAGATAAGTTATCACCACTTACTTAAATATTTCCATATCCATACTTTTCAAATCTATAAATATTATATATATTTTTATCCTTATCATAGATAATTTATCATGATCCTTTCAACTTTGAGTATTTTCCACCTTGTTCACTTTCTTATGGAGGTAATGTATTAAGAAGTCATAATATTTAATCAACTCAAACCATATTCTCTGGTTCATATTCAACTCTTTATATGTGAATATATATATATATATTAAACTTTTAGGATCAATATATATATCACACCTTCCTCCATAAATATATTTCATCCATGTCTTTAGTGAAAAACTTATCATAGATAACTCCAAATCATGTGTTGTGTAATTTTTCTCTTGAACCATCAATTTACGTGATATATAATCTATCACCATATTATTCTATATGAGGAAACATCCCAATACCTTCTTTTATGCATCACTATTGATAACAAACTCTTCTCCACTACAGGGTAATGTAATCATAGGTGTACTGACTAACCTTCTCTTTAATTACTTTAATTTTTATTCACATTCCACTATCCAAGGAAACTTGGCTCCATTCCTAGTAAAATTTATGAGTGGGTTAGATAGAAATGAGAAACTATCCAAAAAGAATCAATAATATCCAACTAAACTAAAAGAAACTATATATATCAGTCACGCTAGTTGCCTTGGGCCAATATTCAATAACTTTTGTCTTTGATGGATCCCTCGATATACACTCTATTGAGATTATATGAACTAAAAATGAATATTTTTATAGCTAGAATTCACACTTTGTAAATTTTTAATATATATTATCTTTCCTTAGGTATTTGTTACAATCATAAAGTGATATTCATGATCTTACTTACTCTTTGAATATATAAGAATATCATTTATAAAGACTACCACAAAATGATCAAGTTAATCTCTAAAAAATCTATTCATTAAATCTATAAATATATAGGGGAGCTTAGTAATACCCAATGGTATCACTATAAATCCATAGTGTCCAAATATTGTACTGAATATTGTCTTAGGTATATTCACATTCTTTACCCTCAATTGATGATGTATAAAATGAATTTCAATCTTGGAAAAGTATTAATCTCTATACAGTTGATCAAACAAGTCATCAATACTGGGTAGAGAATACTTGTTCTTGACAATGATCTTGTTAATTTATTGATAATAAATGAAAATTCACATTAATACATATTTATTATTAACAAAAATAATAGGTTCTCCCCAAGTTGATGCACTTGGAAAAATGAATCCTCTGTCAAGATTCCCCTAGAGTTTCTTCTTCAATTCCTACAACTAAATTGGGTCTATTCTATATGGATTCTTTAAAATAGGTTTAGCACCATGTATAAGTTCAATTGAAAATTCAAATTCACAATTTGGTGGAAGAATAAACAACTCTTTTGTAAATATATCAACAAAATCCTTTATAATAGGCATATCTTCAATGTTAAGTTTTTCTTTAACCATTTGAGATAAACAACCCTTTTGAATAGGAATCAAGACCCATATAATGGTTTTGGTTTCCACTAGAAGTTCATATTTATTGTTTCACTAATAGATGATCATAGGTTGGTTCAGAATATAAAACATGACTTCCCTTACTCATAAATTGGTGTTTGATTTATGTAAATAAATCCAATACATTCCTAAGATAACATCAAATTCAACTAAAGGAAGAATAACAAGATTTTTAAAAAGCACACTCCTGTAAACTTCAATTTGATAATAATAATAGACTTGAGATGTGATCATCATACCATTGGGGGTTTACACTACAAATTTAACATCTAATAGTCGAGTAGGAACTATGATACCCTTAGAATATTATTCATATATAAAAGAGTGGGTAAATCCATAATCAAATATGGAAGTAGCAGTTATAGAGTGTATAGTAAGTGTACCTTTCACCATGTCATTATCATACTCCTCATCAGTAATAGTGATTGCATATGATTTCCCTTTTTTCCTTGGATTAAGATTCTTTTGATATTAATCATCATCATTAACCTTTAGGTTTGAGAATTGGTTAGCATAATTCTCATACTCCTTTCATTTAAAACACTAGAGACTGGGTGGTTCATTCTATGGTGCTTTCTCTCTATAATTTTCTAATTTCTTCCCATCACTTTAGTATTCTATTGCCCGATGAATTTCCTTTCCACACTTAAATAATTTAATATTCCCCTTATGATACTTTCCTCCATGTCTCCTTCCATACATAGATAATAATGGAAGGCTCATCTTCTTCCCCCCATGGTTTTTATTTTTATAATTTCTTTTTAATTAAAATATTCTTTTATTTTCAAACCCATGAGATTAATGTGAAACTCTAATATCCATTTCTACCTTGGTATCACATAGAATGATTTCTTTATAACTACTGAAGTCCCTTATGGATAATTCCCTTTGGATACTTGGTATTAACCCACTAAAGAATCAATCAATATTAGTTTATGGTTTAATGATAATACTAAAATCATACCTCATAAGTCTTTTAAAATTTTCTTCATAAGTAAAAATGGATTCATCAGCCTTATTCTTTTTCTCAAGGAACTCCTTCTCCATTTTTGTATGAATAATAAAAGGGAATTACTTGTTAAAAAATAACATTCTAGACTCATCCCAATCCATAGATTCAATTTCTTCTAATTTGCTCATGTTCTTGATGAAATTCCACCATTGATCAAATTTTCATTCCAAACTTTATACAGCCAAAATGGATTTTTCATTCTTTGAACATTGGAGAATAGAAAATATATTTTCAATGGTAATGATCCATTTCTCCAAAACTACTAGATCATAAAATCCACTAAAATAAGGTGGGTGTTGCCTCATGAAGGACTTAATATAACATTGTTCCCTCCATTTCTCATTTGGAAGCTCAACATGATTCATGGCTTGAGAAAGTTTCATAAGCATAGCAATGCAATTTTTCATTCCATATCCCATAACATTTCATTTCTCAGGGGGACAATAATTGAATTTCCCATCGCATTCAGAATTAACATAATTACTTTAGGTTTTATCCATTTACTAAAAACATAAAACATAGTGTGTGAAACAATAATCAGAGTGGGGAACTATATGATCAAGAAAAATAAGTTATAGTATGTCTAAATCAATATGTCTTATTATCATTATATGAATCCTTAGGTTTAACCTAGGTTATTAGTGATCATTACCAAAATTTTAAGATGTTATCCTATACTTATACCTATCCCTAGGGTCTTCACTGAATTTTTCTCATCTTAGTTTCCAATGAAAACTAAACCTTTCTATAACGCCAACTATATCAGCCCATAATTTTCATATATAAATATTACATCTTATTATATGAATATTCATTACATAACATTATTCATGCTAGAATTATATGTATAATATCTTTAGAAACTTGGAAACAAAAAAAACTAGTATATAAAAATTCTACATTATATTTTACTAAGATATTCATAAATATAACACTTCTTAGACATATCATACTTAAAACCTTTATTTATAACATAGCGAAAGAAAACATAATAAAGGGTGAGCATAGATTCTTAGTAGGGGTAAAAAATGGAAATATCAATGATTATTTAAAGATAACATGATAATAAGGGTATGAGAACATGATTTTAACATTTGAAAACCATACCCTACATATCATAGATCATAATCATGAGTCATTTCATGAAACTTGGTATTTTATAAGACAAAATCCATAAAGGAATCAAATAATATAAGCCAATAGATCATAACTTTGGAATAAGATATTAACATAAAAGAGTGTTATAAAATGTTCCATAATCATAATCATAGAAATATTATGTCAAGGATACCCACCAAGAAATTCATCAAATTCTAGGCTTGGGATAACCTCTCATTTACCAACTTCAGTCTTGGGATAACCTCCTATGTACCATTTTTTCATGATTGGGATAACCTCCCGTGTACTCTCTTTTCTAAGCTTGGGATAACCTCCCATGTACCCTTTGATCTCATAAACAATAATCTTTACCCAATTAATTAGAGGGATATATAATTTCAGGCCCACCCATCACAAATTCACAAATTCATTCATATATATGCTACAAGATCATAAAATATTCATCATAACTTAACCCATGGAAAAGAAAATAGGTTTCATTAATATTTAATCATCCTAACATTAAACCATCCAGAGAAATAATAAATGTGGTGTCATTGGATAATATCCCCAATAAATCATAAGTTATATAAATGGAAATTATCATGGATGAAAATTTACTTTGAAATATTACCGGATATTTATTGAGGAAAATTACCTTTTATTTATAACTTACTTATTTAAAATCTAAAAATTCCCAAAATATTATGGAACATTTTTTATTTAAAAGGAATCATGGAAAATTTTAAAGGAAGCTTTAGATAATTGAGTGGTCATGATGGTGGGAAATTTCATTCATTTTTTATAAATATAAAAATATTAATTTCACATTTTTAGTAAATAGTCAAAACTACCTCATTTGAAAAATGATAAGAAGGTTTATTTTAAACTATTTTGTAAAAAGTAAAACATGGGTAAAATGACTTTCAAAAGTTAGATTATAATAGTAAAAAAATATTAAAAACATTTTTATAAAATATGGGTACGTAAGAAAAGGGATTTTAGATCAAAGGGAGAAATTAAGTATGTTTTCCATAAAATTTTTTCTTTCGGTATCTTGAGTACTTTAAGAGATGAAAATAAATGGAGAAATTTTAATCTCTAAAAATAACCATAGGAGAAGAAAAGACGTGATATTATTATGATATAGATTATGAAATTTCATTATCAGAATCTTAATCATAAAAAATCCTAATAAACAATGAGATTATAACATAATCCCTTACCTCTAGTTTGAATTGATTTGAAAGAAGTTGAATCATGGGATTATTTGTGAATATATTTAAGGATCGTACATCTAGTGTATAGGTTTGTAGTTGATTTAAGTTTCTTACTCTTAATAGATGTAGAAGAACCATAGTGTCTAGAAGAACAAGCAACTTTGGGTGATTTCGGAAATTGGGATTTAGAAATGCATGAGGAGTTAAAATAACTATCAGGGAATAACACCTAAGAGATAACAGAATTACCACTGTGGAAGAAGCCACTTGAGAACAATTGGGTATTCTGATTGAATGAAGTATATAATGGAATTAATTGATATAAATCATTGTTTTTTATGAAATGGACACTACAAAAGGAAGGTATTAAATTTTCTAATATATTCTATCTAATAGTAAAACATACTACCATCCGAACTATTTTATGTTTGGTTGCTTCTAGAAATTTATACCCTGGAAAAATGGATGTGAATTTACATTTTCTTCATGTATATTTGGAGTAATAAATTTATATAAAGTAACCTATTTGTTTCATGGAAAATCAGGATCAAGGATTTGTATGGAAACTAAAAAAAAATCTTTAGGGTTTGAAACAAGTGCCAGGATATTGTAATTATAATTTTGATTCCCTCGTTTAAGAAAAGGGTTTCATATGAGGAAATTATAATCATTAATATTATTTAAATGATTTCATCAGAAATGAATTAATGATATTAATTTTTTATGTGGATGATATGTTTCTAGTGGGTTAGAATATTCAGTTGATTCAGAAGTTGAATGAGGACTTGTCTATAAATTTTGAGATGTAAGATCTTAGTGAAGAGAAAAGTCTTGGGTATGAGTATTGAACATGATAGGAAAACTGGAAGCTTAGTTTTATCATAAATTTATTACATTTAGAATATCATTGAGATATTTATAATGATTATATGTGAGATGATTTCAACTCCTCTCACTAGTCACTTTAAACTTTCAAAGGAGTAAGCACAGTGAATGGAAGAAAAAAATAAGTACATCATACATTTTTTTGTATAACTCAGTATTCAGAAGTTTTATATATGTTATGGTGTGTACACATCCTTAAATTTCTCATGCAATGGGATTGGTTGTCCATTTTATGGAAATACAGGGAAGGTTCATTAGGAAACTCTTAAGTGGATTAATTGGTATCTTAAAGGAATTGAAGGTACAACTCATTGTTTCATAGATTATGATCTATTACCTGGGTTTATATATATATACTTTAGGGGTGATTTAAATTCTTAAAAGATCATAACTAGATACATTTACACTTTTTGAGGAAATTTGGTAAGTTGGATTTCCATGTTATAATCGATGATTTCACTTTCTATAATGGAGGCATGGTATGTGGATGTAACAAAATCAAGAAAGGAGATGTTATGGTTAAGGAATTTAGTTAAAGAACTTAGATGAATCTAGCAGAAAAAGTTTCTATTCTGTGATATTCATAGTGAAATTCATTTTTCTAATAATATAGTGTTTCATTTAATAACTAAACACATTTATTTGAAGTACCATTACATCCGAAAGATGTTGGAGTATGGTGAGTGGGAGTTATGGAAGGTTGTTGGGAAACAGAATTTAGTATATATGTTTAACAAGAGTTTGGGTCTAGAAATATTGAGGCAACATAAAGACTCAATTGATCTTGGGTGAATGGAGGGAAGTGGATAATCATTGTATGTAGTGGATATAGAATGGTGTTTTTTAGAAGTTAAAGATGGTGTTATAGTGTTCTCTATGAATCAGTCTTTGAGTGGAAGATTTTCAAGAATGTGTGAATCCTACTTTTATTGAATTAATTCATTCGAAAGGAAATATTGCTTATAAATGATATTTATTTCATTGGAGTTTTAGTGGTGGGTGGATGTTTAATTTAGTGTTATATAAGGATATTTCTAGAAAGAGGCAGTTCAGAACAGGAATCTTTTAATGTGCTTAGTGCAAGGTGGAATTATTCTAGAAGTGTCAACTTATAATTCTAAAATATGGGGATTTTTAGTTCTGTTATGATGTTTTTTTCTAGTTTATTGGAGGTATATATCACACTAAATATTTCTATAGTATATTAGTGGTGGGAATAGTGAAAGAGATGGAATCCCACACCTTTTAGAGGTCGATGCAACTAGATTACCATATGTTACTCTCTATATATAGAGGGCGGGTCCCCTATGGTGTATGTAAAAAAAATAAATGCAATTAATTATATTATAGTAATCCAAGTGCCTCCTTAAGTTTCTAAGTTGTAAGGATTTCTTTCTAGAGAAATGAAATGCTACAATTTTTCTCTCATGAACATAGGACTTTCGATCTAAAGCATGTAAAACCAAAGTGATATTTTTTCCTTCCATTTATTTTCATTATATGAATGTTTGTTGGAGTGAATGGGGCTAAATTGATTTCGATTTAGTGTGATTATTTGGAAAAACATAGTTTCTTCCAAGTTCTAGAACATTAAGTTTGGAGAGTTCCTTCTGAAATTGATTTCCACCTAGTGATTCTAGAATAACTACTTTTATTTTTTTATCAGAAGGATAGTTGAATAGAATTATCATAAGTAAGATCTCATACCATACAGCTAGTTAAACTATCTATACATTCCTATATCTCAATTAAGAAGTCTCAAGAAACCAATGTTTCCATTACCTAAAATTATTATAGAGGATACTTGGCCTATTAATATGGGTGAAATAATAACTCCATTGGAGGATACCTATCTCGCCAGGCTCTATGGACTAAAGAAATACTAACTCTTTGAATAGAGGATCTCTAACCCATAAATGAGGGTGAAATACTGACTCTATCTAATTTCAGAGGTAGAGGATCCCATCCCCATGCTCACATGGGTGAAATACCTACTCCCCAAGAGGATCCCAGTCCCAATGGGTGAAATAAAAACTTCACCTTGGAATTATAAGAAGAAAATTCATGTTTGAAAGAACTAACCCAAACCAAAGGGAAGTGCCTTGAGGTACACAAAGTTTTATCCCAATTTGGACACCCTATATTATTTTTTTCATCCGACATGGAATTTCCAGACCCAAATACATGGCATGTATAGGGGATACATGACATTCCATGTATGTGAAGGTACATGACATGAACCTTATCTGCTGAGTCAAGTACCTCCGAGGATACACGAGGTGTGTCCCATCACACATGGTGTGTGGGGCCACATGGTTCCCTAGGAATGAACTTATAGTATATTCCAACATGGTTGGGTATGGGTTAAATAATGTGTAGATAAGTAATGTAGATTTTTGATATTTAATTTCAACTAAAACCCTAACACTATATAAAAGTGGCTACACAATGTGTGTTCTTCTGAAACACATGACGTGTATTTAGAAAATTTCCATATTTCCAAATTCACAACATATCTTCTGATTTCAATGACTTGTTAATTGATATCACCCATAATAATGAAAAAATGACTATAATCCTATTGAACATGATTATATCACCACCAGAATCTATATCCCGAATATCCTTTGATGAGAATTCATACTTTCATCACATCTTTACCACGTCCATGCATCTTGGATTGCAATTATTCATCCCTGATCTTCATCAGATTTCCACTTCTTTCATTAAAAACAACAATCTTGTACCAAATGCTTCATCCATGGATCCATAATCATTATAAAATGATTCTGAATAATATATGTAAAAAGAAAGGATTTAACATGATTCCTACTACTGAGCACACCAAAAAACCAAAAACACCACAATCCTATCGTCCCTCTATGTTACACCACCATTAGAGATTTGTCATCATGGAATCATCATCCTCACTATGAAACACAAACCAAGGATTTCATAAAATATTAAATTGATAGTAGTATTGGATCATGGAAAATAGTCACATCACCAGCCAAGAATGAATGTCAATGACAAACACTTGGAGAACAGAGGGAGAAATAAAAAGAAAAATAAAATTGGGTAATGAAGAAGACCATGCATGATTGATCTTCATATATAGTGGTGAAATCCAAGTAAATAAGAATATAATTTCAAGATTCAACATCAACAATCTCAAATCACAATTTTAAATAAAAATCATAAGTTAATCAGGCCATGCAATTCTTGAATTCGAATTTAATTTAAGAAAGAATTAAATCCAAATTTTAAATAATATAACCAAAAAGAAAATTATAATAATAAAAATTCCCTAACTCAATATTGAATCACCGATGTTCTGATTTGATGTCATATCCATAGAAATTTTTCCATTAATATCATCATGGATATGATCTTTTTCCTCGATCAATAGTCATCACCAATACTAAACCCCAGTCTCTCCACTAATCCTCCTATCTAGGGTTAAATTCATTATCATTGGCTAATCCTAGAGAAAACTTATAAAGTGTTATTTATAAAGGATGTATAGGTTTTTCTCCATGAATCAAAGTAATTAATTAAATAATTAAATTATTTAATTAATCCACTTGTGATAGCGACAACCTGAGAATCCAGATGTGAATTGAAGTAATGTCATTTATATGGTAAAAACCTCATTCCAGAATCAACATAGGCCTTTTTTCTATTTTAAGTATTATTTAGGAGATATCATCAATTTTGTTAAAAACGCACATGCACACCTTAAAATAATATAAAACCTTTATTATATTATTTTTAAATTTTCACAACACTATCTTTCATACATCAGTTGTACCTGGGGGTAAACCACACATTCTGGAACCAACAGAAGCCTTAAAAAAATGAAATCTTCTTCTACGGTAAAATTACCATTTTACCCCTTTCAGGGTACTGGGACTTTGAATCTCAAAAATTGAGCAGATTCCAACTTAGGTAAAAACCCGGTGCATTTTATTCTCTCCACTTTAAAACCTTTTATCCTTGAAAATAAAATAGTTTTGTATAAATAAAAATAAGGATTGAGATTGAAAATGTGAAAAATCTATACATTATTTCATGCAACGCCTTCACCTTTGAGATGTGATCTCTAAGAGAACTCATTACATCACTGCTTATAAAAGGGAACATCCCCCTCATATGTGAACATACTATCCTCAGTTTATCATGAAGAAAAAAAGAAATAAGGGCATTCTTCCACCCAAGGCATGATTTACATAGCCTCTTCATTTCATTCGATAGTCATCCCAACTCATGGGATGCGATAAATCCCACAAGTCTCCAACAGTCTCCTCAAAATTATCACTGATAAGATAAACCCTTGTAGAAGTGTCCTATTCCCCACCTTTTAAATAGCATGCCAAATGGTCATCATAGAGGGAAACCCATCTACGCTACATAACCACATTAATAACTTCACAAACTTTCCATTTCAACATTGTAAAAATTTCAAGGTTGTAAGATTTTCAAGATTTGTGTTATCAATATCTATCACAAACTATCAATAGGGCACATACTCCATCATTTCTAGATTGTTCCCTAAGGGTAAATATTATCCTTCCACTCAAACTTTGACTCTAGAATTCCCATGGTTTTCCCCTTTCACATCAAAATCTCTAACTAAATCACATCCCAAGTTGGAGATATCCTAATAGGGCTATCATTTCTCATTAGAGAAATATATCAATGAGAACATCATTTATAATAACCACCTTATTTGACTAATCAACACCACTTAACTAATAATTGGGTGACCTAATCCACCACTATCATAATTGGATAGTCCTAACCATTTAGATAACCCTGTTATGTCAACTCTAAACCCAAAAAATGGACCTAACTAAATGAAAACCAACAAAAAAACTCAAGATAACTTCCGCCTCCTCGTAATCCTAAGAAATATGAACATAACCACTAGGCGCGACTCATCAAAGACTGTATTTGAAAATATTGGTCTTTGAATAGTATGTCCAACTCAATACCCATCATGTGCACCAAGGAAGAATCTTTTTTCATCTAAGGAAGTGGATGATGTATTTCCCATATTCAAGGATAACCCTTCCTATTTACCATTTGAGAATATATGATCACACTGGATAATTGATAGAAAAAATTTCCATAGTTTCCTTCACATAAAAAGAAGGTGTTAGGAAACCACTGTCGACTAAAGGAAACTAGCTCCTCCCCCTTCAGTCTAGAATCAACCACCTAAAGACAACTGGTCACATGATTTCATCATTCCTTATACATAGAGTTCTTAACTGGATAATGCCAACCATCATTCCATGGTTGTGCTACTCTTATCTTCTTATCCTACACAATCTTAGTTCACAAAGTCCCAAGACACTACATGAATTTAGGTTTCACACCATAAGAATTTGGAGGCCCGATATGCTCCACCATGAATTATCTCAAGTATATATTTGTTTCACTATATCAAAACTCAATAAAGTCTCTTATCTTTCCTACTATATGGGCTGATTCATGAAACAGTTTCATGTCAAGTATCAACCATAGGTTACCCCTCTAAATCATTCACACATTCCATAATATTCAGAGGGAGGGGATGTATTTTCCATGCACATATCACAAGAATCCACACTCACCAGCTGAGGAGAAGTTAACTCTAAAACCAAAGGGTTGACTCTGCTTGCCACATCTAAGGGGTCTTGTTCACTACTATAGATAAAACCTATCCCCATCCTCATAATTTCCAACCACTTGATGATACTCATAGAAATAACAAAAATACACTGAGGTGGGTACCATCACTTCTCTTATCTATTAGAAAGGCATTTCTAAAAAATGTATCTTCCTATTCCAAAGGTAAACTCACTCCACCAGAAGGATGAGTGGGTAATTTTCAACATTACATTGATCTTTATAGATAACCAGGATTAATCCTGATATTTCACTAGAATATCTAACTCTTGGATGTATGAAACTAGGTGAATTTCATGTTCCAACATAAAATAGTAAGGTGATCTATGGGGAAATGGATATGAGTTGCACTCTAGTTCACTTCAGTTGCTGCCCAAGTATAAGCATTAACTGTGTGTGCTATCTTCAACCGAGTTTTTTAATATTCCATGATGGTATCCACCAAAAACCACTCAAAAAAATTAATTTATATAACAATAATATTCCTAGATCCACTATCCATGATTTGGAAAGTCCATCTACAATACCACTTTAGTTATCTTCGGTTGAAAATATGAATTTCTCTCATATCCAAGGTGCACTTCCTCCAATATTTCCAATATTGAAAGACTAACTCAAGTGAACTCAACATAGGTGGTGTCATAATAAATCTCAACCATAACCCAAATAATATTCTTCTATATTCTTCCCAAATTACTAAGATCAAACAATAACTCAACAGAACATGCCTACAAAACACCTCTTTAAGCCTACATTCTCCAATGTGTACTTAAAAATGGTCATGACACCTTGAGAAAAGGTTCAACTTCATTTAATAAAAAATACATCCCAAATAAGAGCTTAAACTCTTTCCACAGTAGAGAATTCCCATCATGAGTTCGAAGAATGCATTTTCCATTAACGGATCACAGTGCTAATATGATGTTCAATACATAAACCAACATTTGGTTGTATAAGTTTTAACTAGATAAATAAGTGATTATCATACTCTAGATGATCCCCTATAACCCAAGGTTTAGGCTCACCTCATAAACTCTTGAGGATTTTTTGTAACACCCCAAGATTTCATAGTACATTATTTCTTCAAAGTAATTCAATAACTTGCACTACATGCAACACCGAGTTCAAGAGCACCACAACTTACCAAACTAGCCGTTCAAAAGCGGTTATGAATAGTATTAACTGAATTTTGAACTACATATAATATTTATAATTTTAGTATCCATATTATGAGTTTCTTAGACATAATGTAAGAACTAATTCATTTTTTCAGATAAAAGAAGTATTTTTCAAAAAATGCACTTTTACCGCCTTTTAATGGTGAACCCTTTTTAAATCCAATATTTGAAACTTTTATATATTCAATTTGACAAAATAAACTTATTATTTAGAATTGGGACAAAAGAATTTAGTTTCAATAAATTATTGGTGTTTTTCTGATAACTTTCATATTTGGGTGAATAGTGAAAAATACTATATTTTAACTGAAAACAACTTTTTTAATCTAAATAATTTATAGTGTTAAATTATAAATTTTAATGGATTGGAAGTATAAATATATTATATTTTTACCATTTAATCCAATTCTGGTCATTTTAAGTAATTTTACTTTGAGATTGGAAATAAACAAGTGTCAATCTTTTGATAGATATTGTTTCTTAAAAATACGCCTTTTGGTTTTGACAACGGGAATTAATTTTAAATTAATAAATGCAACTTATATGTTTTTAATTTGGTAAAATGGAATTTATTTTTGGATTTGGAATATCAAAATTATCTTAGGGTGAATTTTTGGTATTTTTCTGAAAACTTTCAATTTTTGATGAATAGTGAAAAACATTGAGTTATAGTTTAAAACCGAATTTTTATTTAAATAATTATTTATTTTAATTAAAATTATTTTAGGTCAGAATAGATACATAATACCTATATAAGTTCAATGTAATTCATTGGAGTCAGTTTATAATAATTTTAGATATATAAAAATTGTATTGAACTTGTCACCGTCTTTTACACATCTCCTAGGAGAATTTGCAAATTCACATAAAACTTAATTTTACCGCATCTGTGAGTGGAATTTTGAAAATAAAAGATACACGGTTAATATAAAGGAGTAAAATTTGGTTCAATAAGATAAAAATAATTTTTGGTGAATAGTAACTTTTTACTTTTATTTACCATGGTTAAATGTAAATAGGGTAATTAAGGGTAAAAATGATATTATTATTACCCTAACACATGTCGTAATTCTATTGGATAAGTATAATTCGACGAAAAACAACCTTAGGAATAAAATATGAACCTCTTTGGTCCACTTGGATTAGATTAGGACATTTATTATTATTTAATTCAAAGAAGAGTTAAAAGAGTTAAAATCAAAGATTAATAACTAGAACATTTTTAATATAGGTTTATACATAAGATAAATTTGATTATAAATATTCATTAGAAATATAAAAAATATTTCCTATATAATGGTATTTTATTTATAATTTTTAGACATTAAATAATTTAATTTATTTATGACACAGTGATGATGTAGTAATTACCTTATTAGTGAAATATTAAAATAATTGATATTATAAATACCCAAATAAATATAATTTGGAACTTTTAATGAATTCCAATAATTTTATAGGTTAATATGACATATTAGGGTTGATTAAATTAATTAGTTTCGAAGTAATAATGCTGTTATTAATTTAGAAAAAACAAAATACCAAATAGTGTCAAAATTGACATAAAAGAGTTTTTAAAACAAATATTATATTATTAATTGATATTTTATTCCTAAAAATCTAATGTTCGACAAAAGGACTTATATAATGATAGTTGTATCATTTATGAACCACTTGGGGTTCTCTTGGATGTATATAGTAAGTTTATTAACCATATAATATAAAAATACAAAGAGACATGGTAAATGTTAAACTATTTAACTAAGAGTTAAATATAAATGATAAGGTTAATATAGTGACCCAAACCTATCTAAAATCTATTGGTTGAAATTATTTCGACCCATCCCTACCTTAGCCTCTAAATAAGTCACTTTGGAGCCATTATAAACCGAATATGAATTTATTATAAAATAATATTTTAAGTTTTTCCTAAGGTTCCCCTCACCCCTCTTATAAAAGGGCACTCCCCCTTCTCTCAAATTCATACCTTCAAAGCCTTTTGGCTCGGCCAACCCCTACCCATATATTCTCTCAACTTCCCTCACTTCAACCTAGAAGCCTTAGTTTGATCATAAATCCAACCTAAGGATCCCTTTTGATCAAATCAAAAGGAAGAACCTGAAGAAGAGGTAATGTTTTCACCACCCTCTTTCAAGTTCCTTTCTTCTTCCACTTCTTCTTTATTTGTTATTTCCATTCTAAAATAATAACTCCAGTATCTTCTATATACTGTGATGTTATTATAAATATGGTACAACCATATTCAGTATTCTATCCATCCTTTGAATGACATGTCACCATACCTACGTACGTACGGCTTACCATCTCCACGTCGTGGTGTAATTGTTATTCAAAACATTATTATTTGGATGGGTATGATAATGATGTGTAATTGAATTAAATAATAAATATAACATTATAATAATTCTTTCCAATTATATACAATTTTAATATCAAAAGAATGATATTTTCACTCGTGCGTACGTACGGACTACTATCTCCACGAACGCGATATCATTCTAGATATGAATAATATACAACCTATCCATAAAAAACACGGCTTACGTAACAAAGCATATAAAGGAAAACGAATCATTTAACACATGAAAAAATAATAATACTAAGATATTATTAACAAATAAATGTTAAAATATCATATATGATATCATATTAATGTATATTATTCTTGTATAATTTAATAACAATTATTTCACCATTATACAGGAGGTAAACCAACCCTCGACCAAGGAAAAGTACAAGGTAAGGGTTTATTTTACAATCTCATTATTATCCGAGGTTGTTTTTATGTATGTACCTACTGGGACATATATATTATCCATGTCCATGTTTCATAAAAGAGTTTTCAAAGGGATTATTTTTAAGGGACTTTTTACTAAAAAATTATTTTAAATGTTTTAAATATTTATTCTTCTAAATCATTCTCATTAATGTCCATGTTTTCAAAATGGTTTTTAATGATTTATTTATATGGACATGAATATTTTAAAATGTTAATTAATTTAAAAAGTTTCAAAGTGGTATGGGACACTTTGATTCAAAAATGTCTTTAAATGTCTTCCTTTATAAATTTTGTGACTTTTAAATGTTTTCATGAAAAAGGGATATTTCTATCAAAGAGTTTTATAAATCATTTTCATCTATGTCAAAATCATTTAATGGATTTTAAACTTGTTTTGAAGTTGATTTATTATGATACAAATCTTCCATATTGTATTGAAGGTTTTGTGATATGTTTGACTGTAGATGTGTTATTTTTATACCATTCATGGTTTATGGGTAAAGTATTGACATTTCGTATGATAGTTTTAATATGAATGTTTATGTTATGTTTAAACCTGTTCATATGAGGAATGCATTGGACTTAATAAGTGAAGGGTGGAGCCCGCTATAGATCCTCTATGCATCGGTAGGTCTCATGAGACAAACTAGTGTCTTGGCACAAGGTCTTGACAAAATCTTATTTGTAGTCTTGGAACAAGGCCTTGACTATGTGGTTATGATAGTATGGAATTATACATTCCATCATTATGAAAGTGGTTATTGATATTTCATGTGATTATTCGATTAGTAGAATATCCATGTGAATAAGTAAATGGCATTATTTCATTTTATTTCTGCCATATTATGCTTATATTCAAGTTTAAAAGGCTTTTGTTTTAGTTATACATTTTCTTAATTGTTTATGCTTATTTATGAAAGTTTCCGCTATATTTTTATCCTTACTGGGCATCTGAGCTCACCCCTTTCAATGTTTTATTTTTACCAGGATGTGAAGAAGTATTTTATGAATGACCTGTAGAGATAGTATGAGGGGATATGAGTGTGGTCTATGGAGACAAGATGTTGTTGTAGTTTTTCACTTTATGATGTAATGTAAACTTTATGAATGTATCTAGTGATTCCAAGGCTACTAAACTAATTGGTCTTTTGAGACTTGATCTTTTGTGATCATGCCAATGTTATTTAATAATGCACTGGCTCTGGGTAACTGGGGTCGGGGCATTACATTTTTTCATCGAATTCATGAAACGTAACCAATCTACTGGTATTCTTGAGGTGAACCAAGTATAAAATTCATATATATTACATTTTTAAATGAATATTAAATATATCTACCAAATAAACATTCCTGTGAACCATAAAGGTTTGGTGTTCTTGGAGAATAGATACATAAAAATCTTATTTAAGTACAATATTAATCATCTCAAGCATATTTCGTTACATAAGGTACCCTTATAGTCTCATCACACTTAAATCCTTCCTTCAAAACCTAGGGAAGGAAAACACAATAAAGGGTGATTTCATATGCTCAGTAAAGATAAAAATGGTAGATATCAATCATAAAAAATCATAAGATGATTATAAGGGTATAGTAATATAATAAAGTTCATGTTATTAACATAAAAGATTCATACCCAGAAAATATTAGATTATAAACTCCAAAATCAAGTCATATCTAGAAGAATGATCAATAAGGGTGTCAAAACAGTAATCATTATTCAAGAGTTATATAATAGTCATGTGGAATCTTAAGTATAAAAAATAATAATCATGTGAACATAGATATTTTCAATATTTTCCATGAAAATATTTAGATCATAGCTATAATCAATCATACTCACACATCAAAATGTGAAAAAAAATATTCACAATCATGTCTATGCATAATGTTGTGAGCATATCTAGAAGCGATCATACTCATGCATCAAGATGTGAAAAAATATTTTCACAATCATGTCCAAGATTATCATCATTATCTCATGTGATATTAATATCGCATTACCTAATGAATTGGAGGAATATAGTGGACTAAACCATCACATAATCATAATTCATTCACATAAATGTCATAAGGTCAGGAAAACATTTAACATTTCACTATAGCTTAACCCTTAGAAAAGAAAATTGGTTTCATTAAGATTTAATCTACATAATCAATAACCATATAGAGATAGAATAAGTATGGTATCATTGGATAATGTACCCATTGAAACATAAGTAACATCAAAGGATGATATCATAAATGAAAATATCTTTAAAAGATCACAGGAAAATTTCTTGATCAAAATACCCATTTTATTTTAAAATTGCATATTTAAAATTAGAAAATTTCGATAATATTAGGAAAAAATTATTTGAAATGAACCATGGAATATTGTAAAGTAAGTTTCAAATCATTTATTTTTCATTATGGTGGTAAATTTTTTTCAAGTCATAATTGTTAGAATAAATATTTTGTTTAAACCTTTGGAAAAAGTATCTAATTTAGAAGATGAAAAAAAAGATTCTTTTAAAAAAATTGTAAACATTAAAACATGGGTAAAATGACTTTAAAAAGTCACTTAATAATATTTAAAAATATTATTTAAAACATTTTACAAAACAAGAATTTGTAAGAAAAATGATTTCTGACTGAAAGAGGAGAAATAAGGTCGATTTTTTTTAAACATTTTCTGAACAATTTTGTGTATCGAAGAGAAGAAAATTGTACTAAAACATTTAAATTTAAAAAAATATAATAGGATAAGAAAAATTAAATGGGTTTATTATATAAGTATAATATAATTTTCTCAATATAAATTCAATCATAAAAAATCCTGATTAAAATGGGATTGAAACATAAATCCCTTACCTCAAGTCTTGTCTTGATCCATACATATTCAAACCTACTATATAATAAATATATATTTATTATAAATATATTAAAGAACCATTTTTATGAATAAATTACTATATATAATTCTTTTATAATTTCTAAATATTTTTTTATTCACAATTCTTCCTTAAAATGGAAATTTTGGTAAAAAATGGACCGTCTTCCATGCATGTTTTGGTTCAATGGTTATGGTACATGCACCTTGGTCATGGTTTAATCATATAAAAAATATTAATAATAATATATTTATCATAGTTATTCATTATATAAACTTTTATAATCATTCCTATAAATTTATGATGAAAAATTAATTACATAACTTCATGGATATGATAGTTCATACATACGCATGAGTGATATTTCCACTTTTCGATGGTTGGAAAGAATGAAAGGTAAATAATAATTTAAATTTTCAGAAAAAATATTATATCACAAATATAATATATATTTATCTAATATATCATTATTATCATACATGTACAAATAAATAAAAAACTAATTACATAATTTTATATAGGTGGTAGTCCACACGTACGCACGAGTGACGTTATCATTTTCCAATGGATAGAAAGGTAAAATGATAGATAAGATCTTATAATTACATAAGCATAATTATATCATATATATAATATAAAACATTAAATTAATAATAATAAAAATCAATTAATTGTGGTTATGTAAATGAATCATATCACTACGTAGAGGTGGTAGTCCATATATACGCACGAGCAATATTTTTCATTTCCCATTTGATGGAAAAGACATGGAAAATTGTTGATCCGTTATCATAATAACAATTAATCATATTTAAATATTGAATTAATTATTTTATAATGGATTAAATATATTTATATGAGTTATAATAAGAAATAAAATTTTAATTAATCAATTAATAGTTATACCTCTTCGTTGAAAAACTTCATTTGGCTTACACTTTAAGCCTTAAAAAGATGGTATTCTGGTCAAACCAGGACCTCTAGAATATGGGTAGAGATGTTATGAATGGATTAGGGTAGTTATTTTATAATATTTATATATATATATATATAAGTCTCATTAAATTTTAGTAAGATAGGAGAAGTGGTATCCTTTTATAATAGAGGGAGAGGACACACTTGGATTCTTTTCAAAAGATTAAAATATAATAATTTCATATTGAATCCAAATGATTCCAAATTACTTTCATTAAAATAGAAGAATATATAGGGTAAAAATAAGAATATAAAATATTATTTATATAATTTTATGTAGAAATATTAACCTTATCGCTTATTTTAACCCCCCCCCCCCCCCCCCAATAAACTCGTTTTACCCTTAACTATGGTAACAAAATTTTACTATTTTTACTATTCATTATAAACAAAAACTAAGTTGACCCTATTAAATTATATTAATTATGAATATTAAAAATATTTAATTCATTTTAATATATTCCATCTCTATAATTTTAAGTATTTAATTCTAAATAAGCACACAAAATGCAATTAAAACGTATTTTATAAAAATACATTTTTATGCATAAAACTGATTTTAGATACATTCCTTGTCTAGTAAAAAGTAAAAAATTAATTTTAAAATGTTTTATTGAATATATAATATATAAATTTAATTAAAAATATTAATTAATAATTATTTATTTAAATAATTAATATAAAAACACCTTGTAGGCATAAAAACAGTTTTAAAAAAATGTTTTTTTATGTCTAAAAATGAACTTATACCAAAACCAAGTATAATATTGATTCCTATATAATTAATTGTATTATTTATAATTAAATGATACTTATATTATTTTAATAATAAATTAAAAACATAATGTTACTTTTTTACTAGAAAATAATTAATAGTTTTACAAAAATCGGTATTTTTCACTATTCACTGTAAAATTAATCTTTTCAGAAAATTTCCAAAAATTTCACCTTAAAAAAATTTTGATATGACGATTTAAAAAATGATATTAATTACCTCAAATAAAAATTCTAAAAAATGGTAGAAATTAATTATAATTTTTAATCACTAAGTGCAATAGAAACAATTTTTTGAAGAAAACATATTTTTTGAAGCATAAAATGACTTTAATAAAAATTGAGTACTTATTTATTATGAATTAATAAATATATTTCATTATATAAAAACTTTATACATATTTTTTATGATTTAAATATTCCTATTAATACTTCTAATTTAATGACTAGTTTATAATGTTATACTATATCACAATTTATTTAGATTCGAGATTGCATGTATAGAAAGCTATTGAATAAATTAAATTTATTTAAAAGAAATATATCATAAAATATAAGGGTGTTAAATTATAACCCCATTATAATAATTTAACCCTATAAATTCCATCACTCTGATATAAATAATTGAGTATACATCTACCTCATCACACCATTTAGTTCCCACGTAGCTTCCTTAAATTTATGGTTTCACCACAAAACTTTGACCAGGTGAGTGGTATTCTTTCATAACACTTTATCTCTTCAATATAGAATATCCATCGGTTATTCCTCATAATATATATCATACTCCAATGGTATTTCCTCTAAGTTCAGTATATGTTAATGATCTATTATGTACTTCCATAAGAGAGATACATGGAACACATCGTGAACTTAAGAGAGGTTCGGTGGAGGTTCCAAGTGACAATAAATCATTCAAATCTGATCAAGAATATCAAAAGGGATTATATATATAGGGATCATCTTTACCTTATTATTTTATCTAATAACCTTATTTCATGGATAAATTCATAGGAATACCTTCTCACCAATATCAAAATTCTATATCTCACTGACAGTTATCAACATAACTTTTCAGTCGACTCTAAGATACCCTAATGTTTTGTTGAATGGATATAACATTTTATATTATTTACTTAATTATACCAGGTACCAATATCTTTATTTATCTAAATTCATCCCATCGCATTGGAATTCTACACTTCCTATCATAGAGGGATTCATAATGAGCCATTTGAATGCTCGAGTGAAAGATGTTATTATAATAAAATCCTACCAAAGGAATTTATTGATCCCAACCACATTTAAAATCCCTAGAGAAATCCCCCAACATTTATTCTATAGTTTTAATAGTCCTATAAAATTAACTATCAGTATGAGGATGATATATAGTACTAAAACTCAACTTTTTATCCAGATCTTACTGAAGACTTCTCTGGAACTTTGAGGTAAACCTCAGATCCCAATCAGATATAATAGAATGTGGTCTTCTATTCAACATTTCCACTTTATTAATGTATATCCTAGAAATATAATCAAGAGAGGAATATTCTCTAATTTCAATGAAATGTTTTGATTTTATAAGGTGATCAAATACAACCCAAATAGTATTATACACTTTAGATATTTTTGGGAGTCTGATGATTAAATCCATGGTATGTTTTCCCATTTCCATTCCAGTATGGGTATTGGTTGTAACATTCCCTTATAATTATAACTCTCAAATTTAACTTTCTAATATATTGGGAATAGATATACATACTCTATAATATCCCATTTCATGTTTTCCCCTAGAAATACTCTTTCACATCTCTATACGTATTCATAATTCTAGAATAAATAAAGAATGATGAAATTTGAGCTTCATATAACAAATCCTTCTTAATATATGGTATTTATGGAACAAATAATCTATTCTTGTACCTTAAAATTCCATTACAATCATGGTTGAAATCATAAACATTTCTTACCTTATTTTGTAGCTCTACATCCTCTTTTTCACCTCTTTAATCCTCACATGAATGTATAGTTGAATATTCATCTAGTAAAGATATGATATATCCCCATTCCTCATGGTTTCAATATATATATTCTGAAAATCCATAAATATTGGATCTATTTCAATATTCACCATGGATAAACTAACATGGTCTTTCTGACTTAGAGCATCGGTCACCCTTTTCACCTTCCCAAGGTTGTAGTGTATTGAGTAGTCATAATCATTAATTAATTCCAACCATCACCTTTGGCTCATATTCAACCATTTTTATGTAAATATATATTTAAATATTTTATTTTCAGTATATATATCACATATTTCACCATAAATATAATACCACCATATCTTTGACATAAAAATACCATTTCCAGTTCCAAATCATGAGTCGGGTAATTTTACTCATGTATTTTTTATTGTTGGGAGGCATATGCTATCACCATATAATTATCTATATGGATGAATCACAGACCCTTCTTTGATTCATAACTATAGATCATAAACCCTTCTCCATTGTAGGGTAGTGTAAACATAGTTTTTCTGACCAACCTTCTTTTCAACTCCTTAAAATTTTCCTCACATTCATTTGTCCAAAGGAATTTAGCTCCCTTCCATGTCAACTTGGTTAGAGAAATATATACCTCACAAATAATTGATAATATATAGCCAACCCAAGAAAAATATAGATCTTGGTTACCATGCTTGGTCTAGTCCATTAGTTAGTAACTTTCATCTTTGAAGGATCTATTGATATACCCTCGCTTGAGATCATATGACCCAAGAATGAAACTTTTTTAACCATAATTCACACTTAATGAATTTGGAATATGGATTATCTTTACTCAAGGTCTTAAATACAATCTCCAAATGATTTTCATGCTCTTAATTACCCTTAGAATATATAAGAATTTCATTTACAAAGACTACCAAAAACTGATTGAGGTAATATGTAAATATTCTATTCATTAAATCCATGAAGATAGTGGGGGAATTGGTAAGTCCAAATATCATCACTATAAATTCATAATGACCATACCTCATATGGATGGTTGTATTTGGTATATCCTCCTTATTTACCCTCAATTTATGATATCCATAATGAAGTTCAATCTTAGAAAGTTCTTAATCTCCACATAGTTGATTAAAAAATCATCAATATTGGGTAGTAGATACTTATTATTGATAGTGATCTTGTTAAGTTTTTTATAATAAATTCATATATTCATTGACCCATATTTCTTCTTAACTAAAAGAATAGGTACACCCCATGGTGAAGTACTAGGCTAAATGAATCCCTTATATAGATTCTCCTGGAGTTGCTTTCTCAATTCATGCAACTTAATCATGTTCATTATATATGGAGTCTTTTAAATAGTTTTATCACTAAGTATGAGTTCTATTGAAAACTCAACTTCATGATTTGGGAGAAGACTAGGAAATCCATTGAGAAATCTATCATCCTAATCTTGTAAAATGGTAAAATATTAAATATTGAGTTTCTTCCCAACCATTTTAGATAAATATTCTTTATAAATAGGTAATAAAACCCATATAATGGAAGTAATTACTATTTTAAGTTCATGTTTATCCTTGAACTAATAGACAATCATAGGTTGATTCAGAATATTGAACATGACTTCCCTTCCCTGGATATTGATATGGGCTCTATATATAGAGAGTCAGTCCTTTCCCAAAATTATATCAAATTAAACTAGAGGTATAATCACAAGATTTTTAGTAAGCACATTCCCAAAAACTTATATCTAAGAGGAGATATATAATTCAGATGTGATCATCATACCATTAAGTGTTTTCACTTCTAACTGAATATCTAATCATTGAGTATAAAAATGAACATACCTAGATAATTTCCATGATATAAATGAATTCATATAACTAATATCAAATATGATAATTCATTATTTAATCATTCCTATCACCACCTAAACTTCATCATTCTATCTTCATTCCCACATTAAAACCAAAATGGTTACCATGATCATCAAACATCATAGTGAGCACTCATATAATCAGGAAGTATCATTTATATGATGTCTATATCATGAAACCTTCTTTTTAATCTATAACACTTTTGGTTTAACCTAGGTCATCTGGGGTTATAATCTATTAAAATCCTTCATAATTGTTCATAAATGAAATGTAAATTAACCCAAGTATATCCTCAGAGAGTGTCTAGAAAAGTATGTAGTATTAGGCCCACTCATCACGCATTAGTGATGATCGATTTAAAACCCAATCCACCCCTTTCATAGTTGTTACTCCCAAGTGCATATGTTATCACACCCTTATGATTATCTTATTCTTTATTATGATTGAAATCTTCCATTTTTACCCTTAATGAGAATATAAGGCCAGCCTTTCTTATGTTTTCCTTCCCCAAGTTTTGATGGAAGGATTTAAGCATGATGAGTCTATATGGGAACATTATGTAAATAAATATGTTTGATATGATGAAGATTGTACTTAAATCCTTCCATCAAAACTTGGGGAAGGAAAACAAAAGAAAGGCTGGCCTTATATGCTCATTAAGGGTAAAAATGGAAGATTTCAATCATAATAAATAATAAGATAATCATAAGGGTGTGATAACATAATCAAGTGGATATTTTAAACATAAAATATTCATACCCTAAAAATCTTAGATCATAAACTCCAAAATCAAGTCATATCTAGAAGTAAGATCAATAAGGGTGTTAAAATAGTAGTCATTATTCACGATTCATATATTAGTAATGTTGCATCATAAGCATAGTAAATCATAATCTTATGAACATAGCAATTCACAATCATTTCCATGCATAATCTTATGAGAATAGCTTGAATAAATCATACTCACGCTATTGAATTCATTTTATACATATATTTTTGAAATTCTAATTAATAAATATCATTTGTTTTTATTATTTGTACCCATTTTTTAATTTTTAGTAATCATTCATGGGTATTTTTTTATAATGATATTTTTGAAAAATAAATAAAATGAATTAAAATACATGTTTTTCACTATGTTATAGGCCTTTCCTTACGTCATAGTGAACCCTAGAGGATGAAACAAGGAGGAAGAAGTTTCATCATGTTCTGATAGCTGCATCGTATCCTTATTGCTCAAAGGAATAATTATGAGGGTGCACCATCCTTTGAACCTCTATGTCATGGATGGAGTTATAAGAAATTATCCTAAAACATTGTGAAAACCTACTACATTATGGATCATAGAGAATAATATGTATAGGTGAAGGAATTTTGGTGTAGGGTTTGGAATACATAGTGGAGGTTTCAATATTGGTAGTGGAGAGGATTTGAGATGGAAATGGAGTTGTGTTTCTACCTATGTGTTGCACTGTAGCCTTTGTAGTCTGAGAATGAGGAAGAGGGAGGTTGTGACATGAAGAGTTCACTTGCACCATAGGTATGGATGAAGGATAATGGTTTCATCTTAGGATTTAACTAATGTTATATAGGGTTACATATTGGTAGTGGTGATGATTTGATAAAGGATAAGAGTTTGTGGCATCATCCAAAGGCTACACCCATGGGAGTATAGATACACCATAACACTCCATGCATGCATGGTGCCTACACCATAGGGCTTCTCTCCATGGCATCATGAGTTAATTTTAAAGGGCCAATTATATCAGGCCATTCATGTTCTACAAGATAGATTAGAATGATTTTTTAAAATAATTAGGTGTTTGGTACCTTTCCTACATGGGTGGATATCTTTGAACACTTCAAAGGAGTAGGATAAGGTCAAAAGATCAAAAAGTTTAGAAGAAATTCTATAGAGAGGGACATATAGTGGCTACTGAACGAGTTAAAAGGGAGAAAAAATATAGTAGGTAAATGAAAATTTAAAACTAGATAGAGGGTGGAAATATATCATGGGGGTGATTCCTATAAATAGAACTTAAATGCTGGTGTACAAGGGGGTGGACTGAGAGGAAGACTAGACATTGGAGCCTGGTGCCTGGACATGTTGCTACTGTTGGAGGGTGTCTACTACTTAGGTCCTTCTTCATTTATAAATCCCTTAATGATTAACATGAAGGGGTAAATCTTTCTGTGATAATCCATATATGTATGAGGGAGTTCATTTAGTGAAGTAAAGTGTCTTATTAATTATGTGATGGATTTTTTTATCATTTATTTAATCTTATTTCTTTACACCTTGCATGACCATTGAGGGTGGGAAGGAATATTCTATAAATATATTAACTAACCACCCATATTCATTGCATGACCATTTGGTGAAAAAGTATGGTTATGTTTAAATAAGGTTTTTAATTAACCATTATATTATCTAAATAAAGTACATGAGAGTCAAAAAGGGGTGTGGATACAATGTAGAGGTACACTCTAAGAGTAGGTTTACTTGAATTTAATTCTAATGAAATATAAATTAAGTTAATTCATTTCACTTCACTAATGCATGAACTAGAAAATACTATTCTTTTTAAACTTGTATCAATAATATAAAACTAAATCAATCTTCAATCTCTTGTTCTTTAAGTTTTGTTAAATTTTCTAAGTCAATTCTACCCATTCTCTGTGGGATCGACCTCAAATATCAGTTACTACTTTAAAAAGTTTGTGATATTTAGAGTTAATAAATTTATAATTTGATTTAATAGAATATTTAATGATTCCTTTTAGGAAATCAAAATAGATTTCTTTATTAGGTAATGGTGATTGGTTATGCTTAGAATTTTAAGAAAATTTACATTTTTTTCCTTTTTATGATTTTATGCTTGGTATTATCGTGTCGTAATTTAAGGAACAATATCAGTTCATGAGTAATCAACCACGGGGAAACAAAAAGAAGGATATCCTATTTTAGATCCTAATATTGAAAGGACCATTATAAAAAAAAGAATAAAGGCAATCAAGAAGAAGAAATTATGATGACCAAGAATCTAGACAAGGATTAGAACTAGAATCACACCAAAATATATGAGGAAGGAACCCGCGAATACAAGATATCATCAACTATGAAATACCCTCAAAAGTGGGGATCAATCTGAGCATCCCTATCCCTCTAATCAATTACTAACAATTCAATATCAATTTAGTGATCATACAGATGATATCTCACTTCATTCAATTCGTCGGGCTACCTATGAAGACCCCAATTCTCACATTAGGAGTTTCTTAGAGTTTTGATACACTTTCCAATTCAATAATGAAACAAGTTACATGGTAAGGATGTTTCTATTCAGATTATTTCTCAAATAAAAATCTTAGGAGTGAATTTGGAGTCTACCCCCACACTCAATCACAATATAGGAGGATCTGTAAAGGAAGTTTCTAATGATATTTTTCTCTCCTTCAAAGTCTATGGATCTTTAGGTAAGAATTATAAATTTAAAAAAATGAATTAAGAGTCTCTTTATAGTTCATGGGAATGTTTCAAAAGTTTAATTGGACAATTTCCACACCACGAAATTGAAACATGACTACAAATCCAATCATTTTACAAAGGATTGTCACAGGGAAACTGTTTAATTATAGATCCTACCACTAGAGGGTCATTGATGAGAAATTCATTTGAATAAAGATATGATTTTTTGGATGAAATTCCCATTAATGGTTTCCAGTGGAATACGGATAGAGGATAAGTACAAGGGATATGCATAGTGGACAATATTTGGGTCCCACCCAAGTGAATTCAATGTCAATAAAATTAGATGCAATGATGGCCACTCAAAATCCTCAAGGTATGTAATATAAAGATGTTAATTATTTATATTATAATAAACAAAATTACATGTAGGTATGGAGGCTACAACAACAAATTAATTGACTCAATGACAGGGACAAGGGTTTCATCTAGGACTGCAAGGTTTTCATCCTCAATAATAAGGCACAACTCTTACTAGTCAAGTCCATTGATTATAGGAGACCCTAGAAAGCTTTATGAAAGCCACAAGATCTAAAATTAAGGAGTTTATGGCTTACTCCAAGGATCACAGTTATTCCATCTGGAAATTAAAAGACAGCTCACAAAACCAAAGCGCGATAATGTAGAATCTGGAAATCCAAGTAGGTCAAATTCATAATTGAATTAAGGAGAGTCCAAGGGGAGTTATGATGGGAGAAACTGAATTTCCAAGACATGGTGAGCTGAAATCCATTACTTTAAGAAGTTAAAATACAACCCCAGAAATTTTTTAAGAGGTTATAAGATAGATGGAAGAATGATGTATGGAAGAAAGATAATTAATTCAAGGAATTGAGTAAAAAGACAAATAATGTGAGAAGTTTATTCAATAGTAAGCTCCATCACTATACCAACCAACACTAACATTTATATAGTGACTAAGGCATATAAGGTTTGATGAAAAAAAATCTAAAATATTCAGTAAATGTTTAAAAAATTTCATATCAACATACCATTCACTAAGGCTATCATGAACATTCACACATATGTTAAGTTTATAAAATAATTAGTGTTAAAAAAAATAAATCTAGAAGAATTGGGTATGATACCATTAATAGGGGAATGTTTAGTTGTGATCTCAAGAATCCTACTGAAGAAGAAAAGTAATCTTGGTGGCTTTTCTATTATGATTAATATTGGTTATAATGAGTTTGGAAAATATTTAAGTGATTTAGGTTCTAATATATATAATATTATACTCAACATTCAAAAGCCTGGTATTGTGTGAGTGAAGTTGAATCATGTTATTCTTTAACTTGTGGATACAATAGTGAGACATCTCAAAGGACTACTTGAAGAAGTCATGGTTAAGGTAGACAAATTTTACTTTCCATTGGATTTTATTATGATGGATATGGACAAGGATAAAAATAAAATAATCTTGGGAATACCATTCCTATATATGGTAGGGTTACTAATTGGTGTCCAAAGTTGAGAGATAAGATTGAGAGTTAGTGGTGAAGAGTCAAAGTTAAACATACATCATGAAATAAATAATTTGGATGAAAAAGGAAATGAGTTTAGAGAAGATAAATTGAAAGAAGTTGAGGAATATTTTTTTACTTGGAAAAATAAGTAATGTGTCTAATGTATAGAAGAAATAATAAAGTGTAAAATATGTAAATAATTATAGGAAGTTACTGAAAAAATCTAGAGATACTAGAGGGACTATTTCCCCTAAAGACTTTAAGGAAGGACAATGGGTTTGGGAAGTCAGTGAACTATCCTTTAACTTTTCAAGATGGTCTAAACACCACTACATTATACCCATGGACTTTGATAAGGTAATGACTAGAGGAAGAGTGAATATAGTTCCTTAAAAAGTAAGAGGTCTCATCTACATAGATGAATCACATCTTCGACCATTTATAGATCCAGACCGAGTGACATCTTTCCTACCCTCGATCACTTAACTTTGATAGGTAGGGTCAATTTTAATGACCATAACTAAATAAATTTCAAGATAAAACCTTAATTTTTTATGCTTTAAGACTTTGGGAATTAATTTATTTTTAAATTTTGTTTAGTGACAAAATTTAGGTGTGAAATCCCCTTTAATTTTTAACTTTTATGAGAATGGGCCTACACTTTCATTATTTGTATTATATTTTTAGGCCCTTGATGATTCAAGGTACAAATTCCTAATGTAGTAAAAAAGGGGATCAGAAGAAGATTTTAATGAAAAAGGGGGGTAAGGTTTAATTTTCACTACTTACTTATACTCCCCTATTCTCAGGATCTATTTTGAGCTAAAGTGAGAAAAAACACATTCCCATACTTATATTAGTGATATTATTTTTTATCCATGATACTTAGAATTTTTAGGAAACCCATGATTCCATGTTTTAATTTTCAAATTAATAAAAATGAATAAGTAAAATGGTGGAATTGAATGATTAGAGTGAATCATAGGAATTTTGATTCAATGAATCATGGTTTTTTTAGTCATGTATAGATTAATTTTTTCTTCCATATTTCATGCTTTGAATTTCAGAATTTCATGTTGATTAATTAGTTATTATTAAAAATTCTATAAGTTGTTATATTAGAATTTATATGCTCTCATTACCTATAGGTTTTTAGAATAAATTTTTCTAATCTTTATTAGTAAATTTCTTGAGATAACTTGGGACATGTTACCTACTAGGACTTGTTTTTTTATCTTGTCAAAATGATGATTGCACAAATTCACTATGAAAATGATGGCATAATTTTTATTGATTCATCCATTATCTTTGAGACCTACCCTATATTAATACTGCTTTTGTCTCTTAGATACCATGCATGTAATTTTATAGTAATGAGCCACATTATAATACAATTTCATCCAATCCTACCCTTACTCTAATATTTTTCATGATTTTAAAAGTTCAAGTGTCGGGGAGAGGAATATTTTGGTAAAAAGAAGATGTGTTTCATTGAGAAAAATGTTTTGGGTGTCTCATTGGATATTTGGGGAAGTTTCATGTCATTTTTCATTATATTTATTATTTAACCCTCTATATATAAAAATAAAAAATGGGTTTAGTTATAAAGGGTCAAAAATCACCATCACTTGACCAATGATTTTCAACATATAGGGTTGAGTGGTGGATTTGAGACTTTTCCTGGCTTAATTTTTGAAAAATTGAAGAGAAATTTAAAAGAAAAGAAAAATAAAAAATAAAAAATATATATAGAGGGGTAACTCATTCATTTTTCTTTAATTATTTATGGACTTACATTGATATTGGAGATGTGGGTAAGATGTAATTTTTAAGAGGATAATGTCATTGTACTTTATTTTGATAATCATGTATTATAATTTATAAATAAACCTCATTTTTGAGATTTAAATGTTTTATTCATTGATTTCCTACCTTCCTTTACCCTCAGAATCATATGATCATAATCTCAAAGTCCTTAGGATTTTTGTGATTTTTGTCTCTACAAATTATAGAATGTAGGTCATCTGTTCAAATTTTTGTACATCGGCTTGAGGTATGAGGAAAAATAAATTTTTATTTTACCTTGAGTAATGAGAAAATAAAAAAAATGGTGAGGTAGATCATGATTGGAATGTAAATAATGATAAATTAAGAGGATTGAATGGAATGAAGGATAGGTTCTATCATTTTTCATAGTAAAATCAAATATATTATGTCTATTGAGGAGTTGGGCTCATTTTTCATACATGAAACTTGAAATTTTATTTCTTCCCATTGATAATTGTTTAGTTTGATTAATTTTGAATTTTAAATATTGGTATAATGGGGTGTCCTTTTCAATTTATAGTAGAGATATATACTTGTGGAAAATCATTGTTTTTAAGTGTGTACAATTTTATGAATTCATTTTGTGAATACATTTTTGAAATTCTAATTAATAAATATAATTTGTTTTTAATTTTCTGTACCCATTTTATAATTTTTAATCATCTTTTATGGTTGATGAAATGAAAGCTCAATAAACACTAGAACCTCAAGTATCACTACATCACATGCCTTCCCTTGCATCGTAATGACCCTTGGAGGATGAAATGAGGAGGAATAGGTTGCACTATGTTATAAGAGTTTCACCATAACCTTGTTTCTTGGAGGAATAATTATGAGGATATTTTGTCATCATAACTATTGTTTCATGGATGGATTTGGAGGAAATGATCATGCAGAATTATGAAAACCTATTGTATAATGGATCAAAGAGAAGAAGATGGATGAGTGAAATTATTGCGGAATAGGGTTTGGACTACACTTTAGAGGTTTTGATATTGGTAATGATGAGGATTTGAGAGGATAATAGAGTTTCATCATCACTTGTGTGTTTTACCATAGCCTCTTTTTTCTAAGAATGAGGAAGAGTGAGGTTGTGGCATAAAGAGTTATCTTTCACTATTGGTATAGAAGAAGGAGAATGGTTGCATTATAGGATGTATCCTACATAATATAGGCTTTTATATTGTAATTGATGATGATTTGATGAAGGAAAATAGGTTTTGATTTCATCCAAAGGCTACGGCTATGGGAGGATGGCAACATCGTAGCACTACATGCATGCACAGTGCATGTGTTGTAGGGTTTATATCCATACCATCATGGGTTAATTTCAAAATATCAATTATATCTGGCCTTGCACGTGATACGAGAAATATTGGAATGATTTTTTAAAATAATTAGGCGTGTGGGGACTCACCTACATTGGAGGATATCTTTGAACACTTCAAAGGAGGAGGATAGGGACTAAAGATGAAAATTTTAATAAGAAATTCCATAGGGAGACACATTTGGTGGATACTAACCAAGTCAAAAGGGAGAAAACATGTAGTAGGGAAATGAAAATTTAAAACTAAATAGAATGAAGAGATATCACATAGGTGATTCTACCTATATATAGAACTTGTAGGCTGGTGTGTGAGGGGGGATAGATCAAGAGGAAGACTGGATACCATAGCCTAGTGCCTGGATGTGTTGTTATTGCTGGAGGATGGCTGCTACTTAGGTCCTTATTCATTTATATACCCCCTCATGACTATCATGAGAGGGTGAATATTTTTGTGCCAAGACATGTATGTATGAGGGAGTTCATTTAGTGAAGTAGAGTGCCTTCTTAATTTTGTGATGGTTTTTTTTATTTTTTTATTATTTCTTTAACATTATTTCTTCTCACCTTTCATAACCATTGGGGTGGTGGGATATATTATCAATAAATTAACTAACCACCCATGTTCATTTCATGACCATTGGGTGAACAAGGGTGGTTATGTTTAAATAAGGTTTTTAATTACCCATTATATTACCTAACTGAAGTAAATGAGGATCAAAAAGGGGTGTGGATATAATGGAGATTGTTCATAATGAGAGAAGGTTCACTTGGATTCAATTATAAAAACATCTAAATTAAGTCAATTCATTTCACTTCATTGATGCATGAACTCAGAATTACTATGCATGGAAAACTCATCTCATCAATATAAAACCAAATCAATCTTCAATATCTTGTTCTTTAAATTTTCTTAAATTATCTAATTCATTTATACTTGTTCTCTATGGCATCAACCATGACTCCCACTTACTACTTTAAAAAAAGTTATTTAGTGATAGTTAAAGTTAATAATATAATGACTCGGACCCGAACAGCCACCCGAACAGTGATAAACGGGGTGGGTGTTACTACCTTAGGCGCACCTCCCCGAATGCCAAAGGTTACCGACCAGCAGCGAGGGTCTTATAGGTATAGTGGGGAGGCTATACCCTCTTGGAGGATAATAACAATGGTACTGGTCTGAGTATAATAATAAAGATGCAGCGGAATAACGACTCAGCAGACTTGAACCAGACCCGCAGAGCAGAAGCACATTCAATATCAATAAATAGTGGAAGCAATAAATATAAACAACAGTAGTGGAAATAAACACAATAGCAGCAGAAATAAACACAATAGCATGATGATCACTTGTAACTACTACTAAACAACAAAACATGAATCCAAAGCAGGTCATATATATATAAATATAAAGGGAGTCAATGGATAACCAACTGTATCTATGAAAAAAGCATGCTGATATAGGAAAGTAAGAAAAACAGAATAACTCTAGCTAAGAAAGACCTCAGGGTCCATACCATCTCCATGCAACAACTAATGTAGCCCAGCTCCTGAAGTTGGCATCTTTCCTGCACGTGAATCCATAAAGTCTGCACGCATCCCGAAGGGCCTGTGCTGGGTGTGAGACGAATCTCAGTAGGATACCACCCAACGGTGCATATCTAATATAACTATTTAAGCAGACATTCATTTATAAGGAAAACAGTAACCAGTATGATTCAAAAATAAACACAAACTCCACTGGTGCTCAGCAGCCACCACGAAGTGTCACCTGCTTCAGCCAACGTTGGAATCTCTATCATGTAATCCAGCACCATGTCCCCCTGACACTGCATGTCTCAAGTACCGACGTCCCGAAGGCATGCCCAAGAAATAGTAACCCAGAGGAATAGCGATGTCTGTCCTCAAATAAGTAACCAGATGGACAGCGATGTATACCCTCAAAACAAAGTAACTGGAGGGATAGCAATGTCGGCCCTCAAACAAAGTAACCGTAGGGACAGCGATGTCTGCCTTCAAATCATGGCGAGCTTCTGCCCCCAACTCGATAGCCTTAATGATATTCCCTGAAGGCTCCTCACCTTCCACGTGGCTTCCTAAGGCAAAGCACCCCGAAACCAAAAGTACTTAAACCGCAACTAACGGGGGTCTCTACCCACACGAGTGGTCAAGACCACCTCATCATGGAGTCTCTCTGTATGCACACTACTCGTAATTTCGAGTGAGTGGTAATCACCAAAATAATACCCAAGGCACAACACCTCTGACACCTCATGTCCTTACAACCATTCCACTCAAGTCTAAAGGCCTTGCCATCCCAGTAACCTGGGCCATGCCCAACCAGACAGTCATCCTACCTCAAGCCGATGCCCATGATGCCCAATCCCATGGTCAGAACCACCCAATGTAACCCGAACCAAACCCAAACTGTGATCTGCATCACTCAAGAATATTCGATTCATGCCCAACACAACCAAAAAGGTTCCAACATATTCAATTCATTAATTACATATATACACATTTAAACAAAACACATAAATAGGCAAAACAATCTAAATAGTGGAATTACACGAACTAAGTGTTGTCCCATACCAGCACTGAGGTCCTTAATGTCTCAAAAAATTCATATCAAGGTTTAATAAACTAAACTCAATAGTTTTAAACAAAGAAATTCTATTATAACCATTTTGGCATTCCCCGGCCAAAATTCCCTGATGAGAAATGGCCACTCGCCCGGCCTTACTCAAGAAAAATAGGTAACAGGGCATACCTGAAGGCATCCCATAGGTCAGATAACAATTAAACAAGAAGTAATGGGTAATACAGGGTCGCGCTCAAAATACCCGAAAATGCACCATAGGCCGCACCACCCAAAGTCTGAGAAAACACAAAAAGAGGTATGCACCACCTACTTGAGACGTGTACGAAGATACTCCTCTGATAACAGCCTCCAATTAGGTCTAAAATGCAGTAGATCTACAAAAGAATCAAAACCACTCAAACCCAAATAACTCGTTCTAGAACAGAAATCAAGAAAAATGGCTCAAAAGGAATCAAGTCCTTACCGAGGGGGTTCCAACAGATCAATTGGTGTTCGAATCGGGTCTTGGAAAAAGGAACGAGATCAAATTGAAGTCCTAGCCAGCTCTCCCCACTCAACCCGTCGAAGGTATTGAGGTTTTGCCTCAATACGAGGCTACTACCCGTTTTAACAAAAAAAAAAGAAAATACACGGTGTGTACTTTAAGTGCACGGTGTGTATCATTTTACTATTCATATGATGTCTGAAATTTCACCGTAGACTTGCCGACTGACTACACAGTGTGTACCTAGGGGTACACGGCATGTAATTCTTCACCCGGACGACATCCCCAACATGCCATGTATATCCCCATACACGGCTCATCTACATGGCATGTACAAATAGTACATGGCATGTACTTGCTAAAAACATTCTACCCATCCAATAGGCCTACACGCCATGTATAGCCTCCACACGTTCAAGGGGACACGGCATGTCTATAAATACTTGTTGTGTAGTAAGAAATTTCTACACGGTCACCACACGGTATGTACTCAGCGATCACACGGCCAGTACTTACCTAGACCATACACGATGTGTACTTTAAAGTACAGGGCGTGTAGTCTAGAAATTAAAAGAACTTCCCAGATCTTCCCAGTTTTCTCAGGGACAAGTCAAAAATTCAAACAGGGTTGGGATTTTGACCCATTCTAAAAACCCAGGTTCTTACAATCTCCCCCACCTTAATATAGCTTGTCCTCGAGCTATCAAATGAAACCCGGAGATGGCACCGAACATACCACCTCGATCAAAGTAACTCGGACTTCCCCAGTCTCAAAGGTTCTGGATAAATTCCTCAAGGGATCCCCACCTTAGGAATTTCCTAACTCAGTATCAACTTGAAAAAACTTAAAACAAACAAAGGTTCACTGACCTTTTTTCCGGACTCATAGTCCTTCCGTGACACATCGCCACCCCTACACCTCATTGTTACTCCTATGTCGTTCCTGACACCAAACGTATCCCGCACTGCATCGATGTCCTCCTCTACGAGGTCCTTCATCCCATGGATGCTCAAAACAAACTTGGTGCCTAACACCTAAAGTAACCTACATCATCGATGCCCTGATGCCCATGGCACCTCAAGAAACTCGCATCCTCGATGCCCCGATGCCAATGGCACCGCAAGTAACCTGCATCCTCGATGCCCCTAATGCTATGCATCCCATACATATATATATATATAAATATATCACACACCTGATATGGTGACAATCCCACTAACTAGCATCTAGTCAGTCCACATAGATCATGTGCATCACGTGCACTCAAAACGGACATGCCTCTACAGGTCACGCCAAAAGGAAAACATGGAAATCACGACCACACCCGTGGTGTACCTCTAACCATCATCGGCTCACCTGCTTGCTCAGCCTCTGGCAGCTCCACAGCGTGCACCTGGCCTGAAGTATGGCTACATAATGCCTGACCTCCCTGCAGTGCTACTCCAGCCACCAGCCACTAACCACTCAGCTGGATCCCGCTATCTCAGTCATGTCCTCCACATGCAGCTGAACCTCTCCTACCCTCTCCTGGTACCAAACCTGAACCAACTCTAGATGCCACCATCTATCTTGGTCCTTGCCTGCCGGTTTTCTGAGAAGGCTGCCTTCAGAACCTTTCCAGATGCCTGACCTATCCACATGTCGGGCACTCCTTTAGAGGCCTATTACACTGAGTCCAAACATATCCTGGTTGTCCACACTGAAAGAAAACCACTGAATAACTACTACGAGGTGGTCTAGCTGAGTCCTTGGCCTGACTTTCCTAGTATAACTCATCCTGTCCTCACTTCCTGTTGTCCGAACCGTCACCTGAAACTGTTCCACAGCCACCCTAGGGCATATCCCTCTGGTTTCCCTCTACTATGAGCACCTGATTCACCGCCTCTAAAAAAGAACCCAGCTTGAAGATATTCACCTGGATCTGAATGGAATTTCGCAAGCCATCCTCAAAGTGCATCACCCTTTCCGCGTCATTGCTTACCATACCAGGTGTAAAGCATGACTGCTCAGTGAAAGTAGTTGCATAGTCCATTACATACATGTCTCCCTGCTGAAGGCTCAAGAACTCTCGAGCTCTGTCGTCCCTTAGAATCTCTGGGTAAAAGTGTTTGAAAAACCTATCCTTGAAGTCTTTCCATGTTAGTCCTTTGTTCCCGCGAGCCTGAACCTACACATCCCACCAATGCTTTGTTGGTCCTCACAACATGTATGTCGCCAGCTTGACCCTATATCCTGGAGGCATCTCGAGATACTCAAAGATCATCTGCATACTCTCTATCTAGTTCTCAGCTGCCTGTGGACCACCCTCATCCTGAAAAAGTAGAAGGTGTTGCAACTGGAACTCACGCATCAGATATGCCATAGAAGGCTCTATACCCTACGCGCCTCTATCGATCCCCTGCAAGACACGTTCCAGACTAGCTTAGAGCTGCTCATTGATCCATGATCTGAACGTTGTCAAACCCAGCTGCTGCCCTGCCTGCACTGGATCCTAAACCTAATCATGTCCCTGAGTCTGTACCTGCGGCTCATGCCCTGCTTACACTGGATCCTGAACCTGATCCTGCACCTACGGCACTATATCATCTCCCACCTGTCGCTCCATCGAGACATATAGGAGGAACCCATTGAATACCATAAATAGTCAGACATCCCACATATATAATAATTTATACATATATAATGCAGATAAGGAAAGCAGTAAATGGTAGTGCATAAGTACTACCCTTACTCTCCCCCACCGCAACCATACCCCATGGAATCCCGGCCTCATGGCCTCCTTACCCACCCCTCAATAGAGCCAAGTATCAAAAGTACCTCAAGCCATGTCCGTCCTGAAAACCAATGTTTCCTCAAACCGACAACCGAGTCACCCAATCCTGGTGATCAAAATCACCTCAACCGATAGTACATGCCTGCTCGTACCAGAGCTAGACCCAAATACTCTATCACATGAAATTCTATAAAGGTATAAATCATGGCATAACACATTTCAATAAACCAACAATTCTATCAGAAATTTCACATACACGCATTTCAAATTATACAAAGCATGGAAATTGATGTTATTCACATGGTATTATCACATCACAAAGCATACCTGCAGTTATGAAATTGAAATACCCTAAAATGTGCCTACCAAAATCCAAGAAACAAGCCTTTCCATATCGGGCCAAGGTCCAATTCTCCCTTACCGTACCGGGTCAAGGGTTACATATCATAATTAATAACATCACACACCAAGTGAGTCACCAAGGTGGAAATCATATAAACTGTAATCTGAGAAAAAGCAAAACATCAACTCCCACCCAAGGCAACTTGGTCCATCACCCGTACCTGGGGCTGAAGGCACCCAAACACAAGCTAGAAACCCAGTTCCAGTAATAACCTATCTCCAGTCTACCATATCCCAAATAGTAAAACCAGCAGAAATAAAAAGAGAAGTCTCAATTTCATTAGTAGACAAAAAGACACTGCTACTAAATCCCTTTCAAGAACTCCTCTGATACCACTTTGTAACGACCCGGATCCAAAAAACCACCCAAATAGTGCTAAACGGGTCGGGTGTTACTACCTTAGGTGCACCTCCCTGAACTCCAAAGGCTGCTAACTAGCAGTGAGGGTCTTATAGGTATAGTGGGAGGATATACCCTCTTGGAGGATAATAACAATGGTACTGGTCCGAGTATAATAATAAAGATGTGGTGGAATAACGACTTAGTAGACTCGAACCAGACCCACAAAGTGGAAGCATATTCAATATTGATAAACAGCATAAGAAATAAATATAAATGACAGCAGTGAAAATAAATACAATAGTAGCAGAAATAAACACAACAGTATGTTGATCACTTATAACTACTACTAAACAACTAAATATGCATCCAAAGCAGGTTATATATATAAAAATACAAAGGGAACCAATGGATAACCAACTTTAGCTATGAAACAAGAATGATAATACAAGAAAGTAAGAAAAAAAAATAACTCCAGCTAGGCAAGACCTCAGGGTCCATATCATCTCCATGCAATAGCTAATGCAGCCCAGCTCCTGAAGTTGGCCTCTTTCCTGCATGTAAATCCATAAAGTCTGCACGTGTCCCAAAGGGCCCTTGTAGGGTGTGAGAAGAATCTCAGTAGGATACCACCCAACGGTGCATACCTAATATAAGTGTTTAAGCAGACATGCATTTCTAAGGAAAATAGTAACCAGTACGATGAACAAATAAACACAAACTCCACTGGTGCTCAGCAGCCACCACGGAGTGTCACCTGCTTCGGACAACGCTAGAATCTCTTTCATGTAAGCCGACATCATGTTCCCCCTGACACCACATGTCTCAAGTACCAACGACTTGAAGGCACACCCAAGAAATAGTAACCCGGAGGAACAGTGATGCCTGTACTCAAATAAGTAACTAGAGGGACAGCGATGTCTTCCCTCAAAACAAAGTAATTGGAGGGACAATGATGTTTTCCCTCAAACAAATTAACTATAGGGACAACAATCTCTTCCCTCAAATCATAGTGAGCCTCTTCCCCCAACCCGATATCCTCAATGCTATTCCCTGAAGGCTCCTCACCTTCCACGTGGCTTCTTACGACAAGAACCCCCAAACCAAAAGTACCTAAACCAAAACTAACGGGGGCCTCTACCCACATGAGTGGTCAAGACCACCTCATCACGGAGTCTCTCTATGTGCACACTACTCATAATTCTGGGTGAGCGGTAATCACCAAAATAGTACCCAAGCCAGAACACCTCTGACACCTCATGTCCATGCAACCATGCCGCTCAAGTCTGATGGCCTTGCCATCCTAGTAACTCAGGCCATGCCCAACCTAACAATCATCTTGCCTCAAGTTGACGCCCATGACGCCCAATCCCGTGGTCAGAACCACCCAATATAGCATTGGCCAAACCCAACCTGTAATCTGCATCACTCAAGAATATCTGGTCCATGCCCAACATAACTAAAAAGGTTCTAGTATATGCAATTCATCAATTACATTTATACACATTTAAACAAAACACATAAACAGGCAAAAAAATCTAAACAGTGGAATTACATGAACCAAGTGTTGTCCCATACCAGCATTGAGGTTCTTAATGTCTCAAACAATTCATATCAAGGTTTAATAAACTAAACTCAATAGTTTTAAACAAAGTAATTCTATTATAACCATTTTGGCATTCCCTGACCAAAATGCCCCGATGAGAAAGGGCCACTTGCCCGGCCCCGCTCAATAAAAATAGGTAACAGGTAATACCCAAAGGCATCCCATAAGTCAGATAACAATTAAACAAGCAGTAACAGTTAATACAGGGTTGCACTCAAAATACCCAAAAATGCGCCATAGGCCGCGCCACCCAAAGTCTAAGAAAACACAAAAAGAGGTATGCACCACCTACCTGAGACATGTACAAATATGCTCCTCTCATAACAGCCTCCAATTAGGTATAAAACACGGTAGATCTACAAAATAATCAAAACCTCTCAAACCCCAATAACTCATTCTTGAATAGAAATCAAGAAAAATGGCTCAAAAAAAACAAGGCCTTACCGAGGGGGTTCCAACGGATCAACCGGTGTTTGAATCGGGTCTCAAACGAAGGAATGGGATCAAATTGAAGTCTCGGTCAACTCTCCCCACTCAACTCGTCGAAGGTATTGAGTTTCTTCCTCAATACGAGGCTACTTCCCATTTTAGCAAAAAAAAAAAGAAAATACACGACGTGTACTTTAAGTACATGGCATGTATCATTTTAATGTTCATATGATGGCTGAAATTCCGTTGTAGACTTTCCAACTGACTACATGGCGTGTACCTAGGGGTACACGGCATGTAATTCTTCACCCGGACGGCATCCCCAACATTCCATGTGTATCCCCATACACGACCCATCTACACAGCGTGTACAAATAGTACACAACGTGTATATGCTAAAAACATTCTACCCGGTCAATAGGCCTACACGCCATGTATGGCCTCCACACGGTCAAGGGGACACGGCGTGTCTATAACTACACGCCATGTAGTAAGAAATTTCTACACGGTCACCACATGGCATGTACTCGGTGAGCACATGGCCGGTACTCACCTAGCCCATACACAGCAGTACTTTAAAGTACATGGCATATAGTCTGAAAATTTCTAGAACTTCCCATATCTTCCTGGTTTTCTCAGGGACAAGTCAAAAATTCAAATAGGGTCGGGATTTTGACCCGTTATAAGAACTCGGGTTCTTACAAATAAAGTTTTAATTTGATTTATTGGGAGATTTAACAATTCCTTTTGGGTGATCACATGTATCAAAATGTGAAGAAAGTTATTCACAATCATGTCTACACATAATCTTGGGAGCATAGATATAATCAATCATGCTCACGCATCAACATGTGAACAAATATTTTCACAATCATGCCCATTTTTATCATCATCATCTCATGAGATAACAAAAAAAACATTACTCAGTGCATTGAAGGGTTATAATAGACCCAACTATCACATAATCATAACCCATTTATATGTATTTCGAATGTTCATTAACACATTTATCATTTCTCCATAACTTAACATGTGGAAAAGAAAACTGGTTTCATCAATATTTCACCATCATAGTAAATAACCATCCAGAGAAAGAATGAGGATGATATAATTGGATCATGTCCCTAATGAATCATAAGTAACATCAAAGAACATTTTCATACATTAAAACACCTTTAAAATATTACTAAAAGATTTATTGAGGAAAATACATTTTTCATTTTGAAAATACATATTTCAAATCAAATAAAAATATAGAATATTAAGAAAAAAATCATTGAAAAGAACCATGGAATATTTTATGGGAATCTTCAAATCATTGAGAAGTAATGACGGTGACAAATTTTTTTCATGCCATAATTTTTAGAACAAAGATCTTGTTCACACCTTCGGTAAAAAGAACCTTGTTCAGAAAATAAAAATAAAAACTTTTAATTTTTTTTGTAAAAATTAAAATAGGGGTAAAAATTAATTTAAAAAATAATTTAATAATAACCAAAAAATTCTTTAAATCATTTTATAAAACATGTATATGGATGAAAAATAATTTATGGCCAAAAGAGGAGAAATAAGGTCAGCTTTTCTTAAAAACATTTTCAAAACCATTTTGAGGAAAAAAGAGATAAAAGGGTACTAAAACATAAAAATTTCATAAATAACCAAATTAGAATAAAAATAAAATTGGTTTATCGGATAAGTGTCATATAATTTCCTCAATATAAATTCAGGCATAAACAATCTTGATTAAAATGGGATTAAAACATAAATTTATTTTCTCAAGTCTTACCTTGATCTATACGCATTCAAATTTACTATATAATAAATATTTATTTGTTATAAATCTATTCTAGAACCATATTCTTATATAATTTACTATTTACCATTATTTTTTAATTTATAATTTTTCTTTTATTAATAATTCTTCCATAAAATTGACATTCAGATGAAAACCAGTCTGTTTTCCATACATGATTTGGACTAATGGTTATAGTCCTTATACCTTGGTAATGTTTTAATCATATCCATAATATTAATTATAATATATGTATCATATCATTAATATAGATCGGTGATGAAAAATGAATTGCATCACTTCGTAGAGACGACAGTCTGTACGTATGCACGAGTGATGTTTCCACTTTTTGATGGTTGGAATGAATGAAAGGTAAATAAAAATTCACCATTATAGAATTATTATTATATCATAAATATAATATATATTCATTTAATCTATCCTTACTTCCATACATGCAAAATGGAAATTAAAAATGAATCGCAGCGCTTCATGGAGGTGGTAGTCCACACATACGCACGAGGGACATTATCGTTATCCAACAGATAGAAAGGTAAAAAGGTACATAAGATATTATAATTCCAAAAGTATAATTATATAATAAATATAATATATAAATAATAAATCCATAATAATAAAAATCCATTAATTATGGTTATGGAAGACAAATCATATCGCTACGTGGAGGAAGTAGTCCACACGTACGCACGAGTGATGTTTTTCATTTCACATTTGGTGCAAAAGAGGTATAAAATGGTTGGTACATCATCATAATAATAATTAAGCATATTGAATATACTAAATTAATTATTTTATAATATTTATTATATATTTATATGAGGTTTAAGAAGAATTAAAATTGATAGTACTCAGTTAAGAGTTATACCTCTTCATTGAGAAGCCTCTTTTGGATTGCACATTAAGCCATAAAAAGATTATAATCTAATAAAACCAGGACCTCTAGGATGTAGTGAGGGATGTTATTAAGGGATTAAGGCTGTTATTGGCTAATATATAAGGATTATAAAGTGAAATTATTAGAGGATAAGTGGTATCCTTTTATAAAGGAGGGAGAGGACATGCTTGGAATTTTTCAAAATATTAAAATATAATAATGTCATACTCAAGAAAAATGTTTCCAAATGACTCGTCTCAGAATATAAGATGACATAAGATCAAAATATGACCATAAAATAGGATTTATATTATTTTATGTGGAAATATTATCCTTATATCTTAGTTTAACCCCCCAGGTAAACTTGTTTTAATTTTAACCATGTTAACAAAATTTTACTGTCTTTACGATTAATTATAAAAAAATTAAGTTAAACCTATTAAATTATTAATTATTATAATTAAAAATATGGAATATATTTTAACATATTCAATTTATATAAGTTTTAGAATTTAATTTTAAATAAATTCACAAAACACAACAAAAACCCATTTAGGCAATTGCATTTTTAAGCATAAAACTGAATTTAAATACATTCTTTGACAAGTAAAAACCATAAAATGAATGTTAAAATATTTTATTGAGTATATAATATATATATTTAATTAAAAAATTAATTAATAATGATTTATTTAATTAATTAATATAAAACACCTTGTGCACATAAAAATAGTTTTTAGAAAAAAAATGTATTCTTAAGCCCAAAAATAAACTAATACCAAAACCAAGTATATTGTTAATTCCAATATAATTAATTATATATTTTTATAATTAAAGTAATATTAATTTAATATTAAATTAAAATCATAATTGGACTTTTTACTTGAAAATAATTTACAGTTTTACAAAAATCGGTATTTTCACTATTCATTAGAAAATTAATCTTTTTAGAAAAATTCAAAATTTTCACCTTAAGATAATTTTTATATGTTGGTTTCAAAATTGATATTAATTATCTTAAATAAAAATTATAAAAATTTAAAAAAATGATAATTTTTTAGCACTAAATGCAATAAAAAAATTTTTTGATGAAAATATATTTTTGAAGTATAAAATGACTTTACTGAAAATTGAGTAATTATTTATTATGAATTAATCAATATATTTTCATTATATAAAAATTTTATACATATTTTTTCATAATTTAGTTATTCTTATTCATACTACCAATTTAACGACTAACTTATAATGGTATACTATATCACAGTTCATTTAGACTTGAGGTTGTGTGTATAGCAAGATATTGAAGAAATTAAATTTATTTAAAGAGATGTATCATAAAATATCAAGTTGTTACAAGTCATTTCAAAGTTTCTGGAATCTACCATCCACTCTATCTAAAAGATCTACATCAAGCGTAAGGGAGGATAGGCTATCTAAAATCATAAGGTGAGAGTACATCTCAACCAAGTCTTAAGAAACAAAGCCTCATCACCCAATGTGAGGTGTCAAGAGGACCAACCATAGGCTTGGCCTCATTATAGTCCTATATCCATATAGAAGCTAGCTATCAGTGGTTGGTACCTAAAGATCAGCAGGTTTCACCCACATGGGTTGAGGATATATGTATGAGATGACATAAGAATGACATGGAAGATCATAACTGGACACTATATGATGCATATACTAACTTACATATACCCTACAATCGATGTATCAGGGTTTTGGGCTGACTAACAATTTATTAAATCCCTAGAAAAAGGATACATCTTCTACCACACCTATGGTAATTTCTTTGGCCTATTAACCATGCTCAATACCCCCTTAACACCATTTCCCTAAGTTCATGATCTAATCCTCACATTACTACTAACTCTAATCACAATCCCTTGGATAGACCCATTTAATACCACTCTATTACATCTCGACCTATCAGGGACCCACTCAAGCCAGCGATATGCTGAAAGTAACACCCCAATCCTGCCTCTAATAGGCCATGGGTCGGTGACTAGCACCAAGTAGGTATATCATACACATTGTAGGCCTTAGACTATAACAACCTATAACAAAATCACATCTCCAATGTATAAGGTAAGCAACAACATCAGTAGGATATAAGAAAATGAAATCAACTATACTGAATGTAACACATGCATGAGACATCTATTGAGATCCATAAGATAACCAGTATAAATAACATAGAATTAAAGGGACAAAATACATTCCTAATAGTCAAAAATGAAACCTGAAAACCATCCATGGAAAAGAGTCCCTCTATATAAGTTGGCTCCAAACATGAATAGCTCCTACTACCATTATCTCCTGGTACAACCAATGTTATGTCCACATTGCATCCTCCAAAATAACCAGGAATCGGCTCTAAAAAAGATAAATCAAATCCACATCCACAAATCTGTCTCTAACTTGTACGTCATCTGCATCGACACAACATGTGTGGGCCTAATCCCTATGAAAGGGTGAGTATAAACATACTTAATAGGACCCCTTGAACACAATAAAGAGAGTAAAGATAAATATTTAACTTGACTCCTAGAACATGAGGTGTCCAAGAGGAAGATAATAAGTAAAAAGAAACAAAAAACCAAGTCAGATCAAGATTCCTGGCACAAATGAGTATCTGAAAGGAAGTCAAGAAGAATAAAAGTATTTTTATCACTAAAATACTCAGGGATTCTTAGAATCCCAAGTCATCATATCTCTAATCCTCAAAAACCACAATGAACATGTAGTTAGTGGTGATCAGAACACTGAGAGTCCACAAAGCCTAAAGTCAGTAGCTAGCTGCAATATAATATCTCGAAGGAAATCCCTAGGGTATTAAGGAATCACAATCCATCCAATAAGGTCCCCAAATATGCAGCTAGTCAAATGGTATCTACATTTCTAGCCCTCGATCGAGAAGTATCAAGTAACCAATGTGGTCATTTAATCATATGATGTTAAAGGATTTATGTCCCCTGACTATGGGTGAAATAACAAGTCTAGTGGAGGATCCCTATCCTATCTGAGATCTATGGACTAGTGAAATACCAACTCTGTGAATAGATAATCCTTTCCCCATACATGAGGGTGAAATACCAACTCTATCGGATTCTATAGTTAGAGGATCCTAGACCTATACTCATATGGGTGAAATTATAAATCCCTAAAAGGATCCTAGTCCCAACATGTGAGATACCAACTTCACATGGTAATTATGAGAGGAAAATATATGTTTGAAAGAACTAACCCAAGCTAAAGGGGAAGTACCTGGGGTACATGATGTGTTATCAAAAGTTAGCCACCTATCCATATTCTATCTTCCCACATGGAATATCTCGACCCAGATATGCAGTGTATATAGGGGAAACATTACATGATATGTCTATAGAGGTACTTAAAATGCACCTTGTATAACCAAGATATGCACCTATGAGGGTACACAGGGTGCACCCCAACACACATGGCATGTGGGGTCAGACGGGTCCCTAAGTGTGTGATTCTGGTACACGCCAACCTGTCTGGGTAGAGGTCACATGGTGTATGAATAAGTTACATGGTTGTGTGATATTTAACTTCAAATAAAACCCTTTCATTACATAAAAGAGGCTACACATCATACGTTCTTCTGAAACACGAGTCGTGTAGTTGGGAAATTTATATATTTCTAGATTCATTATGCACCTTTTGATTTAAATACCTCCTTCATCGATATCACCCCCAATCATACATGAACACATAAAATCATATTTAACATTATTATTTCATTGTTAGAAGCTAGATTTTGGTCATCCTTTGATGATAATTTGGATTTTCATCACCTCCTCACCTCATCCACACATATCATCTAGTGAATATCCATCCCCAATATTTACCAGATTTTTTTGTTTCATAAATAAAAATCAATGATCCTACAAAAAATGTATTTTCCATATATCCTTAATCATAAAAAATTATTTTGGTACTAATCATTGAAATAATGGATTCTCATCATTATTTTCATTATTGTGTGAACTACTGAATGGAAAACACATTAATACCATCATCTCTCAATGTTCCAACTTCTTCTAAGGTCCATAATCTCAGCATCATTGTCCTTGATATCAAACATAAACCAAGTATCACAGATTTGATATTCAATCAATAGTGGTATTGGAATGTGTAAAATAGTCACATCACCATCCAAGAACAAATGTCGACGATGAACACGCAAAAAACATATGGATAAATCCAAAGAAAAACAAAAATTGGTAACAATGAAGACTAAACACGATCATTATTTTTTTATAGTGTAAAAATACTATGAAATAAGAAGATAATCACAATATTAAATGCTAAAAATATCAAATCTCAATTTAAAAAAATGAAGTTGATTGGGCCATGCGATTCAAAAATTCAAATTTAATTTAAAAAAGAATTAAATATGGATTTTTAAGAATGTGACCAATAGGAATATCCCAATAATAATAAGTCCATACCTCAATAGATAAATCCTGATGTTCAAAATTGATGTCATAGCCATAGAAATTAATCTATTGACATCACCATAGATCTAATCCATCTTCTTGATCCTTCATCATCTCGAATGTTAATACTCTATCTCTACACCACTCCTCCTCTCTATGGTTGAAGTCATTATAAATGACTAACCCTAGATAAAACTCATGGAGGGGTATTTTAAAAGGAGGTCTAGGTTTTTCTTAATAACTCAAAGTAATTAATTAAAAAATTAAATTATTTTTCAATCCTCTCATGACTGAAAACACCAAAGAATATAGATGTAAACCAAACTAACATCACACATAGGGTAAAAACCTCGTTATGGACTCAATGATGGTCTAGGTTTTTTCTATCGAGATCCTATTTATGATATATCAATGTTTTGTTAAAAATGTTCAAGTGCACTTTAAAATAATATAAATTTTTATTATATTATTTTCAAAGATCTACCATACTCGCTTTCACAAGCTGGATGTACCTAGAGTTAAACCACACATTCTAAAACCAAAAAACCCAAAAAAATATAAGATCATCTTTTAGGGTAAAATTACCATTTTAACCTTTTTGGGGTCTAAGACTTTGAAACTCAAAATTCTATTTGAGTCCCACTCGGGTAAAAACTTGGGACATTATAGTATGTTATTGGTCATTTGTATAAGAAAATGAGACTTTATACCTTTAAAATGACTAATGTAACCTCTATTCAAGTTCACTTTATTGAGTTAAATAAGGCCTTGCTTGATTTAGATAACATAGATGTAATAATAAGTGGTCAAGACTATGTAATTATTATGTTTACCTCCCTTGATGAGTCTCTTAATTCATTAAAGGATTTCATGATGTGTGATATGGAGTTTATTACCTTATAAGAAGTTAAAGTGTTTGTTCTGTCTAGGGTATTTAGACCCATGGACTAAAGGAAGAGTCAAGTGGGGTCGATACTAAACCCTATTTGATGAACATTAGAGGTCATCCTAAAACCATTAGTAGAGATAGGAAGGATAAGAGATGGTTTAGTAATTTTCAATGTTATGAGTGTGTTAAGACTAGACACATTAACAGATATTTCACTGAGTTTAAACCCAAGGATAGTATGGCCTAAAAAAATATAGTATACCCTAGTTCCAAAACCGTTGATATCCTATAGGAGCCCATTTAGAAACCCTTAGAGTATAATTAGACATAAATATAAGTTGTATTTAATCTTAATTCCTAATATTGGTCATATATGTGATTTTTAGGGGGGGTGATTGGAAGAGAGGGTGAGGATAGGGATGGTGTTTGATATGTTTGGGCTCTAGTGGATACTTTATTCTATCGGATTATTGTGATTGCTTGTTTTGTGTTTCCACTGCTTTAATACTTTCATTTTTTTAGATTTGTTTTTAAGTTTCATGATCATTTCTTTTAATTGTCAAGAAATTTTTCTCCCTATATTGATGAATTGTGGGTGTTTGATTCCCAAGGTGATTCCAGTGTCCTTTGTTCGAGTGGATATTCAAGTTTTCTTGGTAAGATTTAGTAAATGTTTTTTCTTAGAATTTTGTTTCAATTTTTGAGCATGTGATGGTAGTATATAGTAGTAGATTTATTTTTGTGGGAATATGTAATGACCCACATCATTACGGGTTATAAATTCCTATGGGAATTTGAATTTTTGGTTTGGTAAATGGTTCTTTTTTAGAACGGAGACTCAGATTAGGATTTAGAGTGTTTGTACATCCTTAAATAGTATTTTTGGATGTGTTATGAGTGATCGGGTGGACATCAGGGAAGGTATGGGTGGTCTAGAAGGCTAAATTCCAACAACCTACAACCATTAATGTTGTGAACAATGGTTCATGCTTAAATGGGGTTGGATGAGGGGATAACCCCATTACCCGAGCATTTAACATCGTGAACCAAGGTTTCACACCATGAAAATGTCGAGTTGGGCTTCAGGTCCCTTCACTTGGGGGTTTTTCACACCATGAAGTAGAGTTTAACACCATAAACCATGCCCACATGTCTTTTCAAAAAGGGGGTAGACCCATTTGGGGTTTTCCCCCCTTCAGGTTTTAGGGAAAGACGCACGTGGGCGAGGGTTGAATCGGTTGGCTCTCCCCTTCCTTTGATTTCCCTTGATATGGGGTGTCTATTGGTGGGTTTTTATAGTTATTCCATCTAATTATCTCCCTAACCACCCTTTTGTTTGTTTCTATTTTATATCCTAATTTGGTTCAATTTTAGTTAGGGTTTATTGATGATTTCACCAGATAATGGTGAAATCATTCGAACATGATGGGTTTTTCCTATATAGTGCTTTATAGGAGGATTCAAGATGATGTCTTCACATCATTATAAGTGATTTTGATAAAGGTATGTCACTTGGTGAATTTATTTAGTTTTTTTCCTAAATTTGATGAATTTAGAAATTAATCGGGTCTTGTGTGATTGGGATTTTGGCTAGGATGGTGTCGAGGGTGTGTTATAGACCTTCTGTGGGTGGTTGGTCACAATTTTAGTGTGTTAGGAATGACCATTGAGTATTTAGGTGATTGTTTCTATTTTAATTTTAATTAAATAATTAATTGTAAGCTTTTAATTAATTATTTATGTTTTGTGGTGTGAGACAAGAGCTCAGATGGTAGTGAAAGATTGGATGAGGCATGGACGGGCTTGGCTGAGACTCAAAAAATATTTGATTGGGTGGTGAATCCTTGATAGAGTTAGGTGGTCTCTTTAATATAAATTCATATGCTTGTTTATGCATGAGTGTGCTTTCTTGAATGCATTGTATGGGACTAGGTAGATGGCTAGGGACCAAGAGTGCCTAGAGGAAAAGATATGATGGTTTTGGGCCTCCTATACTCAAGGTAAATAATTTTTAGCACCTTAAGTGATTTAGATAGCCTGATGACTATGTCACCATGGGAATAGAGTGTTGAATGAGTTGACAAGAGACCTTGGGTGGATCTACAGGTTCAATATAAGATGCAAGTAGCATAGGTGAGCTTTCTAGGGCTAGTTTGGTAGGTACATGAGGCTTAAGCCTAATGATGATAAGTGTAACATTCATACTTCTCATCCTTGGTGAGTAACACCCTCCTAAGGGTGGTTAGAGGCTTGATGAGCCTTGGTAGTGAGTTGAGTCCTTCATTACTAGATGATGTGTGATGAAGATAGGTTTTCTTCAGGTGGAGGTTGAGAAGTATCCCTTAGTAGAGGTGAGATGAGACCCAGGTATGGGTCATGGGAGTTTTTTAGGACTTGGTATTGGGTAGCTAAGGGATATTAGAGGATGATATCTCAAGATAGTCCTTAGGTAGTAGAACCATGATTGATGGGGGTTTTAGATAGGATTAGACCCTATCTGATGAGGTTAGGGTCGGGATGAGCCTTCATGTTGTGATGTCACTAAGGGGTGATGGGTGTGAGATGGTATCAATGAGAGGAGACCAAAATGGGTCTATAGGACGCTGGAGGATTCCCTGATGGTAGGTATGGGATGTGCTTTGGTGAGGTTCTAGTTCTCGAATAACTAGTTCCCTGAGATAAATTGGTAAGTTGTGTGACAGGTTGTGGGCCCTTATTGTTGATTCTTGTGTGTGCTTGTTCTTATGATAGGTGAAAGACTATAGTGTAGGTGATAGATCCCAAGGCCTTGGCCTACTATGAGTGAGATAGCATTTTTTGGACTATTATAAGTGATATGTACTCCCCATTTTAAATGAATTTTGGGCCAACCATGAGTGAAATGGTATGGTTTGAGACCGTTGGCATCTTTGTGAGTGAGATGGGATACTCAGACCCTACCATGAGTGAGATGGCAGAATTAAAACCTCCATGAGTAAGATGGGCTCTTGGATTGTAACATAATGAGATCAGATGATGGGACTACCATGAGTGAAATGGAGTCTGGGATGAGATGAGATATGAGACTGGAATATGGGACCACCATGAGTGAGATGGGGTTTGGATGTGATGTGAGATTAGATGGGTTTACCCTACCATGAGTGAGAAAGTAGAGGTTGAGTATTGGACTTGATACCACCTTGAGTGAGAAGGTGAGTCCAGAGCTAAGTCATAGGACATAACCCTACCCCTTCAAGTAGTGATCATGACTTGGATGGTGCTCAAGGGTGTAAATTATACAGTGGTACTCGCAAGCTACTTGATCTCAACTCGAAAAATAATTGAATTTGACTAATTTGTTTTCAAGTTCTGCTCGAGCTCGAGCTACATGAGTACCTAGTCGATTTGATTTTGAGTATTGAAATAATGTAATCAAGTAGCTCATGAGCTTATTCGAGTAGTAAAAATATCAATATATAAACTAATAATCATATATTTTTTATTTAAAATTCATTTAAAGCCTTATTTACTCATGCATACCTATTTTTTATTTGAATGTTTTTTTTATTTTGATTAGGTTTAAAATATTGAATTTTGAATTCATTTTTTTGTTCTTGAACATTGAATTTATATTTTATAGTTTTTTGTTCAATTTACTCTTTGTTTTTTGGATGTTATTTCTAGTTGTGGCTTTGATTTTTTAAAAAATATGTTTGGATGGTAATAAAAAATACACTCTATTTTTTTATTTTTATGCTCCTGAATTTAATAATAATTAATTTCTTATTGAATTTAGTTTTTTTATATGTTATGTTTATTATTTTTAAAAATTGATTTTTTTTTGTCAAAGTATTTTTTTTCAATTAAAATTTAGTGTTTCTAACATGTTCTAATTTTTTGTGAAATCATTAATCTTTTTCATTTTTATTTTTATTTTTTCATCTATGTATAAAGAAAGAAAAACAATTGATATTGCATTAAAAATTTTGGATGTCACATAAGAATATATTCTAACTATCTTCAATTGAAGGTATTTTTTATAGGTGGACATAATATTTTCACATCCTTATTAGTTTTTTATCAAGTCATAACTATTTCTACTATTATATGCAATGAAAACTTAAATATAAGTTGTTGCCTTTTGATTAGTTATATTGGTATGTATTATGTCTATAAAACTAATTAGAAAAGACCAAGAATGAAAATGTGTGACTCAATCATGGTTTATTTTTTTATCTTTAATTTATTTTTCTATTTAACTCATTCTATTGTTTATTATTTAATAATTTTTAATCTGGGTTTAATTTAAAATTTTTATTCCAGTATAGGGTTGCTCGGGATTATAAGTGGTCATACCCTTTGGTGTTTTTTAGGTTTCTATATATATTTATCATTTTTTTAATTTTATTCAGTAAACTTTTTTTGTGGTAGTCTAGATTCTAGTTTCAATACATCATTGTAATTTTTTGATTTTTTTTCAAATTATAGATTGTTTGGTAATCTAGTTTCTCTAAGTTTCTATGAAACTTAAATGGAATTTGCAAAGCATGCAACTTATGATGGTATTTTTTATTTTCTATTTCCATAATAGTAGTGTGTATTTTTTAAACTATTATAATTAGTTTTCAGTGGTATTTTTATAGGAACTAAACAATACCATTTTTTAAAGTACATTTAATGAGTTTATGACTATTTTTCCAAATATTCATGGAATTTCTTTGGGTTTTGACTATGTTTTTGCAAAAATCCAAAAAATATTTTTGGGTGAAATCAAAGGTTAGGGTTATGTACATGTCATTAGGTTTCCAAATGAATTAATTTTTTATATTTTGTATAAAATTTTATTTGTTTATTATTACTTGCATAGAGATAATGGTGGTGTATTATACTTTTTGAAAAATAGATAAAATTGTTTCATTTTAAATTTTCAATGGTTAGTGTTATTGAAATGTCCTGGTTTAAGGTCTCCCTAGAGCCTAAGGTCCATGAACTATTATGGATGTGGTGTTGGAATAAAATGGTGACCCTTCCTTTCAATGAATATCCTCTAGTTATGGAATCAAATTAAGGACTGGTTCAAGATTTATGGAGGCATGTGTTGGCAGGTAAAATAATGTTTGAGTGGGTTTTGAAGGTTTTTGCAGTTCAAGATATTATTGGAGAGTTTGGAATCTAGATCTATGGTGAGAAATCAGTGAAGTATGAGGTAACATGTTTATTTTTTTAGTTCATTCATTAATGCATGAAAAAAATGTGTTATGTATATCATCCCTAGTTATGTGTGGGTTTTAGGTAATTTAGAGTGACCTTATTTCAAGGATGGGAACTTCACTGATTATTATTATTGCAATAAAAAATGAGAGTTACAACCAAAATCGATCATGTTGTTACCAAAAAAAGAATATTTGATAAAAATATATTGAAGTTAAACGCATATAAACACCTACACACTCACATGGGTATTTATATGCTTGGTTATAAAGAATGATTCTTTTCAAAAAAATCATATAATTGTTTTAAAAAACATATTTTGTTTCTCTGTTTTTATTTCATGATGTGAAAGTGTATCATTTTTTAGTTGGATTATTTATGTGTCAATAATTTTTTAAATAATTATATTTAATTCCTTTTTATGCTATCATTAACTATTAGAAGATTTTTAATTTATCATTGCATGTGTTTTATTCTATCCATACACTATAACTCAAATGATTGTGGCATGTAAAGTTGTTGGAGGATGATTATTAAGGGAGTGATGTTCATATTAAAGATTTTATTTCTATTCTCAATATGAATTTTTCATTGGTTTTTAAATTTTTTTTAATTTGGGTTGATAATGTTTTGTTATTGTCTTTTGTATATCGATTAATATGAAAGAATTATATTATTTTGGGTGTGTTTGTTAATATAATTGTCTTGTTTTTATGTTATTAATGCATTTTTAAAGTTCCTTAAATGGGGTCTATTAATATTAAAAAAAATGATTATATTTATATGTTGAATAGTTGGTCTTGAGCTCAAGCTATGACACAATCAAGTTCAAGTTCAAGTTCAAGTAATAATTAATCTAATTTCATTAGTCGAGCTTAATCGATCCAAGATCGAATACTCATTTCAAAATTCAATTTGAGCTCAATCTTTCAAATTCAAACTCATATCAAGTTGAGTTAAGTATTGAGTATCTGGATTTTGTATCAAGATCGAGCTTGAGTAGTATATTGTATCGACTCAAATCAACTCAATTACACCCCTAATGATTTCTTTCCCTGAGTCCTTGGGTACGAGATAGGATATGTGGATGATGACATGAGGTGATGATGACTGAATTCAAACATATCATTTAATTGAGTATGATCAGGTATCATGGTGGCCTAGTTAGCACATAGTGACCTGATGTGTAGAGATTCGTGGTGGCCTAGTTAGTACATGAAATCCAAGGTGTCTGTGTAAAATGTTTATTTTCCTCATGTATTCATGTATATGATGGTGTGTACTTGGTGAACTTGGTGAGACCCTACTGATATGTATTTATCACACCCTACACGGGCACCCTGATTTCTTTTAAGCCTTAGGTCTTGTTTTTAGGTTGAGCATAGGATGTTTAGTGGATCGGGTTGAGATAGCTTGGTAGGTATATGGTGATAGGGTTGTTGAGGCCCATAGATGGAAGTAGGAATATTTTTTGTATTTTTTGTCTTTTTTTATTTTTATATGTGATTGTACTGATGGGAGTCCAGAGTTATCCTTGTATGAACATGGGTTTGTATAACAACATTACATTTTTATATAACATTGTGTTTATTTATTTATGCATACTCTAATTATGGTTGTGCATGTTTTGGTTATTTTCCACTATTTTCTCACTCTTATTAGAGTTAATAGTCTCCCCACTATATGGATTAGGCCCTCACTTCTATTTAGAAGCCTATAGTATTTGGGGATGTGTGCTTGTGGCCATTTGACCCTTTGGATAAGACAATGGTTCTGGGTCAGAGCATCACATTAGACATGTGCCACCATGACACATGCTAAGGGATGATCATTCTAGGAATATTATGTTTATGCTTAGGGTTTTTTGTTTAGTGAAAACTTACCAAACCATTTGATAGGTTATTCCTATAATAATATTACCTGTTAAGATTTCATTTTATTCATAAGGTGAAGTTTTTTTAAAATATGTCATGTTTTTATGTTGCAAATAAAATGTTGTTTTTGTTTAGTTGATTCAATGTTTTATTTCCTATGTATTCTACCTTTATTCCCATAAAAATCGATTTTAATTTCCTTTTAAATATTTTATAATGCCTTTTAATCTACCATTCAAGTTTTCTTTATGTTCTCTCATGTGGGTCTATCTATGTTGGGCTCCTGTTCTATTTGGATCTCTCATGTTGGTCCTATGTTGGTTAGATTTGTTTGGAACATTTCTTCTCATGGATTAATCCATTTTACTCTTTAAGGTATGATCCTTTTTCATTTATTGAGGATGATCATGAGGTTGTGGAGGTGTTCTTTTGTGTTTCTCAGTGTTCTTTTTACACTTAGCATTTTGGTGCAATCCACATGCCCTAGTTTTCCCCTATTTGTTGTTGTCGTGTGGTTGGGTCTGTTTGTGTTTTTTATGGCATCATGTGTTTTTATTTTACTCTATGCTCACTCCACCATATGTGTGTCCCACTCTATATTCAATAATAACATCAAATTTTCTCTTCCACTATTACATCATTGTTAAATCATTCAAGTAGAGAGATATATTTCAATATTCATCTTCTTCAGCTTTCCCTTTTTAGAGATGAGAGAGTGAGATTAAGAGAAGAGAGGGCCTCAAAATATCTGATCAATAGTATCATGCACACATGTTACTCTGGTTTTATTTTTCAGTGGAGATCTTGCTGTTATTGGGCTCATATGGTGACATTGTAGGTGGACTGTGATGAAAAGCAGTGGAGTTTACAGCCCTGACAATGCCTATATCTTCTTATGATGACATTTTTTGGGTTCTTAGTGAAGACATAGGTTTCACTAATACAAAACATGGTTATATCCATTGTTATATATCCATGGTTGAATATTCATGTGGCTATATCCCACATTTTTTTATGCTAAAAGCACAATAAAGGTTTTTTCTGAGGGAAGGGTGTGAGATAAATCCTATACCATGGTCCTATATGATCGTAGTTATATGCCTTCACTCTCAGACCTTCTAGATATGGTGGTTATAATCCTTGCACTTTGACCCTATAGCCATAATATTAGATGATTGTGGATATAATCCACTACACTCAGGCCCTATATCAATGGTAATATTAGACCAAGGTTATAGGCATTTGCACCAGCACCCTATAGCTATCAACCTCCATAGTCAGACCATGTAGACATGGTATTAGAGGACCATGGATATAATCCACCCTATATCCATCTTTATATTGAACTATGGATATATTAATCTCCATAATCATCTAGTATCCATGATCCTATAAGACCGTGGTTATAGGTGGCATGTAGTGATAAGCACCTGGACCATGGCTATAGACTTTTGCAGCAGGACAAAGATTATTTTTCCAATTAATAATAATAATATATTTATATATGTTTGTGTGTTTGTATCTGTGTGTCAATTTATATTTACAAAAAAAAATCGCTAGTGTAGTGGTAGAGTAGTTTGAATTATAGGTGATCAACCTGAGTTTGAAACCCAATGGCTAATTTATTAAAAAATAATCATATAGCCATAGTCATAAAAGATAGTGGCTATAAGTGTACCATGTAGAGGAGGTTATATCCATAGGTATGAAACCTATGTCTATAAGTGTCCTTCATAGAACAGGTTCTATGTTGTACCACCTATAGCCCTCGGTTATAACCATTACTTTTTTATCCACATATTTCATAATTGTGGCTATGACCACGGGCACAACTTGTGTCTATATCCCTCTTTTCTAGTTTTATATATAAGAATATTCATCTTTGTTCTTCATCTCTTTTCTTATTTATTTTTCTTATTTTGGTCTACCTAGGGTTGCGTGAGTGATTCCATCTAGTTTAAGGGTGTATGTTACCATGATCGATCTCAGTTTCATTGTGAGCTCCTAGAGTGATAAGGGATTCATTCTCAGATATCTTTCATGGTCTTGTTTTTTTTATTTCTTACTTACTCATCTATATTTTTTTTTAATAGTAAAAATATTATGTGGTGGTGTTCTTTCCATGAACTTCAGACCAACAGAGTTCAAAGCATGTAAATACTTTGTGTTCTTAATCAATATGCATTTTCTTTTTCACTGCATATTTCAATTTGTATCGATTTGGTTCTATTTGTTTGATTTTTATCTTATTTTAAATCACATCCCTAAACCCAATCCCTTGTACACCTCTATTGGGTGAGGTTTAAATCATTTATATCTACCTTTATCCCAATATAAACCCTCTATTTTGGATGCAACAGTAGCATCGATTTCCCCATATGATGGTTCATTTAAGAGAGATAATAGATTCATAACAAATGTGTGTGCATTAAATAAAAAATATATATTATTTTTGAGCCTTTGAGGAACCCAAAACACTAAAATGGATCAACACACAACCTAAAAAATACTATAATAACATTTCAAAGGTTTGAAATAAAAAATTCAGGGTCACTAAGATGTTGTAAAAAACCTAGGTCACTATATATTAGGTGTTCATTCTTATCATTTATTTGGGTTACCATTATTTAGGTTTCCATAATAGGATTAGGTTACTAGGGGAATAAGGTTGATTAAATCCATTATATAGATTATGATAAAGAGTTATTTTCTCAATTATCCAAGAGTCATGTTAGATATGATTAACATTATTGTTTACCTAAATATCTAAGTAGTGAGATAAATGATAAAGTCAACTAAATCTTAGTGAAACTTGTATTTTGGTACACTAATAGATATGATGAAATTTAAAAGGAGTCATAATTTTAGCGGGGGAACATTTAATAAAATTCCTTATTAAATAAAAGTAAAACATGATACTCATCTCATAAAATTTTTTATTATAGATATAATGAATCATCATCAACAAACATAACTTTGAGATAAATATTTTATAAATGAGATAATTAATGTAATAATATTATTATATTGGTATAATACTAAATAATTATTCTTAATAAATAGGAAAATTCTATGTGTTATAGAAATATATTCCTAGGTAACTAAATGTTGAATTTGTTAAAAAAATGAATCTAGATACTTATGAGAAACATAAAATGATTCTCTTAATGTTTTAAAAGAATTATATGAAATTTGACCAAATGGAATTTAGTTTCCACTCATATACTCAATGTGATTGAGGGTACCAATAACTTAGTGAGATTAATGACAACCTTTAAATCTTGGTATAATTGTTGAATTCGTTTAAGAATTATTGTTGAAATGTTCTGAAAATATGAATGAGTTTAAGAATTTTTTGCCTTATTTCCTCAAATTAATGAGGATAAATAAATTGGGAATGAGATTTCTAAGTTCTGATATTGTATAGATAAAAACAATTGGGTAAAAGTGTTGGTCAGATAAGTGTTACACAATGACTTAAGGGGGGTGGATTAAGTACTTGAAATTTTCTTCACTTAAAACCATCCTCCCTTAAGGTATGAAATATTATGATATTATCTTATCATAAATATGAAATTAATCAAAAAACATTAAGATAAATATAGAACATATAATATTTATAGTGGTTCAGGGTATAGAGATCCCCTAGTCCAATCCACCAACACTCTACTCCTTCAGTTTGGTAATTTTCACTTGACTAGTCCTTTTCTTGAGGATTTCCTAGCTGAGTGCAAGAATCTATCACATAGTACAAATATCCAAGATATTTCAATATCGCTCTCCCTTCATAATACTTATCCATAGTCTTAGTACACTTGAACACAATGAGTGCATATATTTACAAAGATGAAAATAAAGATCGATATAGGTCGAACACATAGTTGCAAGTAGCAATTAGTAGGTGAAAAAAAATGTCTAGATAGATATAATATCTTTGAAGAATATCTCTAAATATGTATTGAATGTAAGAGTTGGACTTGTAAAACAACATATATTCTTAAGAATTTATTATGTAGCAGATCAAGGAAATGTGTGTTTTTTTTTAATTATCATCCTCTCCAAATGAATATTCATATTCTTCCTTTTATATCTCCTCTTTTTATTTTGAACTAAGATGTAAGATCCATCATTTATATGGATCTAAAATTCATAAGGAATTTGAATTTTCATTATCGAACAGGGTAGATTTTGAATCAAGACTCGAAATAGAGTTCTAAGAGTTTGAATGTATAAAAATTGTGTTTTGAGATAGGGAATGAGGCTCAGGGGGTATACCAGGTGTTTTGTTGGGTTTTGAAGGCTTCGGGTTAAGTTTTGGGAGTTTTTTAGTTTTCTAGAAAGGGTATAAGGTTTGGTGTGCATGGTTTAGGAGAAACTGTGATACACCCTGATGTACGGGTGGTTTTCAGTTCAATTTGAACCGCGTACGATTGGGTTGCGTGCTTACCACATGGTTAAGAAAAAACTATGCATGGTATAAGGGTAAACTATGCAAGTATTAGGTGGGTATGAGGCATGGAGCATGGGCTACACATGGCTTCAAACAAACCATACACCTTGCTATAGAAGGGAGGCAGGGTTGACAGCACAGTTGGCATATGGTTTGTCAAACTGTGTGGCTTAACTATACAGGGCATGAGTGTTGGATAGTAGGTGTGTGCATAATTGGTGCATGGTTTGGATAATTGTGCAGCCAAACCATGTGAGTGGGTTGTCCTTGGATAGAGATAGCTGCACTATTGGTACGTGGTTTGGAAAACAGTGCGGCCAAACCGTGTGGATGTCCATATTTCATTAAAAAGGGTGAAATGACCAAAATCCCCCCCTAATGTTTTTATCCACTCATCCCCCTTTACTCCCCCATTGGGTTTGCACAAACTAGGGGGTTCCCAAACCCCTTCCTCCTCTTTCTTTGATTTTGTGGGTGTTTTCATGGTGTTTCTTCAGCATTTAAGGGATTTGATTCTAATCTCATCAAATCATGATAAAATTAGCTAGGATGATGGGGATTTTGGTAAATTTGGATATAGAAGATCTGATATGGATTATGCACATCATTATGTGGCATTTCATTAAGGAATTTTCCCAGGAATAGTGTCAGGAGTTCATAGTGAACCTCTTAGGATAATTTTATAAAGTTTTGATAAGAGGATTAGGTGATTTAGATGTGCTCGATTGGGTGTTGAGGAGTTGGGATGAGACTTGTATAGGCCTTGTCAAGGCCTCCATTATTTAGAAATATTTTGGAAAACTTTTTTGATGAGTAAGGTGGTCTAGAGCTTTACCCATAGTCTTATAAATTTATTTGCATGTATATGAAGTATATTCCTTAGATCCCATGCATGATATGATTGATCCATTGATTTAATAAATTGGTTTGGGTTTTAAATTGATCCCATATACTATCCATATATCTTGTTGGATCTGTTGTATGTTTTTAGGTAGGACCTATGGCCACCCATGGGGTGAACTTGTCTTTGAAAAATGGAATTTTTTATGTTGAGTTTTGGTACAAGCTTGTGAGGCCTTTTTGAAATGGTTAAATGGTGTGTTTTGGATTTTGATTTGATTGTGATTTCCAACATGGGATAACTATTTTTTAAGGTGGATGTTGTTTTGAAATGGGGTGTTGACCTCAATATGATTCAACAAGTGGTTTTCAAATGGGTTTTTAATGTTGATTTGAAAAGGATATGTGGTTACCTCTTCGGTGAAAATGTCTTGATGACTCTTTTAAACATTTTTCATGGAAAATGAAGGTCTTGGACCTTGTTTGTATTTTCAAGGAGGAAGACACATTTTTTAAATTGGTGGATTCCAAATGGTTGACAAGGATGATTGTTCTTGTGTTTTATAGTATGTGAAAAATAGTTAGGTTTATTTGATCCATGTGTTGATTTAAGGTTCCTTTGGAACCATGATAAATGTTGTGACTAAGAAAGGAAATGTAAATGGAAAAAAGGGGTGTGTTTAACAGTTAAATGGTTTTAAGAAAATTTGATTAATATGTATTTTAGTAAAGGATAAAATGGTATTAATTGATAATGGAATGTTTGGGGATAGTCAGACATGACGTGTCAAATCCTGATTGGATTCACGGATTGATGCTCCATGTTTGTTGATCCATGACTCATGGTTTTGGGATGTTGTACTGATGCTCCACTCCCTAGTTTTTGGTTGGCCAAACTAATGCTCCAGGCACCCTAGTGCACTGAATTTTTTAGAGGATGGAATGATTCTCCTTACTCTATGGGTATGGACATGATGTTTCATATCAAGGTTGGGATGGCTAAATATGATGTACCAGATCCTGGTTGGATTCATGGACTAATGCTCCACATTTTTTGATCAGTGACCTAATGGATAGGATGGTCATACATGGAGTACCAAATCTCAGTTGAATACTTTGACTGAGGATCCTTGTTTTCCAACTAGTGACCCCTGTGACATATGGATTAGATTTCTAACTTTGGCCAAGGTAGGTTGGATGGAAATGGGTAACATTTGGAACAAATAATAAAAGTGATCAATTGAACATTTTTAAATAATGAACCTATTTTATTTACCTACTGGTCTACGGTTATTCCTTTTCCTACATGCATTGTTTTACTGACTGGTATTTGTGTTAGACATTGTTGGTGGTGGCCTATTAAATTTCACTCACACCCTTCTCAAGCTACCATTTCACTTAGGTAACCGAGAGTCTATCACGTGTTTATTGCAGTTACAGTTTTGGTATGAGGCCCATGTTGAGTATTTTTGGTTGATCAGGATTTCTTGAGTGGTATTAGATGACTAGATGGGTTTGGCTTAGTGAAGTTGTGGAGCCTTTTCATAGTTTATTTTATTTTGGTATGTTATGTAGCTTTCCCAATGGGTGGTTGGTTATATATATGACATGGTCATTTGGGCTCTTATTGAATTTAATTTTATTAAAACATGTTTTAGTTTCAGTATGTTTATTATTCCCACTTACTCAGATGTGTATGATATTTGGTTATTTACTTCTAGTTGTGCACTTTGATATGGGGTTATAGTCTCATAAAAGTTTCACTTTAGACCCCTGATACTAGTCAGTAGCCTCTGTAATATGAGTAGGAATGCTTGAGGTCGTGTGGAGGTATGGCTCGATGCACCGATTTTAGTGGAACTTGGGCCAAAACATTATAAAGTGGTATTAGAGGGGTTTTCTTTCCTATTATTTTACTATTTAAGGTTGGGTAGACTGGAGATATATGAATTTTTCAGAACTTGAGATGGACACCAGGCTAGTGTATCATGAACACCTATTCTAGTAGGAATTCCAAGTTACCACGGGCTATGATTGATATTATGGATTTATGATGTTACGGTTGTATAATATTTTCACTTTAAGCGACGTGCATGTTGTTTATATTTTATGAATTATGATGGATTTTTGGCTCTTGGATCATTGGAAATAAGCCTATGGTTTTCTTTTTACTCTTAACCTACAGAGGAAAGAGGCATCTCATGCATCATGATAGGCATGTAGAATCCACATGTTATAGGCCAGATAGTGTGTTATTTTAGGGATTTCTTTCTGATAGAAGGTTATGTGGATCTACAGTGGGACACTCGGTGGTGAGGGAGTTGGTTTGGTATTCATGGATAGCTTGTGTGGTGACCCTAGTGGGTCATTATGGTATAATTATAGGACCATTGGACCCATTTTGGGTGGTTTTTGTTTAGGATCAGTTGCATTCTTGATTCCTCCAGGGAGCAGTCTAATGTGCATATTCTTGTATTGGATGGGCACCCCATTTGTGGGAATTTGGTTGGTATATGGAACCTTTATGATTTGATACCCTAGAGGAGGGTGTTTTGACTTGATTTTGTCATGTGATGATGATATAGTGGGATATTTGGTTCCTCGTGAGTTTTGGCCTTCTTTGAGTTGACATAGACCCTAGGTGGTTGGACCTAGTAACCTTTTTTACGTGGCTCCAGTTTTGGGAGTTTGTGTTCTTTGTCTTTAGAGGGTGACCCATGAGAGGGTCGTCCAAGTTGTAAGTGTCTTTGGGTACATGAGGAATGTGTGGATGTTTTGGGAAATTTTACAGTGGTGCATGAGGGTTGCAACCTAGTATGAGGTTTATGCACTTTGGATGCCTTTAATTTTGAGAAATAGCACTTGAGTGCTGGTTTTTTAGCCTTTTGGTTGGTTTCTAGAGGGGAAAGATTATTTGGGTTCCTCACTCGAGTGACGGTTGTGCAGGCAGGATGTGCCTGGTGGATTTGAGTTGGACCGGAAGTGTAGTTTTTCTTTGGGTGATGACTGTACATGTGAGATAGACCTGGCATGTTATAGTGTGATACATACGAAGGTGTCGAGTTTTTACCAGGTTGGAAATAATTGGGAGTGTTGATGATTTGGTGGTTCATGTGTTTTATGGGGGAAGGACTAGTTAGGTGTCCAACTTGTTTAGTTCTTAATACATTTACAGAAACATGGTGAGAGTGTAGAAGAACATAGTAGAACTTTTTAATGATGCTCAAGTCTTGAATGTTCATGAAAGTGGTTTTGGTTCAATGAGTTGATTTTGGTTTTGGGAAGCACCCAGGGTTCTCTTCCTTGGGTAATAGGGACATTCAGGAGAGGCATGGCCAGTGGATAGAGCTTATGAGCTGGGTTTATGAAAATATTGACTCGTTAGTGTTGGGATCAAGTTCTTTGATGGGGTCACACAAGAGTGTGTGTGACAGTTAAGTGTTAATGATATGTTAGGGGAATAAGAATGTAGTGATGCATTGTGTTGTTGGGTTATGGATCGAACATTATGGTATCATACATTTGAGATGGTAGAGTTATGTGGGTGGCTGTGAGTAGGGTGATAACCGGTGTGGATGTGATGAGATACTTAAAAGAAGGGAGGCCTGAGGCTTTTAAATGATTTTGATATATCTCTATAGTTATAGGTGACATTAGAAATGGATGGGCTATATTGGTGTTCATCGATGACATCTTAGCATACTCTTAGTCCAGAGATGACCATGCTCAATAACCTGACATCATCCTAAGTACGTTGATAGGTTAATTGATATGCACCTAGCTACCCTAATTTATTTTGGTTGGATATGTGTCCTCTTGAAGGTTGCACTCATGTAGAGGTGTATGTGGAGTCGTATGGTGGGAAGTGTACCATTGAATGTTTATGGTTGAGGTCTTTAGGATAGACTGAATGTAAAATAATTCTATAGGTTATGTTCTCAAATTTTGGTGGAGGGAAATAGTTGATGTTTTATTTGGTTTCTTAGGTGAGGGAAATAAGGACACATTAGATTCTTGGGTTATAATTGGTTGGAGCATAGACTGAAGTGTTTGAGGTTGTTTGGGTGAGTTGTTGATGATGACACTCTTATGGTGGAGAGAGATGTATCGATTAAGGAGATATGGACCTTATGATGGATCGTTCATAGGTGTGTGGAATTGTTCATGGTTTGGCCATGGTGGAATTATGATGCCAGTGAAAAACCTTTGTGGCGCATACTTGAATTCCCTAGGGAATGATAATGAGGAAATAATTGGGATTGATAAATGAGCTAAGGATGGCTTTGTGCTTGAGGTTGTTCTGAAAGTTGATGTGAGGTGCTCTTTTCAAAGGTGCGATAGTAGGGTGTTAAGGATCAATGATGGTTTTGGGCCAGTGGAGAATCTGACTATGGAATCTCAATAGGATTCGGGTACTGACTCCATCAGGTGTGTTCATGTGAATGTATAATGCCTTTGGGCATGCAAAATTGTAACCAAGTGAGAGGATAACAGACTGACAATTGGATCTGGGTGTTTTTTTAGGAAGAGGCAGTCAAGTATAGTCTGAGTAGGGTTAGTTCATAATGTGGGTGTGTAAGGTTTCAAGCTACGTATGGTTTGTCGTTTTGGGAACAACGGGTGCATTTTGGGTTTGAGTTGGACTTTATAGGAAAAATATTGTATGTTCTTAGTTCGTGTATGGATGGAGAGTATGAATCTACTTCAGTTGGTTTTCAATTATGAAGATGGGTATTGATGATGATTGATGTTCTCGTGGGTGTTAGCGTCATGGTAAGTTGAGAAATTTGTCGAGCACTTGGTGGGAGTGAAAGTTAAGGTTTTGTTGGGCTTTTATGATGACAAGTGTGTTAAGTATCGAAGGTTAGTGGTTATAATCTGAATCTTATAGTAGGGAGAACCATAGATCGATGACTGATTGGGTGATTTTGTAATCAATGTTTCTATTGTATGGGATCGGGTAAGTTCCATCATTGTAACGCCCCGACCCCAGCTACCCAGAGTCGGTGCGTTACTTCGTAACATTGGCATGATCACAAAAGATCAAGTCTCGAAAGACCGATTAGTTTAGTAGCCTTGGAAACACTAGATACATTCATAAAATGTTACATTACATCACAAAGTGAAAAACTATAATAACATAGTCTCCATAGTCCACACTTCTATCCTCTTCGGACTATCCCTGCAGGTCATTCATAAAATACTTCTTCACATCCTGGAAAACATTAAAACATTGAAAGGGGTGAGCTCAGATGCTCAGTAAGGATAACGATATTGCGGAAGCTTTCATAAATAAACATAAAAATTTAAGGCAATGTATAACTAAAACAAAAGCCTTTTAAACTTGAACATCAACATAATATGGAAAAAGTAAAATGAGATAATGCCATTCACTTCTTCACATGGATATTCTACTGGTCGAATAATCACATGCAATATCAATAACCACTTTCATAGTGAGGGAATGTATAATGCCAGACATTCTGAAACATTTTGTCAAGGCCTCGGCCAAGACGTCTAAAATGATTAAGGCCTCGGCCAAAACCATAAATCAATTTGGGAAAGTGCCTCGGCCAATTCCACATCTAGTTGTCTCATGAGACCTACCGATGCATCGAGGAGCTATAGCGGGCTCCACCCGTCACTTATTAAGTCCAATACATTCCTCATATGAACAGGTTTAAACATCTCATAAACCATAACATAATCGTATCACATAAAACATGCATAAAGGAAACATAACATTTCCACATTTCAATCACAAGATATCAATACAACACATTGATATAATAAAAACGCTTTCAAAACCATTTTCAATACCAAAATAAAAGAAAAGTAAAACATGGTATTTATTTTTCTTTTAAAAAAGAAGGTATGGCTTGTAGAGGAAGCCGAAACTCAAATAACGGTCACAACGGCGGAGAAGTCGTTGTCGCCGCATACGTACGACAAAAACATTCCCTTTTGTCGTTTAGTAAACGCTTCGTATAAAAAATATTCCTTTTGAATAAACGTAAAAGTCAAAGGGTTTTATACACTGTATAAAAGAAAGTTGTGTATAAAATAAAATATGCCTCAATGAAAGGAGATTGAGACGAAGTCCCTTACAAAGATCATTTTTAAAATAAAATAGATATATTATGTGTATTCACTATAGGTACACATAAAGAAAGTAAAAATACAAAATAAGACATAATAATATCATGACATAATTTGAAAGTAGGAGATTAACCCAAAGAATGGAAGTTGGGTTAAGAAGTTCCCTTACCTCATGTCTGACTTGACTCAACCGTTCTTTAACCTCCTGAATAATAAACTAGAGTTAATATATACCTTATTAAGAACCATTTTCAATTTCATTATCCTTATTATATTACTTATTACAATGATATGAACATTATGTAATTATTTAAGTTAATAACGGTCGTTTTGTCGATCTTTGGTACTTGAGTCAACAATAAACTTCTTATAATTACAAGTTGTTTATGTGGTAGAATATCCATTATCTCCAGAATTATATTCATGATTTAGATGTCATATATATCTTATATATCCAGTATATACATTCATTTATAATATTACGTAACATTTAGAGGTAAGAAATGAAATGCACCGTTCATGGAGACGGTAAGCCGTACGTACGCATGAACGCTACTTTCATTTAAATTTCATAGTTAATGGAATTAAATCATAATGATATAAATGTATAATATAATTCCAGTATAATATAGTGTATAATACCATTTACTCCATCCTTTATACATCCCACATATGGCATTAACGATTCAAATCACTTTGAGGGGGCGGTAGTCCGCACTTCCTAAAATGAAATTATCGCGTTTTACCCATAATGGAAATCATAAAGTATGCCATAAATGAGAAATACATAAGCATAAGTAAAACATAAACATATTATATATCATATATAAAAATAGTGACATCTTAATGGCCACCTTTGAAGGTTTTATATGAGTGTTGAACAATCATCGTTTCGTGAGGCAGAAATTCGCCATCCACAGAAACCGTATGTTCTTTAACCATTAGATGTAGGTGTGTGTAAGTGTATCTCGAATCCTTCTTATAACAACATCCTAGTATATTTAGGATACTGGTGTTGTTACAAAAGAAATGAATAAAAAGAGTTTATGGGGTTGGAGAAGAAAAATAAAACAAAACAACATTAGAGAAGACATTACCTCAAAATCGGGTAACTCTTTTTGATTTGAGCCAAAGGCTTCCTTGGGAAGCGTTCTGCCCAAAGGGAGGCTTCTAGGAGTAATAGGGGGAAGTTGGGAGAGTATTTGGGAAGAGGTTGGCCGAGCCAAATGGCTTGAAAGTGTAAATGAGGTGGGAGAGGTGGGGGCCTTTTATAAGTGGAGAGGAGGGGCACTTTTGGAAAGTAATGAAATGTTATTCTATTATACAATGTTTTTAGGATTCTAAAGGTCCCACACTTGTATAATTCGAGTATAAGGTGATAAGGGTTCTAAATCTCCTCATAAAATAGGCTTTTGACAAGTGTAGGCCTTGGATTTTACATTATCTCCTCATTTTATTTAAATCGTTAAATAATGAGGTCATCGCTGCATCATCATGATGTCATAAATAATTTAATTTATTTAATGTCTAAAAATTATAAACAAAATACTATGATGTAGGAAATCTTTTTAGCTTTCTAATGAATATTTATAATCAAAATTTGGACTTGTGTAACCCCACTTAAAAACTGTTTTAGTAAAACAACTCATGTTTGTGTCAATTTAATTTTAACATTAAATAAATATATATTAATGTCATTTTCCAACTAAAGTGGCTCCATGGGGTCCCCAATTTGACCCATGGGTTTTCTTGGTCGGCCATGACTCATCCAATAGGAGTAGTACAAGTGTCAAGCTCATATCATATTATTAAAACATTGTTTTTACCTTAAACTACACTAATTACCTCTAATCGCGATTAAGAACTTAAAAGTTACTATTCACCAAAAAATTATTTTAATCTCATTGAACCACATTTTACTTCTTAATGACAACCATGTATGTTGGATTTTTTAAAATCAAATCGCAAAAGTGGTAATATTTCATTTTAACGAAAAATCAGTTTTTAACAACCACTTAGTGGTTTCACTATTCATCAAAAATTGAAGTTTTTCAGAATAAGGCCAAAATTTCACCCTAAGCTATAATTGATATTCCGAATTCAAAAATGATGTATATTTTACAAAATTCCAAACATATAAGTTGCATTAATTAATTTTATAATTAATTCCCGTTGTTACAACAAATAGCGTGTTTTTAAGAAACAATTTATATCAAAAGATTGGCAATTGTTTATGTCCAATTTCAATGTTAAATTAATTCTAATGACCACCATTAGATAAAATGGTAAAAATATATTCTAATTATACTTTAAAACCACTAAATAGTATAATTTATCACTATAAATTATTTTTATTAAAAAAGTTGTTTTTAAGTATTTTTCACTATTCATTAAAAATAGAAGTTCTCAGAAAAATACCAAAAATTCAACATAGGCTAATTTCGATATTCCGAATCCAAAAATGAAGTCCATTTTGTAAATAAAATTTATAAAATTTAAAAAAGTAGGTATTACTATTCACAACGGCTAGTTTAATTCGTTGTGGTGTGTGTTAGAGCTCGAGGTTGCGTACAACACACGCTGCTCTTTTATTCAAAGAGGAGCGTACCATGGAAGCTTGGGGTGTTACATTCTCCCCTCCTTCAATAAATTGCGTCCTCGCAATTTGATATTTTTCTTTGAAAATAAAAGGTTGAAAATAGAAAATACCTTTGTGGAAAACTCACATCGGAAATAAGATTAATAAAATTTATCCTTAATAAGAGGGAAAGGGAAATGAAAAAGTCACCACCCAATTATGATCTCGATTAGGAGAACATTGGTGGAAATTAGAGACATATAATTGGAGGAAAAATGTAAATATTTGTAGGGAGTGATTGAGGTCATCAATCACAATCAACTGTCAAATTGAGGGCCTCAAAGCCTTCAATCTATGTTGATTTAAAATATCATCAGTTCAACAAGACATAAGGTATTAGGATAACACATTTTTTGTTTTAATATCCCTTTACTAAAGTTTAAGAATTAATTTATTCATTGAATAAGAGATAGTTATATATATATATCTTGACAATTAGAGTTTCAACCTTCAACTCATCATTCACTCAAAAAGATAATAGAACTCAAAAATATTATACTTATCCTAATTGTATAAGGTTCCAAATGTTAACACATACCATTTAGATTAGTAAAATTATTTTGTAATAACCAGGGACTTCCTGTAGGCTAGTGGTAGGAAATAAAGGCCTGTCGCACTATGATTGTGGGTTCGATTCCTGCAGCTTTGTCCGACGCGACGGGTTATGCCCACCCTGCAGGTTGTCCTTTTCCTAAAACTAGAGTATCATAATATTCCAAAAATAATCTTCATAAATTTTTTAACCTTAGACAATACTATCCAAAGATCAACTTAATCCACTCCAACCTTTATAGTTATCCAAAATACCTCTGTCCAGAATTTCTCTAAAAGTTCTCTTAATTCCAAAATCAATTTATCAGATTCCCTAAACAAAGTAAAGTTTCTCTTATTGTCACATACTAAAAATATAATTACCTTCATCATATTAAAACCTTACTCAAATAAAAAAGTACTGCAGTACAATCCTTATATATATATCACATTATTCTTGTAACCAGAATAAAATCCTTGAGTCCAAAATCACCAATACATTAATTATTCCGCTTCAACTGTAGTCACAGCATAAGATTGGCCTTGATCCCTTGGCATTTTCTGAGGTAAGTTTCCTTGACGCTTAGGACATTCATTTGCATAATTCCCCATTTCCCTACAATTGTAGCATTCAACTTTGACAGCCTCTTTCTTTCCCTTGCAATCACGAGCCTGGTGACCCTTTTCTCCACATTTATAACAAACTCCCATTCCCTTCAGGAAAATTCCAAGGTGTTTCTTCCCACAGTTATCACATATTGGAAAATTCTTCTTTTCCCTCGTCCCTTTATCCATCATTCTCTCTTCCATCCTTTTCTTCTCTTTCATCCCTTCAAATCCATAAGACTCAAAGAATTCTCTACTTATCTTATTAACACATGATACTATTTCTTCATATGTTGATAACACATGGGAGAATATTTCCCTTCTAAATGTTGGCTTAATACCATGAAAGATATGATCCTTCTTACTCTTTGGATCATACGTATTGATGGAGTTCACATTCCTTCTACTGGGCGCCATTTCTATACAATGCCATAAACTAGATTAGTTTATGAATCAAAATACATAATTCCATACTTATAAAATACTTAACATAAATTGAACTATTTATCGATATAATCCATAATCATAAAAAGGTTTTCTTTGAGGAAGTATATACTCATAACCCTTCATAGTGGTTTATAAAGAAAATGAGAATTATCCAAAGCATATCCCCCGGGAGTGTCGTAACCAAGAGTGCAGCAAGGCCCGTTGTCGTGCACCAGTTCCCGTTCGAGTCTAGCTCAAAGCGGTGTTTTCGGGTTTTACCCCTAGGTACATCTGTGCCAGAGCTGCCTCTACTTGCTCGTATCCAGACAGGGACGTATTTCTCGGAAAACTCACAAAATCTCTATAATACCAAAATTATAGGAAGTTCTTCTATACTAATCCTTAAATTCTATCTTTGGGCTATGTGCTCTAATCAGAGTTTATCTAAATCTAGCTTCCAAGGTTAGTACTAAACTGCCTCTGATACCAACTGTAACGCCCCGACCCCAGCTACCCAGAGTCGGTGCGTTACTTCGTAACATTGGCATGATCACAAAAGATCAAGTCTAGAAAGACCGATTAGTTTAGTAGCCTTGGAAACACTAGATACATTCATAAAATGTTACATTACATCACAAAGTGAAAAACTATAATAACATAGTCTCCATAGTCCACACTTCTATCCTCTTCGGACTATCCCTGCAGGTCATTCATAAAATACTTCTTCACATCCTGGAAAACATTAAAACATTGAAAGGGGTGAGCTCAGATGCTCAGTAAGGATAACGATATTGCGGAAGCTTTCATAAATAAACATAAAAATTTAAGGCAATGTATAACTAAAACAAAAGCCTTTTAAACTTGAACATCAACATAATATGGAAAAAGTAAAAATGAGATAATTCCATTCACTTCTTCACATGGATATTCTACTGGTCGAATAATCACATGCAATATCAATAACCACTTTCATAGTGAGGGAATGTATAATGCCATACATTCTGAAACATTTTGTCAAGGCCTCGGCCAAGACGTCTAAAATGATTAAGGCCTCGGCCAAAACCATAAATCAAATTGGGAAAGGGCCTCGGCCAATTCCACATCTAGTTGTCTCATGAGACCTACCGATGCATCGAGGAGCTATAGCGGGCTCCACCTGTCACTTATTAAGTCCAATACATTCCTCATATGAACAGGTTTAAACATCTCATAAACCATAACATAATCGTATCACATAAAACATGCATAAAGGAAACATAACATTTCCACATTTCAATCACAAGATATCAATACAACACATTGATATAATAAAAACGCTTTCAAAATTATTTTCAATACCAAAATAAAATAAAAGTAAAACATGGTATTTATTTTTCTTTTAAAAAGAAGGTATGGCTTGTAGAGGAAGCCGAAACTCAAATAACGGTCACGACGGCGGAGAAGTCGTTGTCGCCACATACGTACGACAAAAACATTCCCTTTTGTCGTTTAGTAAACGCTTCGTAAAAAAAATATTCCTTTTGAATAAACGTAAAAGTCAAAGGGTTTTATACACTGTATAAAAGAAAGTTGTGTATAAAATAAAATATGCCTCAATGAAAGGAGATTGAGACGAAGTCCCTTACAAAGATCATTTTTAAAATAAAATAGATATATTATGTGTATTCACTATAGGTACACATAAAGAAAGTAAAAATACAAAATAATACATAATAATATCATGACATAATTTGAAAGTAGGAGATTAACCCAAAGAATGGAAGTTGGGTTAAGAAGTTCCCTTACCTCGTGTCTGACTTGACTCAACCGTTCTTTAACCTCCTGAATAATAAACTAGAGTTAATATATACCTTATTAAGAACCATTTTCAATTTCATTATCCTTATTATATTACTTATTACAATGATATGAACTTTATGTAATTATTTAAGTTAATAACGGTCGTTTTGTCGATCTTTGGTACTTGAGTCAACAATAAACTTCTTATAATTACAAGTTGTTTATGTGGTAGAATATCCATTATCTCCAGAATTATATTCATGATTTAGATGTCATATATATCTTATATATCCATTATATACATTCATTTATAATATTACGTAACATTTAGAGGTAAGAAATGAAATGCACCGTTCATGGAGACGGTAAGCCGTACGTACGCATGAACGCTACTTTCATTTCAATTTCATATTTAATGGAATTAAATCATAATGATATAAATGTATAATATAATTCCAGTATAATGTAGTGTATAATACCATTTACTCCATCCTTTATACATCCCACATATGGCATTAACGATTCAAATCACTTTGAGGGGGCGGTAGTCCGCACTTCCTAAAATGAAATTATCGCGTTTTACCCATAATGGAAATCATAAAGTATGCCATAAATGAGAAATACAGAAGCATAAGTAAAACATAAACATATTATATATCATATATAAAAATAGTTACATCTTAATGGCCACCTTTGAAGGTGTCATATGAGTGTTGAACAATCATCGTTTCGTGAGGCAGAAATTCGCCATCCACAGAAACCGTATGTTCTTTAACCATTAGATGTAGGTGTGTGTAAGTGTATCTCTAATCCTTCTTATAACAACATCCTAGTATATTGAGGATACTGGTGTTGTTACAAAAGAAATGAATAAAAAGAGTTTATGGGGTTGGAGAAGAAAAATAAAACAAAACAACATTAGAGAAGACATTACCTCAAAATCGGGTAACTCTTTTTGATTTGAGCCAAAGGCTTCCTTGGGAAGTGTTCTTCCAAAAGGTAGGCTTCTAGGAGTAATAGGGGGAATTTGGGAGAGTATTTGGGCAGAGTTTGGCCGAGCCAAATGGCTTGAAAGTGTAAATGAGGTGGGAGAGGTGGGGGCCTTTTATAAGTGGAGAGGAGGGGCACTTTTGGAAAGTAATGAAATTTTATTCTATTATACAATGGTTTTCGGATTCTAAAGGTCCCACACTTGTATAATTCGAGGCTAAGGTGATAAGGGTTCTAAATCTCCTCCTCAAATAGGCTTTTGACAAGTGTAAGCCTTGGATTTTACATTATCTTCTCATTTTATTTAAATCGTTAAATAATGAGGTCATCGCTGCATCATCATGATGTCATAAATAATTTAATTTATTTAATGTTTAAAAATTATAAAAAAAATACTATGATGTAGGAAATATTTTTATCTTTCTAATGAATATTTATAATCAAAATTTGGACTTGTGTAACCCCACTTAAAAACTGTTTTAGTAAAACAACTCATGTTTGTGTCAATTTAATTTTAACATTAAATAAATATATATTAATGTCATTTTCCAACTAAAGTGGCTTCATGGGGTCCCCAAGTTGACCCATGGGTTGTCTTGGTCGGCCATGACTCATCCAATAGGAGTAGGACAAGTTTCAAACTCATATCATATTATTAAAACATTGTTTTTACCTTAAACTACACTAATTACCTCTAATCGCGATTAAGAACTTAAAAGTTACTATTCACCAAAAAATTATTTTAATCTCATTGAACCACATTTTACTTCTTAATGACAACCATGTATGTTGGATTTTTGAAAATCAAATCACAAAAGTGGTAATATTTCATTTTAACGAAAAATCAGTTTTTAACAACCACTTAGTGGTTTCACTATTCATCAAAAATTGAAGTTTTTCAGAATAAGGCCAAAATTTCACCCTAAGCTATAATTGATATTCCGAATTCAAAAATGATGTATATTTTACAAAATTCCAAACATATAAGTTGCATTAATTAATTTTATAATTAATTCCCGTTGTTACAACAAATAGCGTGTTTTTAAGAAACAATTTATATCAAAAGATTGGCAATTGTTTATGTCCAATTTCAATGTTAAATTAATTCTAATGACCACCATTAGATAAAATGGTAAAAATATATTCTAATTATACTTTAAAACCACTAAATAGTATAATTTATCACTATAAATTATTTTGATTAAAAAAGTTGTTTTTAAGTATTTTTCACTATTCATAAAAAATAGAAGTTCTCAGAAAAATACCAAAAATTCAACATAGGCTAATTTCGATATTCCGAATCCAAAAATGAAGTCCATTTTGTAAATAAAATTTCGAAAATTTAAAAAAGTAGGTATTACTATTCACAACGGCTAGTTTAATTCGTTGTGGTGTGTGTTAGAGCTCGAGGTTGCGTACAACACACGCTGCTCTTTTATTCAAAGAGGAGCGTACCATGGAAGCTTGGGGTGTTACATTCTCCCCTCCTTCAATAAATTGCGTCCTCGCAATTTGATATTTTTCTTTGAAAATAAAAGGTTGAAAATAGAAAATACCTTTGTGGAAAACCCACATCGGAAATAAGATTAATAAAATTTAGCCTTAATAAGAGGGAAAGGGAAATGAAAAAGTCACCACCCAATTATGATCTTGATTAGGAGAACATTGGTGGCAATTAGAGACATATAATTGGAGGAAAAACGTAAATATTTGTAGGGAGTGATTGAGGTCATCAATCACAATCAACTGTCAAATTGAGGGCCTCAAAGCCTTCAATCTATGTTGATTTAAAATATCATCAGTTCAACAAGACATAAGGTATTAGGATAACACATTTTTTTGTTTTAATATCCCTTTACTAAAGTTAAGAATTAATTTATTCATTGAATAAGAGATAGTTATATATATATATCTTGACAATTAGAGTTTCAACCTTCAACTCATCATTCACTCAAAAAGAAAATAGAACTCAAAAATATTATACTTATCCTAATTGTATAAGGTTCCAAATGTTAACACATACCATTTAGATTAGTAAAATTATTTTGTAATAACCAGGGACTTCCTGTAGACTAGTGGTAGGAAATAAAGGCATGTCGCACCATGATTGTGGGTTCGATTCCTGCAGCTTTGTCCGACGCTACGGGTTATGCCCACCCTGCAGGTTGTCCTTTTCCTAAAACTAGAGTATCATAATATTCCAAAAATAATCTTTATAAATTTTTTAACCTTAGACAATACTATCCAAAGATCAACTTAATCCACTCCAACCTTTATAGTTATCCAAAATACCTCTGTCCAGACTTTCTCTAAAAGGTCTCTTAATTCCAAAATCAATTTATCAGATTCCCCAAACAAAGTAAAGTTTCTCTTATTGTCACATACTAAAAATATAATTACCTTCATCATATTAAAACCTTACTCAAATAAACAAGTACTGCAGTACAATCCTTATATATATATCACATTATTCTTATAACCAGAATAAAATCCTTGAGTCCAAAATCACCAATACATTAATTATTCCGCTTCAACTGTAGTCACAGCATAAGATTGGCCTTGATCCCTTGGCATTTTCTGAGGTAAGTTTTCTTGACTCTTAGGACATTCATTTTCATAATGCCCCATTTCCCTACAATTGTAGCATTCAACTTTGACAGCCTCTTTCTTTCCCTTGCAATCACGAGCCTGGTGACCCTTTTCTCCACATTTATAACAAACTCCCATTCCCTTCAGGAAAATTCCAAGGTGTTTCTTCCCACAGTTATCACATATTGGAAAATTCTTCTTTTCCCTCGTCCCTTTATCCATCATTCTCTCTTCCATCCTTTTCTTCTCTTTCATCCCTTCAAATCCATAAGACTCAGAGAATTCTCTACTTATCTTATTAACACATGATACTATTTCTTCATATGTTGATAACACATGGGAGAATATTTCCCTTCTAAATGTTGGCTTAATACCATGAAAGATATGATCCTTCTTACTCTTTGGATCATACGTATTGATGGAGTTCACATTCCTTCTACTGGGCGCCATTTCTATACAATTCCATAAACTAGATTAGTTTATGAATCAAAATACATAATTCCATACTTATAAAATACTTAACATAAATTGAAATATTTATCGATATAATCCATAATCATAAAAAGGTTTTCTTTGAGGAAGTATATACTCATAACCCTTCATAGTGGTTTATAAAGAAAATGAGAATTATCCAAAGCATATCCCCCGGGAGTGTCGTAACCAAGAGTGCAGCAAGGCCCGTTATCGTGCACCAGTTCCCGTTCGAGTCTAGCTCAAAGCGGTGTTTTCGGGTTTTACCCCTAGGTACATCTGTGCCAGAGCCGCCTCTACTTGCTCGTATCCAGACAGGGACGTATTTCTCGGAAAACTCACAAAATCTCTATAATACCAAAATTATAGGAAGTTCTTCTATACTAATCCATAAAGTCTATCTTTGGGCTATGTGCTCTAATCAGAGTTTATCTAAATCTAGCTTCCAAGGTTAGTACTAAACTGCCTCTGATACCAACTATAACGCCCCGACCCCAGCTACCCAGAGTTGGTGCGTTACTTCGTAACATTGGCATGATCACAAAAGATCAAGTCTCGAAAGACCGATTAGTTTAGTAGCCTTAGAAACACTAGATACATTCATAAAATGTTACATTACATCACAAAGTGAAAAACTATAATAACATAGTCTCCATAGTCCACACTTCTATCCTCTTCGGACTATCCCTACAGGTCATTCATAAAATACTTCTTCACATCCTGGAAAACATTAAAACATTGAAAGGGGTGAGCTCAGATGCTCAGTAAGGATAACGATATTGCGGAAGCTTTCATAAATAAACATAAAAATTTAAGGCAATGTATAACTAAAACAAAAGCCTTTTAAACTTGAACATCAACATAATATGGCAAAAGTAAAATGAGATAATGCCATTCACTTCTTCACATAGATATTCTACTGGTCGAATAATCACATGCAATATCAATAACCACTTTCATAGTGAGGGAATGTATAATGCCAGACATTCTGAAACATTTTGTCAAGGCCTCGGCCAAGACGTCTAAAATGATTAAGGCCTCGGCCAAAACCATAAATCAAATTGGGAAAGGGCCTCGGCCAATTCCACATCTAGTTGTCTCATGAGACCTACCGATGCATCGAGGAGCTATAGCGGGCTCCACCCGTCACTTATTAAGTCCAATACATTCCTCATATGAACAGGTTTAAACATCTCATAAATCATAACATAATCGTATCACATAAAACATGCATAAAGGAAACATAACATTTCCACATTTCAATCACAAGATATCAATACAACACATTGATATAATAAAAACACTTTCAAAACCATTTTCAATACCAAAATAAAAGAAAAGTAAAACATGGTATTTATTTTTCTTTTAAAAAGAAGGTATGGCTTGTAGAGGAAGCCGAAACTCAAATAACGGTCACGACGGCGGAGAAGTCGTTGTCGCCGCATACGTACGACAAAAACATTCCATTTTGTCGTTTAGTAAACGCTTCGTATAAAAAATATTCCTTTTGAATAAACGTAAAAGTCAAAGGGTTTTATACACTGTATAAAAGAAAGTTGTGTATAAAATAAAATATGCCTCAATGAAAGGAGATTGAGACGAAGTCCCTTACAAAGATCATTTTTAAAATAAAATAGATATATTATGTGTATTCACTATAGGTACACATAAAGAAAGTAAAAATACAAAATAAGACATAATAATATCATGACATAATTTGAAAGTAGGAGATTAACCCAAAGAATGGAAGTTGGGTTAAGAAGTTCCCTTACCTCGTGTCTGACTTGACTCAACCGTTCTTTAACCTCCTGAATAATAAACTCGAGTTAATATATACCTTATTAAGAACCATTTTCAATTTCATTATCCTTATTATATTACTTATTACAATGATATGAACATTATGTAATTATTTAAGTTAATAACGGTCGTTTTGTCGATCTTTGGTACTTGAGTCAACAATAAACTTCTTATAATTACAAGTTGTTTATGTGGTAGAATATCCATTATCTCCAGAATTATATTCATGATTTAGATGTCATATATATCTTATATATCCAGTATATACATTCATTTATAATATTACGTAACATTTAGAGGTAAGAAATGAAATGCACCGTTCATGGAGACGGTAAGCCGTACGTACGCATGAACGCTACTTTCATTTCAATTTCATATTTAATGGAATGAAATCATAATGATATAAATGTATAATATAATTCCAGTATAATATAGTTTATAATACCATTTACTCCATCCTTTATACATCCCACATATGGCATTAACGATTCAAATCACTTTGAGGGGGGCGGTAGTCCGCACTTCCTAAAATGAAATTATCGCGTTTTACCCATAATGGAAATCATAAAGTATGCCATAAATGAGAAATACAGAAGCATAAGTAAAACATAAACATATTATATATCATATATAAAAATAGTGAAATCTTAATGGCCACCTTTGAAGGTGTTATATGAGTGTTGAACAATCATCGTTTCGTGAGGCAGAAATTCGCCATCCACAGAAACCGTATGTTCTTTAACCATTAGATGTAGGTGTGTGTAAGTGTATCTCGAATACTTCTTATAACAACATCCTAGTATATTTAGGATACTGGTGTTGTTACAAAAGAAATGAATAAAAAGATTTTATGGGGTTGGAGAAGAAAAATAAAACAAAACAACATTAGAGAAGACATTACCTCAAAATCGGGTAACTCTTTTTGATTTGAGCCAAAGGCTTCCTTGGGAAGCGTTCTGCCCAAAGGTAGGCTTCTAGGAGTAATAGGGGGAAGTTGGGAGAGTATTTGGGAAGAGGTTGGCCGAGCCAAATGGCTTGAAAGTGTAAATGAGGTGGGAGAGGTGGGGGCCTTTTATAAGTGGAGAGGAGGGGCACTTTTGGAAAGTAATGAAATGTTATTCTATTATACAATGGTTTTCGGATTCTAAAGGTCCCACACTTGTATAATTAGAGTATAAGGTGATAAGGGTTCTAAATATCCTCATAAAATAGGCTTTTGACAAGTGTAAGCCTTGGATTTTACATTATCTTCTCATTTTATTTAAATCGTTAAATAATGAGGTCATCGCTGCATCATCATTATGTAATAAATAATTTAATTTATTTAATGTTTAAAAATTATAAAAAAAATACTATGATGTAGGAAATCGTTTTAGCTTTCTAATGAATATTTATAATCAAAATTTGGACTTGTGTAACCCCACTTAAAAACTGTTTTAGTAAAACAACTCATGTTTGTGTCAATTTAATTTTAACATTAAATAAATATATATTAATGTCATTTTCCAACTAAAGTGGCTCCATGGGGTCCCCAAGTTGACCCATGGGTTGTCTTGGTCGGCCATGACTCATCCAATAGGAGTAGGACAAGTGTCAAGCTCATATCATATTATTAAAACATTGTTTTTACCTTAAACTACACTAATTACCTCTAATCGCGATTAAGAACTTAAAAGTTACTATTCACCAAAAAATTGTTTTAATCTCATTGAACCACATTTTACTTCTTAATGACAACCATGTATGTTGGATTTTTGAAAATCAAATCACAAAAGTGGTAATATTTCATTTTAACGAAAAATCAGTTTTTAACAACCACTTAGTGGTTTCACTATTCATCAAAAATTGAAGTTTTTCAGAATAAGGCCAAAATTTCACCCTAAGCTATAATTGATATTCCGAATTCAAAAATGATGTCTATTTTAAAAAATTCCAAACATATAAGTTGCATTAATTAATTTTATAATTAATTCTCGTTGTTACAACAAATAGCGTGTTTTTAAGAAACAATTTATATCAAAAGATTGGCAATTGTTTATGTCCAATTTCAATGTTAAATTAATTCTAATGACCACCATTAGATAAAATGGTAAAAATATATTCTAATTATACTTTAAAACCACTAAATAGTATAATTTATCACTATAAATTATTTTGATTAAAAAAGTTGTTTTTAAGTATTTTTCACTATTCATAAAAAATAGAAGTTCTCAGAAAAATACCAAAAATTCAACATAGGCTAATTTCGATATTCCGAATCCAAAAATGAAGTCCATTTTGTAAATAAAATTTATAAAATTTAAAAAAGTAGGTATTACTATTCACAACGGCTAGTTTAATTCGTTGTGGTGTGTGTTAGAGCTCGAGGTTGCGTACAACACACGCTGCTCTTTTATTCAAAGAGGAGCGTACCATGGAAGCTTGGGGTGTTACAATTATGGTGTTTCGGTTTTGGTAATGAATGTTAGCTCGGAGTCTTGGCCGGTTGAGGTCCTTGAGCTGGAGGTCATTTCTTGGTAGTGTTTCACGCTATTGGAAGCTGAATGAGGCTATTAGATAAAATATGGTGACCAAAATAGGTTGGGTGGTATATATAGTTGATCACTTAGTATTCTTTATAATGATAAAAGTTATGGTGTGGAGGTTTTAAGATCCTACATTTGGATGGGTCAAAAATTTATAAGAAATTTGAATTTTCATTACTAGATGGGGTGAATTTTGAATCAAGTCTCAAAATGAAATTATGAGAGTTTAAATGTCTCAAAATGGTGTTTTGAGATGGGTAATGAGGCTCGAGAGGTATTATAGGTGTTTGGTTGTGTTTTAAAGGCTTTGGGTTAAGTTTTGTGAGTTTTTGAGTTTTCTGGAAAGGGTACATATTTTGGTGTGCATGGTTTAGGAGAAACTATGATACACCCTAATACAAAGGTGGTTTTCAGTTCAATTTAAATAGCACATAGTTGGGTGGCACAGGTATTGTATGGTTAATGAAAAATAATGCATGGTCCAAGGGGAAACCATGTGAGGGTGAGGAGGGTATAAGGTATAGCGCACATGTTGTGCATGGTTTCAAATAAATCGTGCACGTTGATGTAGAAGGGAGTAAGTGTTGACAACCTAGTTGGCATATGGATTGTCAAAATATGTGGCCTAACTGTGTGGGTAATGGGTGTTGGATAGTAGGGGTGCGTATTATTAACACATAGTTTTTTCAACTGTTCATCTAAACTATGTGAGTGGGTTGTCCTTGGACAGAGCTAACCACATAGTTGGTGCACAGTTTGGAAAACTGTGCATCCAAACTGTGTGTCTACCAACATTTCATTAAAAGGGGGAAAATTACCAAAATTCCCCCTTGGTTTTTTAGTAACTCCTCCCCCTTTTCTCCCCCATTGGGTGTGTATGAACCAGGGGGTTCCCAAACACATTCCTCCTCCTCCTTCCTTCGATTTTGGGGGTGATTTCATGGGGTTTTTTCAACATTTAAGGGATTTGATTATTATTCCATCGGAGCATGGTGGAATCAGCCAAGGATGATGGGGCTTTTGGTTGGATTGGGTGTAGGAGATCCCGAGATGGATTTTGCATGTTGTTTCATGGAATTTTTTTAAGTGCTCTACCCAGGAATAGTGTTGGGAATTTGTAGTGAACCTCTCATATCAGTTTCATGGAGTTTCAATTGGAGACTTGGGTGATTGAGATGAGCTTGGTTGGGTGTCGAGGAGTTGGGATGAGACTTGGACATGTCTTGGCAAGGCTTTTATGCTATGAAAATGTTTTGAAAATATTTTTTGATGAGGTAGGTGGTCTAGATCTTTACCCATAGTCTTGTTGATTTATTTTCATGTGTATGTGGTATATTCCTTAGAGCCCATGCATGATATTCTTGCTCCATTCATTTGAGAAATAGGTTTGGGTTTTAAATTGATACCATGGACCTTTCACAAATCCAATTGGATCCATTAGATGCTGTGAGACCGGACCTACGAACACCCATGGGGTGAACCTGTCTTTGAAAAATGGAATGTTTTAGTGTTGAGTTTCAGTACAAGCTTGTGAGGCCTTTTTGAAATGGTTAAATGGTTTGTTTTGTATTTTAATTCAATTGTTCTTTCCAACATGGCATAACTATTTTTTAAGGTGGATATTTTTTTGAAATGGGGTGTTGACCTCAAAATTATTTAACAAGTGGTTTTAAAATGGGTTTCTAATGTTGATTTGAAATGGGTGTGTAGTGACCACTTCAATGAAAATGTATTGATGACTCTTTTAACCAGATTTCATATAAAATGAAGATCTTGGACCTTGTTTTTATTTTTAAAGAGGAATAACCATGTTTTAAAGGGTTTTATTCCAAGTGGTTGAAAAGGATGATTGTTCTTGTATTTTATAGCATGTGAAAAATGGTTAGGTTTATTTAATCCATGTGTTGATTTATGGGTCCTTTGGGACCATGATAAATGTTGTGATTAAAAAAGGTAATGGAAATAGAAAAAAGGGTTTGTTTAATGGTTAAATAGTTTGAAGAACATTTAATGAATATGTATTTGGTGAAAGTATGAAGGTATTAATTGACAATGGAATGTTTGGTGATGGATGAACATGACGTGTAAAATCCCAGTTGGATTTATGTACTGATGCTCCATTTTTGTCAACCTGTGACAAATGGTTTTTGGGATGTTGGATTGACACTCCACTCCTTGGTTTGGGGTGGACCAGACTGATGCTCTAGGTTCCCTGGTGCATTGTAGTTTTTGTAGGATGGACTGATGCTCTTGAATCTAAGGGTATGGACATGGTATTTTATATCAAGGTTGGGATGGCTGAACATGATGTATCTAATCCTTGTTAGATTCATGGACTGATGCTCCATGTTTTCTGACCAATGATCTAATGGTTGGGATGGTTGGACATGGTCTACTAGATCCCAATTGGATACTTAGAATGAGGCTCATTGTTTTCCAACTAGTGACCCCTATGACATATGGCTCAGATGTTCGGCTTTGTCTGAGGTAGGTAGGATGGAAATGGGTAACATTTATAATAAATAATAAAAGTGTTCAATTGAACATTGTTAAATAATGAACCTGTTTTATTTACCAGATGGACTACAGTTATTCATTTTCCTGCATGCATTATTATACTAACCCATATTTTCATTAGACATCATTGGTGGTGGCCTGCTGAGTTTTACTCATGCCCTAATTGGTCCACCATTTCACTTAGGTACTCAAGCATCTCTCACATGATTATTTCAGGTACCAGTTTGGGATGAGGCCCGTGTTGAGTATTGTTGGTCGAGCAGGATTGCTCAAGTCATATTATATGACTGTATGGGTTTGGATTGGTGATGATATAAATCCTTTATATAGTTTATTTTATTTTTTTATGTTATTTAACTAGCCTAGTGGGTGGTTGTTTGTATATATCACATGGTCATTCAGGCCCTTATTGCATTTCATTTTATTACAGCATGTTTCAGTTTCAGTTTATTTATTCTTCCCACTTACTCTGATGTGTATGATATTTGGTTATTTACTTATGGTTATGCACTATGATATGGGGGTATATTCTCCTCAAAATTCTACTTTAGACCCTCAATGCTAATCGGAATCCTCTAACATATGTGGAGGTGTTCTTGAGGTCATGTGGCGGTCTATCTCAGTGCACCGGTTTTAGTGGCACCCAGGCTGGGATGTTATATAAGAACACTTTTTAATACCAAGGGTTAATTGAATAATCCTTTTTAAATATAAAGTGAAAGGATATTAATTAGAGTGTGTCCTTTTCCAAATATAGCATGAACAAAGATATCAGGATGTAGTAGATTACTTCTTCATCAAATCATTACATTCTTGGAAATAGATGCTTTAATAAATTTAGTCTTTCTATATTTATAGAACTTTTTTATGCATAATAAATCATGAGTCAAATTTCCAAAAGATACAGAAATAATAAGGATTGTGTCCAAATGACACTCAAACTCTGAGAAAAGAATATTGATCCTTCATAAGATACTTATATCTATGTAAGATAAATGTTTAGAAGTATTGTTCTCATAAGACAATTCCAGTGTCATAAGATAAAAAGTTTTTATAATATAAATCAACTTATCAAATCTTTTACTTATTCAATGCATAATATAATTCACTTATGAAGTTCCTTTTTGAAAGATAAATTGAGATCCATGTAAGATAAAAAAACTTAGCTAAAAAACCATTTGATTTAACTTTATGAGCTTGACTTTTTTTTGTAAGATAATTTACCTACTCTATAAGAAAACTTATTTACATTGCAAGATAATCCTTTTATGATGGTCTTCTATAAGATAAAAATTCTTTAGTGAAAACTAAAATTTTAGCACAAGTGATGAGTCTCTATGTAATATAATTCTTTAGTGCGTAAGATAAATTAAGGCGCGTGAGATAAATTCCTTAGGAAATTTTCTAACAAAAACTCAAAGCATTAAAATGAGTTAATAATATGAGATATGATCTTGAAACAATTAATATAAAAATATTAGTAAAACAAATGAGGATTTTTTAGCATTAAAATATAGATGAGTTTATAAGATATGGTGGAACATAAATATTTCCAACAATATCCACCTTTTTTATGATCACAAAACCCAAAAACAAATGATCAATAGGATCTTACAAATACTCCTCCTTTAAGGAAAATTTTTAAAAAGTTGTATTGTCTCGTAAATACTCCCATAAATACTCCCCATTTTTTGATATTAAAAAGGATAGTAAAATTATAGAGAAAACACATTTTCTATAACACGTTATCAATTATAAACAATTTGAATATAGTATTGAAATGAATAAGGTTTGTCATAGACTTAAAAAATAAATATTCAAATAAAAAAATGATAATCATATAACTAAAGTAATGAAAAACATTTAGAAAACAATGGGTAAACATTCAAAGATAAATATTCATAGAATAAACATTGAGACGTGAAATATTATGAAAATTTATTAGTTAAATATAACATATAGAATAATTATACTTTTTGAGGAACATCCGAAGGGATATTTTTAAGAGGTGAATTCTTAAAAGAGTGAGTCTAGTCAAGTGGAAAGGATGATGAAGGTAAAGTAACATTAAGAATTTTTTTACAAAGATCACAAAGCGGGACATCCAATCCAAATTATCCTTCAAGACAAACTTTGTCATGTAGAACAGTCATGACAGTACTAGACCGAATTCTAGCAGACAATTCTTGAGATCTTGATAAATCATATCTATCTATGAGAGTGAATTGAATATTTGATTATTTGGTAGCAGGGTTTGAGTATTCTGGAATAAGCTTTTGATTTTCCCTTATATACATGACCGTAGGATCAAATATCTCTTTCAAACATCATGTGGTAGTAGGGAGGTGATCAAGAATAGTAGGTTCAAGCAATTGTTGGCCACATAACTAAAATATTTCATTCATGCACGTGTCAGTCCTCTTCATAATATGATTCTGATATAAGTCAACAATAATGGTAAAACCTTTTCATGACTTTTGGCCAAATGTACCAATGCAACTTTGAAAATATGAATTCCCTATGCAACAATTGATTAACATTTTCAGTATATCCATTTGACTATTGAAGATACTAGTAGCAGTTTTGAAAGGATAAGTGATAACCAAAAAAACTCGAAGAACAACCAAAACAACGTCTTTACCCTTCTTAATATTAGTCCTCTCTAATGCTTCAATGAAGGTTCCTTCTTCAAAAAAATAATAATCAAATGATTGAGACTAGGTAACTAGATGATAAATTTATACAAGCTTCTCTTAAAGAAAATAAAAGTTATTAGAAAGTGAACCCATAATATTTCTGAGTCCAAACATAATAAATCTAATCTCTTTTAGGGTCTTCACAGGGATTTATTTGATATAAGAGATATTGTCCTGAACTAAACTTCCCAAATATTTTTCTGATTTTTCAATATTCTAGAAAGAAATACATGGATATCCAAGAGTAATCTACATATTTGTAGAGAGATATCTTTTAACCACATTCAATTTTTCTAGAGAAATAATATTACATTGCATTGAAGCAATTCTCATGGTCAAGGATTCAATTTCCATAGAGATAGTTTACATTTTCCCCACCATAGAAACATGAGAAATAGATCCTTATTTAGATGTTCTAGTAACATGTGCTCTCTAAGGTGAATCCAAAAGTGATTATAGCATTCTATTTAGACTTTCAAAATCTATCTTAGAGACTAGATTAGGTTAAGTAGTTGTAATTATTTTTATGTAATCAAACTAAGATACCAAAATATTCTTTATAGAATCCAAATCATCCTTTGAAACTGATTTTTCCTTTAGAATATAAACTTTATATATAGATTCTATTAACATGGCCTTTAAAGAATTTAATTCATCCAAAAAATAATCAAACTAAGATAGGATTCAATCACCATATTTTAAAAAATCATAAGTGTACACCTCAGTGCTACTACAGTCATCTTCTACAAGAGCATGAGAAGTAACTTCTTGATTCTCTACTACTTCTCAATTTTATTCTAATCAAGAGGGTTCAACTGAAACTCTATTCTTATTCCTCATAGTGACCAAGAGAATATCTATTTTAGAAACATCTTATTCTTATTTTTATTCTATAAATTCACTCCCAAAAAAAAATCTCCCTTTTAATTCTCCTTTAGGCCTCAGTAGTTCTAGAGACTTTAAACAGGGGAACTACACCTATAACTATAAATATGTTCCTTTATTTACCAATGATAACTAAACTTGTTATGGATACAACCAAACCACCTATTATTGCATAAAATGGCACAACACCCTTGAGCATAGGATTCTCTAAATTCTATTTAACTGTAGGCATATAAACTAAAGCCCAATTCACTATTAATTCAGCTCCCTAATTATCTTCCTCGGTTCTATCAGCAAATTTAGTTTGAATATCATCAACGATAACTACTCTAAGTCTTATTTTTCTATCAGTAAGAGTTATTTCATCCAAAGGATATTCTAAAGTCACACTAGAAGCAACTTCTTTAGGTCTTCTAGAAACAACATTTGCTCTGGTTTTCTCCCCCTCAACTTGAGTTGTGTCCTCTTTAGTATCTTCCTCATCCCTAATGGGTAAAATTTTTCTCAAAGAAAAACTCTAGAAGTATAAACTTAACTTTAGTACTCTAGCACTAAGATTTTTTAACCCATGACATCGAGTAGCCATAACATCATTCAACCAAACACCACATTTCACAAAAATAAGAATCAAAATCATTCTAAAAGAATAGAATTTCACGGTATTATTTGGAATCTAACACATATATCACATGATATATCTTTCCATATTGACATACTTCTTTATCAAAAGCAAATACATTGATAAAATATCTTGATACAAAATCCTTTCAAACTCACCAGCTCACTAAGCAATTGAAAATAGGTTGAACTTAACAAGTAATTTTCCTTTATGGTTCAATGTACTTTATAGACTTGTTATCTATATCTAAAACCCCAAACAAAGACTCTATAATCTCAAGAGGTCTTACCTAATTAATAGTTTCAAGGGAGGTATTAAAGTCAAATCTTCTCTCATGTGAACATCAGAAAACATCGTCCATTTCTATAGATGACATCAAAATATCCTTTTGATTCGTCATTGAGGTGACTATGTATTCATTATATCTAAAATAAAATACCATGTGCTGATAAAATTATCATACTTCTTTCTCAAATAACTGTGTTCGCTTCTCACCATAAACATACTCCCAAACTTTGTGATTTATGACTTACTTTAGTAGCATATTTGTTCTATCCAACCCACTAAAATTTATTTATTTTCTACTGATTGCATTTTTCAATGACTTTAGTCACTTTGAGATACTAGAGACAACACTGTAAGAATTCTTTTTCTTTCCCATGGTCAAAGAACAGAAAAGAACAAGGTTGAAAAATTGAGGGAAAGAAGGGTTTGTGAATGAAGGAAGAAAGAATCTCTAAGGTACACTAATATTTTGAGGTTTTCGCTCATAATAATGGTTTAGTATATCTATTTTTATATATAAAAAAGTTCACTATAGAGTGACATGAAAATTAATCATAACAAACTGACAGTGAGTCACTTTATGACTTGTCAAGAACCAAAATAGTAAAGTCTAAATACTACTAGTGAGAAAAGTATAAAACACTTAACAAAAATAATAATTCCTCATATAAAATCATAAAACATATAATTAAAATAAAATTATTTGAAATCAAAAAAAGCAAATTCAACTTTGAAAAAATCAAATTGATCAACATGCAGTGGGTTCATAAAAATTTCTTCTAATTGAATATTTATAAAAATGAATTCTAATAACATATCCCATTTTTTGTGAATGATCTCATAAGAATTTATTCCTTAAATCTATGTATTTTTTATTAAATGGTTTATTAAATTTTTAAAATTTTGATAACACTGGTGTTATTGCATTTGATTAGCATATGATTAAAATTAAATCTAAAATACATTAGGGTGTGTTTTATCCACAAAACCAATACACAACAACTACTAGCTATAATGTATTCATATTATACAGTTGATAATATACTAGAGTGTTTAATTTTACTAGACCATGAAACAACATATTTTCTTAGAAAATGAAAATTTCATGAAGTGCGCTTTTTATCTAGTCTTCACCTCCCAAAATCGGCATTTGAGTATGAAGTTAAATCAAAATAATTTTTTTTGAAAATAGTAAAGACAAAGAAATTTTTCCTTTAAAATATCTTAAAATTATTTTGGAAGTAGTCAAATGAGAATCTTTTGGTTTTTATTGAAAAACATGCATAAATACATACTGAAAACATAATTTTAGTCTACTTTCAGTAAAATAAAGAAAGTTGCCAATTATTCCTCTATATAGTTTTTTTAACTAGTTTTTCATCTTCATCCAAGTAAAAATTAATATTTTAACTCATGGAAGTTGGAAATTGTTTACTGCTTTCAAGTATAAATCCTTTAAGTAAATGAAATATGTATTTTATTTGGTTCAAAACATTTCCAAAAAAATGAGAAATTTGAAATCCAGGGAAATTTTTTAACTCACTCATCATGCTTATTTCAAATTATTTTTTCATGAGTTTTGAAAAATCATTACACATCTTTTGGTTTGTTGAACTAAAAATATTATCATCAGTATAAATTTATACAAGTAAATTATATTTTTATGAATTTTTTTTAAAAAGATTGGGGTTTTACAATACTTCATGAAACCATTTGACAAAAGAAAACAACTTAATCTTTCATACCAAACTCTATGGGATTGTTTAATACTATACAAATATTTGGTAAGTTTGGAAATATAATTTTGAAGGTAAGGGTTTTCAAAATCAAGAGGTTGTTCAACATAAAATTCCTCCAAAAAAACCCATTTAGAAAAGTATATTTAACATCCATATGATATAATTTAAAATTCATATGAGATGTATATGTTATAATAATTTTAATGTATTCTAATCTAGAAATAGGGGAAAATATTTCTTCATAATATATTCCTTCTTCTTGGTTTAAAGCCTTTGGCAACTAATCTATCCATATTCATAGTGATCACACCTTTATTATCTTGTTTGTTTCTAAATACCCATTTAGTTCCAATAACATGATAGTCGGAGGGCTAGTAAAATAATTCATATACCTTATTCCTCTTGGACTATTTTATCTCTTCTTTAATAGTAACCACCCAATTTTCATCATATATGGATTATTATATGCTTTTAGGTTCAAGCTGGGAAAGAAAGGAGGAAAACTTAGTAAAGTTTACTACACTTCTTCTAGTCCTAATACCAACATCTAGGTTTCCTATAACAGTTTCTAGAGGATGGTCCTTAAGGTTTCTAGGTTTTCTAAGAAGAAAACTTTTTGTTTCTTTAGAATCAACCTCTTCAGGTCCATATTGTTCTTGATCATATTCCAAATCATCATACTTGTTGTCGTGAATGAGATGTTTATGTACTATTTTTTTCATAGAATCACTTCAGTTATCAATTTGAGTCTTTTTTTATCAAAATGGTCACTTTTATAAAATTTAACATTATTATATTCGTTAACTACCTTTGGATTCTTATTGAAAACTTTATAAGCTTTGGAAGTAATAGAATATCTTAAGAATATCCCTTCATCAAATTTTAGGTCAAACTTACCAATATTATAACTAGTTTTCAATATGTATAATTTACATCCAAAAACATTAAAGTATTCAACCTTTGGTTTCCTATTATTCCATAAATCATAGGTAATTTTCTTTAAGATAGGTCTTATTAGAACTTTTTTAATGACATAACATGTTGTGTTAACATCCTCAGCCCAGAAGTGAGTGGGAATGTTATATTCACATAACATAGTTCTAGAAATTTATTGAAAAGTCATATCCCTCCTTTCAACAACTCTATTAGGTTGGGTTATAAAAGGTATGTCTAATTCCATGTTTTGAGAAAAATGAATTGAATTCAATATTCGCATATTCTCCCTCATGATCGCTTCTCAAAGACACAATTTTTTCATCTCTTTCATTTTGTACTAGTTTTCAAAAATTAATAAAAATAGAAGAGGATTCACTCTTAATTATTAAAAATTAAACCCAGGTAAATCAATAAAAATCATAAACTAATAAAAAATTTACTTTATAGGCTTGTTTTTCTAGATGGTCTAAACAAACCCATGTGGATAAGTTCCCTAGGTCTAGATGTAGTAACCTCTTTAATTGGTTTAAAATATGTTTTGTGTTTCTTTTCTATTTTTCATGCATCACGTAGTTTTTTCAATCCAATCTAGTTTGAAGAAAATATGAAATCATATTTCTTTTGGATAACTTTATTAAGGAATAAACATTAAAATGTTCAAGTGTTATATAAAAAAACCATGATTAATTTATTTCATCATTCAAACAATTTAAATTTTGTCCACACAAAGAATTAATATCTAAGGTATATCCATTTTTAGTTCTTGGTTCTTTAAATATATGGGTGTTGTCTTTAAAAAAAGGTCAGGAATTATTAGACAATTCAATAGAATATTCATTGTCAAAAAACTAATAAATACTTATTTGGTTGTGCTTTAAGCCCTCTATATAGATAAATTTGTTGGTGTGGACTAGATTTTAGTTTCTAACTAATAAAAATCTAATGGTCTTTCCTTTTTCATTGTCACTAAAAGTTACACAACCTCCAGTAATCTTAGATAATGAGTGAAAGTTTAAAAATATCCACTCATATATATTGATCATCCATTGTCCATGTACCACTTCTTAGTGCTGTTCGTATACATTATTTTCTAAATAAAATAAAACAAGAATGTGTTTTGGTACCCATATGATCTTGAGTCCTATTATTTTAGCAACCAAGGATTTTGGTATCCAAATCTATTTATACTATTTAGAAATTCTAGCACTAAACTTAGACACATTTTTTTAAATAAAGGCTTTCTTAACACCAAAAAATTGATAATTTTTATGTCTATAAATATTGGAATAATGTACAACTTCTCCATAGGGAAAACTATTAACTTTAGATAAGATTTTTCTCTTATAGCTAGGCATAAAATAATTTCTATATATTTTAGGTTTATCTCCATTACTACCTATACCAATTCATTTTCTATTTTATTTTTTCTTACCAAGTATTTTTTTAAGATACCCCCCCAATAAAAACACTAGAAACGCCTTTAAAATATTATACCTCATTTTATAAATTTTTAATTTTATCATCATGATCAACACAAGTGATAATAGATTTTTCTAGTCTTGTTTTTAAATTTGAAATATATTTATTTAAATCATCTTTTTAACTTATTACATTATCATAAGATTTTCTAAGATTTATGTTATTCTTTTTTAAACTTTCATATTTCTCTTCCATCATAGTAAAATAATCATTTAATTCTTCAAACGATAAATTTTTAGTTTCAAATTTAGATTCATACTTATAAGAATAGAAACAATTTACCTCTAGTTCTTGATCCATAAATCACATGTTAGCCTTTTGATTTTAGAGTTCTGCTTCAGATTTAGAGGATGAGTCATTACTAGAATCTTCTAAAGAAATCCAGGTATCCTTCAAGGATTTATTTTCTTTCCTCTTATAAATAAACTTTTTAAATAACTTCTTTTCAAAATTCTTATTGTCTTGAAATTGAGGGAAATATGGATTGATATGTCTAAGATTATTTCACTCATAACATATGACTTCTAATGTATTTCCATCAAACTTGTTATACTTGTTGAGGGATTTCTTGATTCCTCTTATCTCATTATGGAACTTTTTTAACTTATTAGAAAATTGAGAAAGTTTCCCATTAGAATCATAAATTATTGTTTCTTTTTTAACTTAATTAATTAGATAGAGATACTTATTTTTATTTATTTTTATACTTTGAAGTAGAAAAATTTGAAGTCACATTTTACTCATTAGATAGATTATGATATCCATCCTCATCTTCTATTTTATCCTTGTACGTTATGAGTGTTCCAATAAGATATTTTTATTTTGAAATCTTTCACAACAATATTTTTCCTAATAACAGCTAAAATTCATCTCTATTTGGGTGTTAAAACTCTAAGAACTTTAATATCATGATCAAGTTTAGGAATAAAAGTTCATAAATCATCCAAATTGTTTATAATATCAATCAGTCTTCCATTCATATGAGTAATTATATCTCCATAAATCATTCTAAAGGTTTCAAACTTTAATTTAGCAGTATTGTACCTTAGTTTTCTTACATTATTAGTACCTTCATAAGTTATCGATATTATTTTCCACATTTCATGTGTTGTTTCATATTGATAAACTCTATTGAATTTATATAGACCAGGTGCACATATAATAGCATTCATAGTGTTGGAGTTCAGATTATATTCAACTTTTACAGTAGCATGCCATTTTTTTGGATCTCCTTTAGTAATTTTATAAGGATTGGTGGCTTTCAAATAGACTTTTACACCAAGTTTCTTCAGGTAGATAATCATCTGAGCCTACCAACATCCATGTTTTTCACCATTGAAATATGGATTTATGATCATAGACATTCCTTCTTTGTTATCGTCCATTATTTCAAATAGATCTTTGAACTTCAACTAAGGGTAGTTAAGAACTCATAATTAATACCCTTTGATACCAATTTTTGGTCAGATGAGTGTTACCCAGTGACTTAAGAAGGGGGTGGATTGAGTTCTTGAAATTTTCTTCACTTAAAACCACCCTCTCTTAAGTTATAAATTATTATGATATTCTCTTATCACTAATATTTAATAGAAATATAAATAGTAATATAAATATAGAACACAAAATATTTATAGTGTTTTGGGGAACAAAGATCCTCTAGTCCACTCCACCAACAGTATACTCCTTGAGTTTGGTGATTTTCACTAGACAAATCCTTTTCCTCGAGACTTCCCAGTTGAGTGCAAGAAATTGTCACTTGTAACAAAGTTCCAAAATATTTCAACCAGGATCTCCCTTTACATGACCTATCCATTGTCTTATAATACTCAAAAACAATGAGTGAAGATCATTACGAATATGAAAATAAAGATTGATATAGGTTCAACACATAATTACAAACGTCAACTGATGGATGAAGAAGAAATGTTCAGAGAGATATAATCTATTCAAAAAAATATCTCTATATATTATTTTATTACAAGATTTATACTTAAAAGCATGATAATAGAGATGATTTAGAATTGATCATGCAGTGGAGTAAGGCAGTTTGTTTTTTTGTTGAAAACTATCATCCTCTCTACATGCATCTACGTATTATTCCTTTTATATATCCTTTTTAAAATTGAACTAAGCAAACTTGTTAACCCCAATGTTCAAGAGAATAATCCTTTTGAAAATTAAATCAAAAGGCTCTAAATTAGCATGTGTCCTTATTTTCCAAATATGGAATGAATGGAGATGGCAGGATGTAACAGATTGTGTCTTCATAGAATATTTTTATTCTTGGAAATTGATGCTTTAATAAATTCAATATTTCCTTATTTAGAAAAATTATTTTCTAATATATAATAAATCATTAGTTTACTTTCCAAAAGATATGGTAATGGTAAAGATTGTATCTAAATTATACTCTAACTCTGAGAAAGAAATATTGATATTTTATAAGATAATTAGATCTATGTAAGTTAAATTTTTGGAAGTATTATTCTCGTAAGATAATTCCAGCATCGTAAAATAAATAGCTTCTATAAGATAAATTAATTTATCAACTCATTAAATTTTTCAATGTGTAAGATACTTTACTGATGAAGTTCCTTTTCATAAGATAAATTGAGATCTATGTAAGAGATAATACTTAGCTAAACAAAAACCATCTGCTTTTACTTTCTAAGCTTGACTTATTTTCATAAGATAATTCATCTACTCTATAAGATAACTTACTTATGTCGTAAGACAATCCTTTTAATCTGGTCTTCCATATGATAAAATCCTTTAGTGCAAGCTGAAATTTTAGTACAAGCGATGAGTCTGTTTGTAAGAGAATTATTTAGTGCGTAAGATAAATTCAAGTGCGTAAGAGAAATTCCTCAGGAAAATTTCCGATGACAACTAAAAGAATTTAAATGAGTCGAGAATAAGAGATATGATCCTGAAACACTTAAGATAAACATATCAGTAAAAAAAATGAGAAATTTTTTAGCATTAATATATAGATGAGTTTATGAGATATGGTGAAACAATATAAGTTTTTCTAATAAAAAGTTCTAACCAAAAGAAGAAAAGTTAGTTGGAAAGTATAACATTTTTTCTTCAAATAGTCAGTATTGGTAATTGAAACATAAAGGGGGTATCGGTAAGAAATGACATTATTTCTATGTGATGGAGTTGTTCAAGATACCTATAGGGGTTTGGGAAACTTTATGGGATGTTCATGTCATGTATCAGTGTTATATAAATAGATTTTTCAATTTCGAAGGGTATATAATACCAAATTTATATTTTACAAATGTTGTAAATATAAAGGAGTTAAAAATCGTGATAGAGATTTATGAAGATTTCATTTTGTATTAAAATGATTAAGCAAAGGGTTTTAAATCATTAAGTTGGATGCAAAGAAGAATATCAAGCTCGGATAGATAAAAAAAGGAGGTGTATTTTCATCTTATCTCTATTATATGATAAGAGAAGTTGTTTGTTAAAAAAATTGTTATTAATAATATGAGATGATGTTATTAAAACACATGGTTTATGATTCATTGGATTTTATAAAAGACTTGAAAAGAATATAAGGATTCGAGGTGTTGTATAAAGGATACAAGAACTTATCTATATGTTTATTAAAATATGAGGGATATGATCCCACCACCCATCGGTGTCATATTTTAATGAATAAAGTCTTATTTTCAATAAATGATTCAAACACATAGAATAAAATATATTATATGGATTCAATAGTTTATTTTTTAAATATTTACATTGAAGGAAATTAGATTTATTTCTTAACACAAAGGATTTTGTGTATCTTAGCATGATGTTTAGTAGAGAATATAGTGTCTAAAAGGCTAGTGGGGGTATTTTTGGACTTTGATAAGTTCAAGTAAAATAAATAAATGATTATACTAGTCAAAATACAAATTTAATGTCACTTAATATCCTAAAAGGTTTTGGGTATATTGGTAAAAAAATATGTCTTACATTAATTACCAAAATATTTCAAGGGAAAGTTTGATGGAAAGGGTTCCAAGGTTGTTGATGATGATGAACTAAAAAAAGGGTTTTAAATAGACAACATAAGTTATTAACATCATAAAATTGGATGTTGTAAAGCTAAGGAGTTAGAATAAATTTTTTTCAAAGAGTTGAAAATTAGGAATATGATTCCTAAGGAGGGTTTTTATTAGATAGCCACATAAATATATGGTAGAAATTACATAGAGATGTAGTGATTTTAACAAAACCCTAAAAGTGAAGTAATCATAAGGATAATCTGGCAGTCTATATTATGTGATGTGATGAGATGGATTATTATGTATGATTTTTTCAAAATTCTTAAAAGAGTTTAAGAATATGAAATGTATCATGTTATATGAAATATAGTCTCCATTTTATCATTCTTTAACATTGGTTTTATATATTATATAAAGTGTAATTATATTTAACCTCTCAAATTATAACTTTGAGTTATCCCTAATTGATGTTCATCATGGATTATAATAGTTTTTTTTATTAAATGTTAAGGTTATAATGGGTAGGATTTCATATAGAGATACAAAATATGCTCATGAGGCTCAAAATGAATTTTTTTCATTGGATGTCCTGTGAATTATACCACATGGAAATTCATACACTATGTCTTTGGTATAATAGGGGTGCATGTTTCATTTTTTTAATTCCTCATACATGAGGTTAGTGAGATACCTAGCATGAGAACCTTCACACTTTGATACCTTTTCTTGTGCAATCCTTGAGGCTTAGCTACTCAGGGGGTGGTTGGGTATGTTACTAGCCATGTCATCAGTTAGAGTTTAACCAAGATGAGGTTTGTCCTTGTGTATGAAGAGTATAAAATTAAATACCTAATTTGAGATAGTATGAGGATAAGACATGTTATGTGATTATCTATTTGGGTGAGGAGCATGTGATGTGACTATCAATAAGGGTGAATGACATGTGATGTGTTCACCAATCTAGTCATCCTATACTTAGATAATCGAGAGCATATGATTAGTTATAAGGGATTGACATACTTAATGTATCGTGGTTGCTAGATGTCTTGAAAAAATGGTTCATATGAAAAATGAATGGTTTCAAATGATACAATTAGTGAACACAGGTTTAGAGATACATGTGTTTGATTGAGATCACATCAGATCCTTTTGTATCTTGAGTAACATTAATGTTTTACTAGAGTTCACTCTTTACTTAAATTTATGAATTCAAAAATTCATATTTGTTGTTAATGCTACTACAATGTCCCAAGTTTTTGAGTGGGTTGAAATTCCTCAAAAAAATTTAATTTTCATGTTTGGTGAGTGGTCCAACCTTCTTTTAATCTTTAGAACCTAATTTCAAGAGTTTTATTAACCAAAGGCCTTATTTTTAGATGGTATTTAAGTCTAAAAAAAGTGTCTCGGGGTTTTGGGTGAGTTTTGGGTGCGTTGGGGCCTAGAAACTCTATTTTGGGAAAGTACAGATAGAGGTGCATGGTTTTTACAAACCATGCGCCCTCCCATGAGTAATTGTTCAGCCCTCCAGTGGAACTAGATAGGGTTTGTCAAACTATTTAAGAGAGGGCACATGGCCATGTGAGGCCTCTATAGTTTTTGGCAGAGGGATTATGCATGGTCTGGGAATGTTTTGGAAAATGGTGTGCCTAACTTTGCATAGTGTGGTGCTTGGATAATGAGCACTGCATGGTTAACACGCAGTTAGCTAAACCGTGTGATGAAACCATACGGGCCACTTAAAAAGGAAGAATTACCAAATTTCCCCTACCTCCTTTATTAGTTTTTCCTCCTCCTTTCTTCTTATTTCCACCACACAAATAGGGGGTTTCTCCCAATTTTTCTCTGCTTAGGCTTTGAGCCAACTCCTTCAATCAGACTTCAATCCTTGATCCTTTAGTAACTATGGATTCATCTTGGTAAGACCTTCAATCTTATGCCATATTTTCTTCATTTATCTCTCTATAAGGAATGCTAAATCCATGTGATCCATTTTCCCTATTTCTAGGGAATTCATCTAAAGCATTGTTTTCTTCCTATTCAACTCAAGTTAGAGGTAGATATTAGATGAATGAGTGCCTACTAGTAAAAGGTAAGTGGTTTATAGTTATCTTCGTGCTTTTTTAGTTATTTAGAGGGTACTCTCTATATGCTCCATGTGATTCAACCAAGGGAGACTCCAATAAATCAACTACTTGTCTTTAAATTAATTAATTAATGTCATGGGATGTCAGTGGGTATGCCTTAGACCTTTTATGCATGATAATCCTGGTAAGGGGATTTAGACCACTTGGGAAGGTTAGGCTGGGTGTGTTTATTATTAATTTGAATTATTATATTAAATGTATGAGTTTTGTGGGAACATGAAGGGATTGGCCTAAGGATTGAGGTGGTCCTGACCACCTATATTGAGGTGATGTGGTTCATCAAGTTGGGCTTGGCTCGGGATATATGGGTGATGTTGATCATAGGTTGAGGCGACATGGTCATCAGATTGAACGAATGAGGAGATCAGGATTAGGAAATGGCATGTATGATTTGATATGGTGTTGACCATTGAGATTTAGTGACATGGATATAGGGGTATGAGGTGTCAAATGATGTGTCTTAGGTATTTTTGGGGTTTTCTTCTCACTGTTTGTTGGATGATGTTCCATTGGAGTCATGTGCACACAGATATAACTCAGATGAGGTGGTGTTAACCACTCGATGTGGGTATAGTCCCCCATAGTTTATGCAACATAGGTGATGGTGTTAACCATCAGATATGCTAGGGGTGCTCACCATAGAAGGACACATGGGTGGTGATGGACTATTGATTGAAGGTGATGAGACTGTCGGTTGGGGGTTGAGGCTTGTCGAGATGCTTGAGGTCATTGGTCTAGGATATTGATGGGATGGATATCATCATTCCTCGGGACGTCGGTTGTTAAGCCAACAATGATTATTTATGAGAGGACAGATATTGCTATGCCTCGGGACATTAGGCTTTGAGCTGATGGGGACTTCTAAGCTGGGGTATAAGGGACTAGGTACTTATTGATTGGGTGTTTTGTTTGGATGTTAGATTCTATGATTGATGGTACAAGGTGTCAGGTGGTATTTTAGAGGTGAAACTCAGGGGTTCACTTGGGTTACTTTGGTCGGGGGATTCCTTGGGCATATGCCATGGATCCTCACCACTAAAGTTATATATATATATATATATATAAGTGATATATGTTATATATATAATTGGGGGAATGTATTCATAGATTATCGATGATAGCTGAAGTAGGTGATCGCTTCCTTGTGGCTGTTGAGCACAAGGGAATCATGTTATTTATATGATGTGCATGTTCTATTTTATTTATATTTAGATACACCTTCATTTATCATGGATGCAAGATAGGCACATGTTGGTGGTGGCCTGCTGATATTTATTCTCAAACCCTACATGGGACCTTCAGGATGTGTGTAGACTTTATGCTTTTGTGATCATATAAGGTATTGAGCATAGGAGTTGGACCTTAGTGGTAAAGTTGGACCTTTTTATGGGATGGATGAAAAGGGACCTTGTAGGTTCTTGCATCAACTAGAGTTTACTTTTGTTTCAAACTACTTTATATATGTATGTACTAATTATTGTCCATGGGTGACCTTATTTTTCTATTTTTATGTATGACTTATTATGGTATGATGTCTGTAAATGGTATCTCTTGATATTGTTATTATTTTTATGTTGTTATTTATTTTTTATGTTCCTATTGATTTATCTTATTGCTTCTTCTAAATTATGGTCTTTCTTCTGATGTTAAATACCTAGACTATTATTATTACCACCACTTGAGGGTATAGTCTCCCCATTAATACCTCTTTACACCCTCGTTTCTATTCAGCTACCTTTAGCTTATGGAGAGGTGCACCTAAGGCCCAGTGGTCAACCAGCCCAAAACATTGTTTAAATTGTCATCCAGATCAGGATTCTACAAATGGTATCAGAGCATTTTTCTTATCTGATATTGGTTTATAGCATTTTGATGGATATAAAATGATTTCCTTATCTTTTTTGATCTTACTATTTGGGTTATGGAAGACCAGAGACTTGGATTTAGTCAGGACTGGGTACAGAGCTCATATTTGGGTGCCTACAACCCCATTCATGGGGGAAATACCAAGTTTTATAGGGGTGGGAAGTTTATTTTCTATAGTGTGATTTTATAGTTGATTTTATTTCCACCTAGAGTGGCGTACTTGGGTGTGATATTTATCTATTACATGGCTTTTGACCCATGGACTGATATGTAAATGGAGGTTTATTTATGCATCATGATAAGAACTTAGGCTCATATGATGTGTCTTTATTGATATTTTCATTGGAAATAGGGATTTCACTAAGAGATTTTAGGTTGTTTAAAGTGTCAACAGTGGAAGTTAATTAGTGTTTTCCCACTTAGACTCTCTTTGGTGGCATTCCACTCAGCCAACCCAGACATGTGGTTCGAATGAGATCTATTTATGATGTTATGTGGTTCCTTATACATGTGATATATGGGCCTGAACCTGATAAGGGTTGGCAGAGATGATGATATAGGGTGAGTTGTTTAAAGTGTCAAAAAAGAATATAAATTGTATTTTCCTACAAAGCCTCTTTGGTGGCATTTTACTCATATGCCTCAAAATATATTTGATGTCTGACTCCAATGTGGGTGGGTAGGGGGCCATAAGGTCGGATGATACTTGAAACCTAAATTTGATAAGGGTATATGAGGGGCCTTGAGGCCGGATATCATGTGACATGGTGCAGTAGGGGAGTGTGAGGGTGGTGTGATTGTACTACATTACATATTTCCCTATCTACTATATATTGTATACATATACTGTTATGGTTTTCTGACTATAGTATTGGTATTCAGTAGGATTCCACATAAACAGTCTCCGGTTGAGCGTCAGGAGGGTAGTGATGTGGTGCCTCATAAGTGTGCACGGGATAACGCCCCTGGGGGTCAGGATGAGGCCCTAAAATGTCAGGTTGATCATGATCTCTAGGTATAGGAATAAGTATAGGCTCAGGTATTGGTAGGAAAACTATAGGATATTATAGCTTTTGGGTCATGGATTGATGAGCAGATCAGGGAAATCCTGGTTTGGGTTATACATGGTATCGATAGAGGCAATTAGGGAGATGATACATCTATGGTGTACATGAATTGTGAGTTCCAATAATAACACCCACCTCTATTTTAGGGTGAAGGTGGACCATAGTCGATAAGGAACTAGATCAAGTCAGTCCAGACTATCTTCAACCATCTTAAGACACCCCTAGGCTAGAGGGTGAAGCTGGAAATATACATGCTCATAGGAATAGAAAAGTGCTAGTTGGATGTTCAGGTACAAGTAGGCAGACATGAGGGACTGGATTGGAAGGATTTTGAGGCCAGATTCTTTTAGCACTTCTTTCTAGAGATGTTGAGGGAGAAATGAGCCTGTGAGTTCATGAATCTCTGGCAGGAGGATACTCCAGTCATGAATTATGTAGCTAACTTCATTGATCTATCTCGTTTTACACATGCTATGGTGGGAAAAGATATCACCAGGGTGTGGCATTTTAAGGATATCTTACATCATGTCATCAAGGTGTAGGTCAAATATTTTTAGACTAGCGTTCATTTCAGAGGAAGTCAACCAGGCGTTGATATCCAAGGGGAATCTGACAGACCGGTCTTATATGAGTCGAGTGACGTCATCGGGTGATTTCATCGGTGATTCTCCAGGTAGCCAGAAGCAAGGCTGTGAGGAATCTCGGTAGGGCAGTTAGGCTAGAGATTTAGGAAAACCACTAAGGAGTGGGTCTTCAGTGGTGTGCTTCTAGTGAAGGTAGCTGGTACACATATGGACTCATTGAGATTGGCCTCCAAAATAGTGTCGAGCATGTGGCTATATTGAAAATCTAGAGAGGTTTTTTAGGAAGCCTTCTCAAATAGCTGTGAGATAGGGACTAAGATAGACTCGGGCATTTGAGGTTAGACCGTGAGCGGTACCAGGAGTGGGTAGTCAGGATTCAGATGCACGTGAATGGTGTAGAAGATATAGTGGGACTCAACAGTGGGGTCAGTGGTTGGTGGATAATGTAGCTCTGTAAAAAGACTAGGCCTCAGATATTTAGTCTCTAGGATAGATTCATGTTGTTGAGCTTCCAGGGTCAGCATAGGCTAGGTATCCAACCACAATTAGAGGTATGTATGAGGTGTGATCGGATTTCCCTTTTGTCTTGTCTTTGATTGGTTGTGGTAAATGATGTGTGTGGGTATGGTTTTTGTACTAACTAGGTGTTGGTTAGTAGGTTGGCATTGGTTATGATGTAGATTTTTATACGAGGTGTGTATACATCTAGGCATCAATGCAATGTGGGTTTTATATGAGGTGCATAGGAATTTGGGTATCAATGTGATGCAGGTTCTATGTGATATGCTTAGGAATCAATATTTTGAAGATAATTTATATGTATATATGATTTGGGATTATTTTTTAGCATTTTTGAGATACAGGATCAATGGGAATTGAATGAGGTGTAGGATTTTATGAGTGTTGTGTATGGAATAGGTAATTATGAGCATCTAATGAGATACATGGATTGATGGATTTTATATATGAAACGATAATGATTTGGGCACCTAATGGGGTGTAGGAGTGACAATACATCATGGGAGGAATTTTGAGTCCAAGGATGGTTGGTGTACCATCATATGTTTGTTTTGGGTCAGGAAGTGACTAGGTATTAACTCCTAAGGTGGAGAGTGCCTTGAGGGGATTTGACATGTGACTTTATAACTGGGGTAGACCGAAATGATATGAATGATATGTGTATGTTTGGTACCATCTCCAAGTAAGTCTTGATAGCTCGGGGATGAACTATGTTAAGGTGGGGGGATTGTAACATCCCAGGTTTTTGAGTGGTTCAAAATTCCTCAACATTTTTTAATTTTTGTATTTGGTGAGAGGTATAACCTTATTTTGATCTTCAGAACTTAATTTTGAGAGTTTGATTGACCTGAGTCCTTGTTTTTAGAAGTTAAGTCCTAGAAATTTCCATGTGGTTTCAGGTAATTTTTGGGTGTGTCGGGGCCTGAAAACTCCATTTTAGGAAAGTGCAGATAGAGGTGCATGGTTTGGAAAAATTTTGCGGTCTCCCAAGAGTAACCATGTGGACCTCCAGTGGCACTGAACACAGTTTGTCAAACCATAAAGAAGGGGGTACATGGTCATGTGAGGCCTCTACTATTTTTTACAAAGGTATTATGTGTGGTATGCGTACAGTTTGGAAAACTTTGTGCCTAATAGTGTGAAGTGTGGTTCTTGGACAGTGGGAACCGCGTGGTTGGTGCATGGTTAGTCAAAACATGTGGGTCACTTAAAGGGTAAAATTACCAAATTTACCCTACCTCCATAATTAGTCTTTACTCATTATTTGTTCTTCTTTCCACCACATGCATAGGAGTTTTCTCCCAATTCTTCTCTACGTAGTCTTTGAGCCAACTCCTTCGATCAGACTTCGACCCTTGATCTATTGGTGGCTACAGATTCCTCTCAATAAGACCTTCAATCTACTACCTTATTTTCTTTGTTTATCTCTTCATATGGAACACTAAATCTATGTGGGCCCTTTTACCCTATTTTCATGGAGTTCATTTAAAATTTTATTTTCTTCTGATTCAACTCGAGTTAAAGGATGATATCAGATAAGAAAGTGCCTACTAGTATAAGTTTAGTGGTGCCTAGCTTTCTTCGTGATATTTCGATTTTTTCAGGGGTGCTCTCTATATGTGCCATGTGAGTCGACTGCTGGAGACTAATAAATTAACTAATTATCGTTAAATTAATGAATTGATGCCATGGGATGTCATTAGGTATGCCCTAGACCTTTTATTCATGATAATCCTAGTAAGGATCTTTGGACCACTTTGTAAGGTTAGGTTGGGTGTGTTTATTATTAATTTGAATTGTTATATTAAATGCATGAGTTCTATGGGAACATGATGAGCTTGGACCAAGGATTGAGGTGGTGTTGACCACCTAGATTGAGGTGATGTGGTTCATCAGGTTGGTCTTGGATTATGATACATGGGTGATGTTGATCACAGGTTTAGTAAACATGGTCATTAGATAAGGTGATGAGGTCGTTGGGATTAGGGCATGGCATGTATGATTTGATATGGTGTTGACCATCGAGATTTAGCAACATGGTCATAGGGGAATGAGTTGTTGGATGATGTGGCTTAGGTATGTTTGGTGATTGACACTAATTGTTTATTGGTTGATGCACTATTGGATTTGTATGCACATGGATAGGACTCAGATGAGGTGGTGTGGACCACTCGATGTGGGTGGAGGGCCCTGTAGTTTATGTGGCTTAGGTGATGGTGTTGACCATCAGATATGATGGGGGTGCTCATTGTAAAAAGACACTTGGATGGTGATGGATCATCGGTTGATGGTGATGAGACTTCCAGTTGGGTTTTTAGGCTCATCAAGATGCTTGAGGTCATTGGGATAGTATATTGAGGGGACAGATATCATTGTGCCTTGGGATGTCATCTGTTGAGCTAATGATGATTATTTATGGTAGTATAGATATCATTTTGCCTCAAGACATCAACCTTCAAGCCGATGGGGACTTATGAACTAGTGTCATAGGAACTATGTACTTATTGATTGAGTGTGCCATTTTGACATCGGGTTCTATGATTGATGGCATGAGTTGTCAGGTTGTATTTTAGAGGTAGAATTTGAGGGTTCACCTGGGTTACTTTCATTAGGTGATGCCTTGGAATTATGATATGTATTTTCACCACTGCAAGTTATATATATATATATATATATATATATATATAAAAGTGTTGTGTGCTATATATATAACTAAGGTCACATATTCAGAGATCACCAATGATGGTAGAAGTAGGTGATTGTTTCCTTGTGGCTTCTGAGTATAAGGGAAGTGGGTTATTTATATGATGTTCATGTGCTATTTTATTTATATTTAGATACACTTTCATTTATCATGGATGTAAGATAGGCACATGTTGGTGGTGTCCTACTGATATTTATTCTCACACCCTATATAGGCCCTTCAAGACGCGTTAAGACTTTATGCTTTTGCGATCAGGTAAGGGACCAAGCTCGAGAGCTATAACTTAGTGGTTTAGTTAGAACTTTTTCATGAGATGGATGGAAAGGGACCTTGGAGGCTCTTACATTAGCTGGAGTTTACTTTTGTTTCATCCCACTTTATATATGTATGTACTAATGGTTGGACATAGGTGACCTTGTTTATTTATTTATATGTATGACCTATTATGGCATGAATTCTACGAATGGTGTATCTTGATATTGTTTATTATTCTGTTGTTTCTTTTTATTCTTTATGTTTAACTGATTTATCTTATTGCTTTCATTATGTTATGGTCTTTCTTCCTCTATTATATACCTAGACCATTATTATTATCACCACATGAGGGTATAATATGTCCATTATCACCTCTTTACATCCTCTCTACTAGTTGGTAGCCTTTTGTATATGGGGAGGCATGCTTATGTCCTAGGGGTCAACCGGCCTAGATCACTATTTAAAGTGGTATCAGGGTTGGGTCACTACAAATGTATCAAATTAGTTTTCTTCTCTAGGGTTGGGTATTATTGTTAGAATGAATGCTAATGGTATCAAATGATTTTCTTATCTTTTTTGGGTCTTACCATTTGGGTTATGGTATACCAGAGACTAGGATGTTGTTAGGACTTGGTACAGAGCTCGTGTTTGGGTGCCTACAACCCCATGCATGGGGGACAGACCAAGTTTTCAAGGGTGGAAAATTGATGTTATGAAGTGTGATTTTACATTTGATTTGATTTCCACCTCAAGTGGCATACTAGGGTGTGATATTTATCTATTACATGGATTTTGACCCTTATCCTGGTGTGGAAAGGGAGGTTTATTTATGCATTATGATAGGAAATTATGTTCATATGATGTGTTTTGCTTGATATTTTTATTGGGAACCTGGATTTCACTAAGAGGGGTTGGTTTGTTTAAAGTGTCAACAAAGGAAGCTAAATAGTGTTTTCCTACTTAACCTCTCTTTGGTGGCATTCTACATAGCCAACCCAAGCATGTGGTTTGAATGAGATTTGTGTGTGATGTTATGTGGTTCCTTATGCATGTGATATATGGTTCTAATCCTAATAAGGGTAGTAAGGTATAATGATAGGGGGTGAGTTGTTTAAAGTTTCAATAAAGAAGCTCAACGTTGTATTCCTTCATAGCCTATTTGGTGACATTTTAATTAGATACCTTAGATTATAGTTGATTTCTAAATCTAATGTGGGTAAGAAGGGGGCATGAGGCTAGATGATACTCGATACCTGACTCTGATATGGGTAGTTAAGGGGCCTTGAGGCCGAATGTCTTGTGACATGATGTAGTAGGGGAGTGTAAGGGTGGTGAGATTGCACTTCGTGTTACATCTTTCTCTATCTGTGATATATTCTATACATATATTGTTATGGGTGTTTAACCATAGTATTGATATTCAGGAGGATTCCACCTAAATGAGCTCTGGTGGATCATCAAGAGGGTGGTGATGTGGTGTTTCATGATTTTTCACATGATGAGGCCCCGGAGGGTCAAGTTGATTATGATCCGTAGGTACTGGAATAGGTACAAGATCAGGTACTGGTAGGACAACCATAGGATATGGAAGCTTTTGGGCCATGGATGGATGAACATCTTAGGGTGGTCTTGGTTTGGGTTATATAGGGTATAGACATAAGATCTTAGGGAGTTGATCCATCTATGGAATACCTAACTCATGAGTTCTAATCGCAGCACCCACTGCTATTTCAGGGTGATGTTGGACCACAGGTGGCAGAGAACTGGATCGAGTTGGTCTAGATGATCTTCGACCAGCTCGAGACATCTCTAGGCTAGAGGGTGAAATTGGCGATGTGTATGCTTAGAGGACCGAAAAAATTGTTGTTGGGATATACAGGTATAGGTAAGAAAACATGAGGGACTAGATTAGAAGGATTTAGAGGCCAGATTCTCAAAGAACTTCTTTCTGAAAACACTGAGGGTGGACTGAGCCCACAAGTTCATGAATCTTTAATAGGGGGATACTCTAGTCATGGACTATGGAGCTAATTTCACTGACCTGTATCATTTTTTATCTGCTATGGTGGGTGATGATATCACCAGGGTGTGATGTTTTGAGGATGGATTGCAGCACACCATCAATATGCAAGTCAATATTTTCAGGATGACATTATTTTTATAGGTAGTTAACCAGGCCCTGATAGCTAAGGGGAATTTGACAGACTGGTCTTATATGATTCGGGATATGGCATCAGGTGATTTAAATGGTGATGATTTGAGTAGCTTGAAGTGAGTCTGTGAGGAATCTCAGTAGGGTAGTCAGGCCAGAGATTCGAGCGAACCACCGTGGAGTGGGTCTTCAGCAATACGCTTCTAGTGCGGGCAGCCTCCAAAGGAGTGTTGGGCATGTGGCCATATCAGTCATCTAGAGAGGTTATACAGTAAGCCTTATCAGATAGCTATGAGCTAGAGACCGGTGTAGACTTGGGAATCTAAGGTTTGACCAGGAGCGGTACCAGAAGCTGGTATCCAGGATTTAGTTGCATGCGTAGATCATGGAAGATACAGTGGGACACAATAGTCACTACAAGAAAACAGGCGTTTCGTGATAGTTTTTTCGCGACGGTTTTAAAAACCGCGGCGAAATAGCTTTCGGGTCGGTATTTCGCGGCGGTTTTTAAAACCGCTGCGAAAAAACCGCCGCGAAATGTGTAAAAAAAAATTAATTTTTTATTTATTTATTTTTTATTTTTTTGAGGATTAGCGGCGGTTTTTTAAAAAATGGCCGCGAAATAGCGGCGGTTTGGGTAAAACCGCCGTGAAATGAAATGAAAAAAATAAAAAAACATGAGAAACTGTGAAATCACTAAAACGACCATAAATTTTGATCCGGACGTCCGTTGGAGCGCCACGACCAGTCAAATCAAAGCTCATGAAGAGATCTAGAAGCACGTATAATCAAAACTATGAAACGGTCTAAGGTGCAGAAGATATGAGAGTTGTAAGAAAGTTGAAAAAAGTTCTCCAACTTCAAACGGCCATAACTTTCACTCCGAGTGTCCGTTTGGGCTCTACCACATATCAAATCGAATCCAGCGAAGAGAGCTACGCACCAAATCAATATAATAAAGCTTGTGTTGTGTTTTTCTACCCCAAAAACCCCTCTGAAAGCCTCTGAAACCCTGTTTCCGTCACCGGTGTCCCGTCGAACTTGTCTTCAAACGAACCTAACTTTCGATCCGTGTGTCAGTTAGGACTCCTACGCCTGCCAGATCATAGGTCGTTTCATAAGCTTCAGTTTGACTGGTCGTGGCGCCCACATGGACTCCTGGATCATAAGTTATGGCCTTTTTAGTAGGTATCGGGTTTGTTATGTTTTTCGATGCCTCGTTTCTAGCACCCGTTCCCCGTCAGCTTTTTTTTAAATAGTTGTAACTTCCAATCCGTCGGTCCATTCGGTCTCTTTCACCTATAAGCTTGAAGATCGTTTTAGGATCTTTGATTTGACTGGTCGCGGATCTGGAACGGACTCTCGGATCATAAGTTATCTCCGTTAATGTGAGTCCAATGTTTTTGTCACTTTATGACCGTTTTGATGGGTTTTAACGGTTGCTCCATTTATTACTATTTATTTAGGTTTCCATGACTTGTTATCTTTATCAATGGTTTTTTGTGGGTTATTATGATGATTGTGTTGAATTCTTAAGGGGTTTTCCAGAGTTGTCATGAGTTTTCATGCTTTCTCATTCTTTCTAATGCCTCATTCTTCATGTTTCTCCATCCTTTTTCATGCGTTTTCATAATTTTTCATCCCTTATCACGTCTTTTCATACTTTTTCATGTGTTTCATTTATTATTTATTATTTATTATTTATTATTTATAATATACTTTAATTTATTTATTATCTATTATTTGTTACTGGTTATTTATTATTTATATTCATTTATTATTTATTATTTATATTTATTTATTATTTATTATATATTATTTATTATTTATTATTAATAATAATAAAATATTATTATTATTATTATTATTATTTGTTTCTGGTTATTTATTATTTATTATTTATTATTTATTATTTATTTATTATTTATTACTTATTATTTATTATTTTTATTTTTATTTTTATTTTTATTTTTATTTTTATTTTTATTTTTTATTTTTTATTTATATTTTTTATTTATATTTATTATTTGTTTATTATTATTTATTATTTGTTTATTATTATTTATTGTTTATTATTTATTATTAATTATTTTTATTATTTATTCTTATTATTATTCATTATTTATTATTTATTATTTATTAATAATAATATTTTATTTATTATGTGTTATTTATTATTTAATATTTATTATTAAATATTTTTATTCTTTATTCTTTATTCTTTATTATTATTTATTATTAATTATTATTAATTATTTATTATTTATTATTTATTATTTATTATTTATTATTTATTATTTATTATTTATTATTATTTACTTATTATTTATTATTTATTATTTATTATTTATTATTTATTAT